>CM075024.1:5591734-5640615 GCA_037576675.1 Pangasius sanitwongsei | reverse complement strand
CTTTAGACGTCGTTTGAAGACTGCCAGTGACTCAGCTGTTCGGACATCTAAGGGAAGTTCATTCCACCACCTTGGTGATATTATTATTATTCCCTACTGTACATTCCATAAACCTGAAATGGTGTAAATGCTCTTTTTTTCTTGAAGCTTTCGCTTCTGGATGGTTAAATCGTTAATTATGTTTCTTGTTCTTATGGTAAAAAATGACAAAGCAAGGAAAAATCAACATGGCATAAGCCTACCTAAGGTAACAAAACTTTAATCAAACAAGTCCAAGACCAAGAGGGATTGAGTCGGAGTCAAGTCTGAGACCTTATCAGGTGGCTGAGTTTGAGTTAAGACAAAGACCAGGAAAATGTCAGCTCAATTCAAAACCATGTTGTTGTGCTGTTGCTTGCAATGTTCTACCAAAATATCAAAAATATCAGTCAATAAATAGGGTCCTTGTGAAATTAAAGGTAAAGTTATTCTATACTATGATATAAAATTTTGGTCCTACTAACCACTACTAGCATTATGGCACTTTTATGCATTTAAGTTCTTACTGAGAATATGGCAGCATTTCTTTTGTAGTCGTATGGAAATCTTAGAGTCTCCATGCTAAGCCTTTAAAATAGTACGCATTTCAGTTGAAAGAACTGTTTGTGTGATATCTGTTGTCACACGGGGCTTAGTATTTGTAATGACAGTATAATAATTTACAGATGAATGTCAAATATTTACAATTGCTTGCTAATTAAAATGTGTTCTTGAGTCCTTATCATTGCTATGTAAACCTCTACTGTGAACAACAGTGGGCTTCTATTAACGAAAAAAAAGAGAAACAAAGAATGAAAAGAAAAACATTTGCTTCAATTTGTTAATTGTTTTTTGTGTGTGTATATTTCAGGGAAACTTTATCACAACTGCTTTCTAATTAACAAACATCAGACACATTAGTCTTGCATAGGTAGCAGTTATTAATTAGTGGTCTAAGATGCAGTTAAATTAAAGATGCACACCCCAATTTACCAACTGACTTCCCCTAATCCTGCAAGATTTGTGAGGGATTTGGTGTACCACAGAAAGCCAGGCGATCAGGGTGCTGAGGTACTAATTAAGCTCTCACTAAAGGATGCATTCTAGAAGGAACTTATCAAGGATGGCTTTACTGTTGCAATGCATCCTGGGAGGTCATCTCACAGCCATGGGCACAGTGCTGATCTCCTGCATGGCCTGAAGAAAAAGATAAACACCCCACATCTAAGTCCCGGAGCTACAGATTCAGCTAATTACTGACAGTTAAAGACGTTGTGTGCTTGTGAGGGATGATGGATAAAAGAAAGCACCAGAAGATAGGCAGAATTCTGTCTAGGGAATGACGTGTTCCTGAAACAATCATCAAAGAAACTGCATTTGTGCTGTATTGTGTGAGTACGAATCTGTCATAGACATGCCAAAAGTGTACAGTGCCTTGCATAAGTATTCACCACCCTCATGAACCTTTCCATAGTTTGTAGTTTACAAACAAGAACTGAAATAGACTTAATTGGGATTGGGATATAATCAAATCAATAATACAATTGGGATATAATTGGGATATATGTCATGAATCTATCTAAATCAACTGTGGATAGAGAGGAGGCGATCTGATCCAGCAGGTAATGTGTGGATATTCTCCTGGACGAGGAAACTACAGGAAACTAATGGCCAGTCTCTGGGTGCAGAGGACATGATCATGATCTGCCTCTGGATGGAGCAAATGCCAATAATACAGGTGAGCCTGTTGAAAATACACATAAGTAATAAGACACAGGTGAATCATCACGTGTTGCCTGCCATTCAACGCGCTGTTCAACCCACCTCCTTTCTGTTCCGCAGCTGACGCTTGACAACACCCCTGCTGCCACATTTTCAAATAAAACGAAACGTAAAAGTTGTGATTGCTTGCGTATTCACTCCCATTGCTGTGAAACCTAAATTGGTTCTGGTGCAACCAGTTCCCATCAAGAGTAACATAATTAGTTGAATGAAGTCCAAATGTGTGCAATTGAAGTTTCTCATGATCTCAATATAAATATGCCTAATCCTGGAAGGCCCCAGAGTTTGTTAACCAAAAAGCATCATGAAAACCAAGGAACTATCCAAACAAGTCCAGGACATAGTTCTGGAAAAGTGTCAATCACAGTTTGGTTATAAAAAATATCCCAAAATTTGAACGTCTCACAGAGCATGATTAAACCCATTATTAAAAATGGAAAGAATATGGCACAACTTCAACTCTGCCTAGAGGATTCATCCACCAAAAGTCAGTGACTGGGTAAGGAAGGCATCAGCCATACAAGCAACCAGGTGGAGCTGGAGAAATCCACAGTTCAGATAGGAGAAGCTGTTCACAGCACAACCATAGCCTGGAGACTCCACAAAGTTGGGCTTTACAGAAGAGTGGTGAGAAGAGAATCTTTTCATTATTGAATAGAAAAAAAACATATGAATATGTTGGTGACTTAGCAAACATGTGGAAAAAGGTTCTGTGGTCGGATAAGACCAAATTTGAGCCTTCTGGCCTGCAACATTGCTCTTCACGCTGAGAAAACCTTCACTGTGAGAATCTGTGGCACATTGAGAATCTGTGGCAAGACTTGAAAATTGCTGTTCACTAACCATCTCCATCCAGGTTGACAGAGCTTCAGCAATTTTGCCAAGAGGAACAATCATATATTTGGATCCAGACATGCAAAGCTGATATAGAAATATCCCAGAATACTTGCAAATGTAATTGCAGGCAAAGGGGGTTCTACCTCCACTAACAAATGTCCGCTTTTTGTTTAATTAAGCTTTGTGACACGAGAAATATATTTTTCACACCTTCAAATGTTAGACACAGTGACTAAATCAAATGGCAAAAATCACAATTAAGTCGTCTTTAATTTATAGCTAGCTAGGTTGGGACAAGAGACATCATGACTTACAACACTGTAGGCATAATCCTTCTCAGTGATGGTTAGGAAATGATATCTGCTGTTAAACCATTTAGAATTTTGAACCTATCCACAAATGTGCTTCTCTTTAACAATAATTCCATTTAATCAAACATCAATCATAGATTTGATAGATAATTATTGTTATTATCGGTCTAGGTCCATGATTAAACAAAGGAATGACCTTGAGCCAGTGCATTTCACTTGTGCCTTATGTTCCACCTAGGTACTTTGTATATATCCATGGTCAAAGCTGTGTGTATTTATAAGAACAAAGTTAAGCATAGAATCATTCTGTACACACAATTTACACACTTGTAAGTGCATATGCACCACTGATGAATGAGGGCCCGGGTCTATTTTAATCACACGATACCCCATTTTCCAACATGACCCATTAGTAAGTAGTACACCTCCAGGTCCCCAACCGATAATTAAAAAAATAGCTTCTCAGCCATTCTGCTAGAAGTGTATAACAGGATTTATTACATTCTTAATCACAAAGTATGGCTGTCAGTTCTCGCCATCCCCCAACCATGTGATTCCCTTAATCTACAAATAGTACACAAAAGCATATAGAATAGAATGGGGTCATGTGTGCATGTGTTCTGAGGTCTGAGCTGTTTTATATCTTCAGTGCAACCGAGCGTGGAGTGTTGCAAATCTCAAAGGGACCTGTGGTGTGTGTTATATCTGTCTGTGTATGAATCAAGAGAGACCGAGCAAGAGAGTTAGCACAGTTAAGAAGAAGACAATGCTACACATGAAGGTGGAATTAGAGCAAAGGAGGACCAAAGGGTCCACAAATCTGAGTCCATTACCAGTAACTGTTATTATACAGATTCTTTGTTAGTCAAATCTGGCATTAAATATTGAATTCTGCTTTAATAACATAGAATAATTAATAACTAAGTCAAAAGTAGTACTATTAAAAACAACACTATTATTATAGTACTATTCTCTAATTTGATTGGTCAGAAGATGTTGAATAATTTTCTATAATTCTGGTATCATTGTTTCTATAGTAACTGCTCATTAACAGGGACTTATGGTGGATACGCCACATAATCTAACTTAAATAACAAATTTCTTAATTTTTTATTTAACAAAGAAAATGTATAGGCATTGATTTTTTGAATTTTTCTGTAAGGAGATTCTTATTTAACATTTTTGGAAGGAGCTTCCAGTATCAGAACTTTGGAACAGTCAGAACAGTCAGATGAAAATGATGTAATTGCATGTAAACAAAAGAAATAAACAAAAATGATTATTTCAACCAAGGAAAAAGTTAGGACACCCTATGCCCTAATAGCTAGTGTTTCCCCCTTTGGCTGAAATAACCTCAATGAGACGTTTCTTATATTACTTGAATCTCCCAATATTGTTAAAATGAAGATCAAATGTCCGTATGTTTAACTATGTTAAACAAAACACAGGCTTTCATGGGGTGTCCTAATTTTTTCACATGACTGTATAGATAGATAGATAGATAGATAGATAGATAGATAGATAGATAGATAGATAGATAACAGGAACTAGCTTCTTTCATGGACGTTCCATAGCATTAAATGTAACTATAGCCAAAAATAGCTAAACATTCATTGACATTCATTCAATGATAATAAAAAATTGTTAGCATAATTGGCATAATCGCTGTGGTATAAGAGGAATAAAACTTTTTGGGACGTGTGTTTGCAGGAAAATAATCAACTACGGGGTTTAATCACAACACCCCATTGTTGATTGTTTTCCTTTAACAGCATATTTCCAATTGTTTTATCATGGTCATTAGTGATTATTGTGTAACAACAACATCAGTTATCCCTACAGCTGTGTTTATATTAGTTCCCTAATTAATATATAATGCATTATGTGGGGCGTTTTTTGCCTTTAGACAGTCCAAGCAGGTCAAGTCTTTAAATGATCAAAGGGCACAAGTAAATAAATGCTTGAAAGCATGGACACATCGTTGAGACTCACATGCCAGCACCAGCAATTAGCTTTCAGACGCAAAACATGAAAGTCCATGTTAAAAGAGGCGCACAAAGCAAACGCAAACATGTGTATCAACTTTTTAAGCCAACTACGATTCTGCAAGACATCCTCTCTGTGGCATGGCCATGATCAACAAATGAATGGCCAAAAAAAAAAAAAAAAAAGTCAATTAGTACAAATTTATAGACATTTTCTAAAATGTCTTTGCTTAGAAAATGGCAGCTTTGTAGTTCAAAAAAAGACGGAGTGTTTTTTTTTTTCATCGGCAGTTGCTTAAATCCTAAAATGAGTACTGCAATCTTCTGGCACAGGCGCACTGTAATGCTTTAAAAACAATTTACCAACTGTCATCGCTGTAATTACAGTAACTAATTACCTTCCTCTGCAAACAAATAGCTTAACGTAATGCTTGGGCCCAATCAATTTTTTTTTGAGAAATGCAAAATTCCTAAAGCCAAAAGGGTAGCTTTTTTTTTTTTTGGCAAACCTGAAAAGGAGTCCAGGGAAATAACGCACTTTGTTTTATCCACGCATAATTCCCTGGGAATATCATATCATAAATATTTGCATTCAGTTCTTATCAGGACATTTGCATTTGCCTCTTATCAGTCGGCAAGCCAGGCGCTGGCAGATAGCGAGAACGGCTTCCACGCCATACACCCGTTTCTAATGAGTCACGTCCCGAGCTGATAGCACGTTTTGGCTAGAACTTTATCACCAGAACTAGGAGGTCATTTTCCCCGAGAGTTGGCTCATCATGGAACAGTGTTTTTTACTATTTTCTCACTCATCTGATGTAAAAAATCATGCTTTTTTTCAACCAAAGTTACATAGTATTGGTTGTAAGTAGGCCAGTGATGATTAGCACTGCGTCATGATTTTTTTTTTTAGTACGTTTTTTTTTTTTATCAGCGCATTATTCCTTGGAAGAAAGTGAAAGAGGAGAGACAAATGGAAAGTCTGAGAAAGGAGAAACAAGAGGCATATCTCAGAAGCATGAACAAGAAAAACACCATCCATGCTCGCTTTACTTAGCATACACGTGCAACAGTTTCTGGAGGGGGAAATTAAAGTAATAGTTTGATAACATTTTCAAAAAGGTATTCCACAATAACAATTTCATGGTGCATTGCCGGGTGTAATTATAAATCTGCAATTTTTTTCCTCTCCAGGACGGCCGGGAGAACACTATGGAGGTCAAGTGAAGAATCCTAGTCAAACGCTCGTCTCATTAGTGCAATCTGTTTTTTATCTGTTAATTATTTCCTCGCAAACTGCTGCGCTGGCTGAGGAACTCATCTTTCGCACCCCAATCAGCTTCCTCTCAATAAAAAGGTGCTCTTGCAAATATATATTTATATGTGCATTAATTACAGTGTGATGCGACAAAACATCACGTAGTCTTTTGATGTCACGTAATCAAAAGACTCACAAAACGGGCCGTTTTTCCATTTTTCATGTTTACTGGACTTTGTATTTTATTGTCAGTTTTCTAAAATTAAATGCTGCAAAGGATGAATTTACAGTACGTACTTCAGTAAATATGTAAACTTGACGAAAATGTACAGCGAAACAAGAAATGAATATGAGGTACATTTGTACTATAAGAAAGAAAAATCACCACACCCCCCTTCTGATACAAATTATGCTTAATTAAAATGCTTAATTCTGCTGTGTCTGGTTGTTATTACTACGGAATGCTCTCACAGTCACATTTTATTGATGTCAGTCTTTACATTTTGAAATGCAGTGCATAGTAGAGGCTCATCCTGTCTCTGTTGAAGGATGGAGTGCTGCAGAGGCGCTTTAGCTCGCCGTGCCGGCCGTCTGCTGATCTACGGCGAGGCCAAACCACCTCAACTGTGTTATTGTCTCTGAATCTTATCTCTGTCTATGTTTAAACAGCGAAGCCAAGAAATTCCAGCCTCGGTCCCTCCATCTAGATCATCGCTACAATGAATCACCTCATTTGTCCCATCCTGTTTGGGAAATAAGTTTTGAATCAGGCTGCTTACAGTAAAAGGAAAGAAGGTTTATTTTATACCAAATGGTGGATGAAATCTCTCTGATTAGCCCTTTTTTATTCGCAGATACTTTTAGCACCAAAGTTCACCTAAAGTAAAGTTGGCGCAAAGCAGAAGTAGCCAGAAAGTAAACAGAATGTATGTCTTTCACGTCCTGGGATCCTTTCCCCTTCAGTGAATTGTCTTTCCCTGGGTGAATTATATTCACTTTTGGTCTGACTTCTGCTGTAGGTGAAAAAGTAGAAAAGTGTAATTTTCAGCTGTAGGTCTCCTGTAGGTCAAAAAATCTAAAACGCGATAATTAACCATAAATGCTGGCACCTCTGTACTATTTTTACCTCCCTCTATCAGAGCTAACTTGTATCCACCACATACTTGTTAGTTAGCTTGCTAATAACTTTGGCTACTCATTTACACAGTCATAGCCCAATGATAGCTAGCTTGCTTTTGAACTTGGCTACCTATAGTAGTTTCCTAATATTAGCTTGCTTTCTAGCAATGTTGCCTACTGGTTTAGGCAATAGCTAGCTTGATTGATTAACACTTGGTGTTATATAATATTACAGCATAATGTTATCTTGGTTTTTAAATAACTTAGTTTGACTACATTCAATAGTCAAGCTAGTGGTAACCTTAACTAAGCTAACTGGCTACAAAATGCAATGCAGCGTGTAGTTAGCTGGCCAGCTAAGGATGTGGATGAATAAAGATGTATCAGTTCTGTAAGGCATGTACATGTGTAAGGGTGTTTAGGGGTGCGAATAGGTGCAATTTTTTAACATAGAAATAAATAAATAAAAATAAAACATAAAAAACAAATAGTGCATCTCTTATTTGTATCTGTATTTGTATCTGTATTTGTATCTGTTTACAACAAAATAATGTATTTGTACTTAGTTACATTCCTAGATCCTAGTAGTTACATTCTTGCTTTGGACCTTTACTATGAGAGTATTAGTGCACTCCATATTATACAACTACAGTTCTCATTTATTAATGCGTTTTATTAATATTTAATAATAAATGGGCTTTGTTGTAATTCATTACCCCTTACTTTGCATCCATAAGAGAGCATCTTTCTCTGACCATGTGGGGAAGGTGCATCATTGCCCTTTCTCTCAGAGGGGTTCCTCTGGCCTCCGTGACTCGTACAACTGCTCAAGCACCGGTCGCTTCATTCATCAGTGGCCATTGGCCTGCTGAGCTCACATGCTGAGATGGTGGCTGTCCATTTGGATAGGAGCTCCAGAAACAAGGACGGGAAATGCCATTTTTCAAACATGAATTTTACAGAAATTGCCTTAGCAAAAGTGCATTTGATTTTGATGGTCTTTGCCTCCAGAGTCACATTATGACACCCTTTGGGATTATAGAAAAAGTGAGTAGAGCCAAGATGTGGGAGTTTGGCCTGATACACGTCTCCCTAATATTTTGTAGCTCCAGAATGCAGAGTTAATGGAATATTCTTACGCTCCCCGACTACTGATCAACCTTTCTGCTAATCAACAAATGTGAAATGCTGAAAGAAAGAACCTCCTCTGTACTATTACAACGTGGAAATATATTGGAAAGACATTATTGAACCAATGTGATCAAAACAAATGCATAGTACACATGAGGGGAAACACAGGTTTTTGCTTTTATTTGTGTTTGCATCCCACCTATATGTCATGTTATAAGCATAACCCCAAAGACCCTTCACTCCACCACCAGCTTTACTGCTCAGTAATGTAATTATAGATTTATCCAATGGTAAACAGCCTAAATACTACTTCATGGTGAACCATTCTTGCATCAACAATTCAGATATTTAGTGATAACGTTTATATATTTGCTATATTGTATTTGGTGATACATCAGGGCAGGATGCAGTATGTGTTTATATATTTAAAACTATAATCACAATATCAAATTGAATCTAGTAATGGAAAGTTAGCTAGCTATGTACTAAGCTAATGTGGGTGAACTACTCAGATTCTAGTCATCTGGAGAGCAAGAGTTCAAACACAGATTTCGAATCCCAATGATGCCAAAGCCATCCATGGCCAGGAGTCCAAGAGAGCAAAACTGTCCATGCTGTCTGGATGGGAGGGATGGCACATGCTCTCTGCCCTGTCAATCACAGCAAGGCTAGGCAATTGTGGAACATCTGTGAGAACATGTATGCTGAAAAGGGTGGCCAGCGCTTTCCTCAGAGTGTGTTACACTGCCCTGTGATGCAGCATGAGCAGCAGTTTGAAAAGACGTAGTTGGCTGCTTCACGTCTCAGAGGAACAATGAATCATTCCAATGTTCATTTTTTAGTCCATGTGTGGAATCAGAGTGTAATTTATACTTGGACTTAACTTTCAATTCTTCAAGTTAATGCATTTAGTGCAAAACGTCAAGTCTTATTGCCTAGATTGGATAGAGATTGGGGAGAAAAATCTACACTGTCTTAATTGGTAAATTGCACCAAGTTGTACCATCCAAGAATGTCAGCTTGGCAATTTTGAATTCACAACCTTCACAATCATCAGTAGCCCAAAGCATCAACCACTGAGCCACACCATAACATAAAATGATTTGTACCACAGAGAACCTGGTACACTTTTATTTACCATGTATTTGGGCCTGGTACACATCTACATTCTTCTACCCCCATCACTGATTACTCATAATGCAAGCAAACAAATGTAATATTTAGAAAAGGCCCTTTTAAGATGGGATTAAGTTGTCAAGACCCCTTGATAACCTCAACCAAGACTACATAAACATCCCATATCTCTCTAATGCATGTGGTAAATAATTCCCCAGTGGTAGGTGGTGACATCTGAATGAATACAGAATAACTCTTACAGAAATAAAAGGTCAATTAATGTTTTAATTGAATCTTGATAAGCTTACTTGACTAGGCACTTTGATAATAGATTGCAACCTGTCTTCTGATTTAAGTGCTCTCAGAATCAGAACTATAAACCATTATGCCCCAGCACCCCCTGCTCTCATTCCCCCACATAAAATGAACTGATGGAGTGTTTCAAGTGGGGAAATAGTGCATGACATAAAGCAGGGATGGGTTTGGGTGGAGCCACACCGATTAAGTGATTGGACGTGATCTTGAGTCGCCTGAGTGCTTTCTTCAATCCGGCAGATAGCATCGTTCTGAGACTTTATCTCCCTTCTTGAACTTCTTTTAAACATCTTCCCCCACTGACATCCTCTTTGTTATAAACCGTCTTCCTCCTTTGGCATCCACTTTCATTACTGAGGATTATCTTCAACATCTTCCTCTGTCACTGTTCTGAATGTGTGGCAGGAGTGGTTTAGATTGGACTGTTAGATCTGTCCTCACCTTCCCTAGGCCAAACACAGCACAGGAAATACCAAAATATGTATTTATAGTTGAAATAAATAAATTTGACTATGTGGGAGTGGTATGCACTATGGAAAAATGGGTTGAATGCAGTAGCCTAGTCAGTGATGTGGGGACTAGTCAGGAATGATGGAAAAAACAGACTTGATTTTTCCATATTTTCCTCCTTTTGCCTACCCCGAAGGAATTCCTTTCCACAGCTAACTAAACATTGAAATAAAATAAAATCCTTGCATTGTGCCAAAGTGAATTCCATCATGACCATTGCTGTGTGAATGAGCACTTCCTGTGCTGCAGGTTGCACTTCAGTATCCAATACCTCTCAGCTAGTTTAGGGTGGTGTATGCCAGCCTTCAGGGTTGGATGCTACGGAGGCCAGAGTTGAAAAAACCTCCCAGATGCTGTTGTAGACATACGATCCACTGTTCATATGTATGAGGAGTATAAGGAGAATATAGAGGACACTGCTAACGGACATGAGCTTCCATGCTGCGCACTCTGTCTCAGAATCAACCATTTTCAGCTGAGCTAACAGCTCATCCACATGAGTGCATTTTAAGATCTGGTACTACCTCAAATAGATTTATTAATTTGGACATTTATTGACCCAATTTATTTATTTTTGTCTTTAATAAATTTAACCGAAAATTGCAATGAAGCAATTTTAGGTTAAATTTGTCATTTGTAACCTGTGTTAATTAAGAGCCCTTAAGTGCCGTTTGATGCATTCTTTTTTGTTGTTAGAATTTAACTGCAATAATTTAAAATACAACAGCTGTAATAATAATAATAATAATAATAATAATAATAATAATAATAATAATAATAATGTCCTGAATCAGTGTTATTGACCTGTTTAACTTTAACTATGGAAAAGACAACTAGTTGACTAGTTTTTCTGAATAACTGGTAGACTAGTAAAAAATTAATAGTATGTAGAGATCACAAGGGACATCACATAAACAGCACACCAGGCTTTTTTTTTCCCCAGCAAGCTGCAATCCCACAGCAAATATCCCAACCATTCATTCAAACGGAGAAGAGCACGCTGGGGACTTATTTGCATACAGTGTATGAAGTGGGGGAAAAGGGGGGTGTCTCAGATGGGCTTTTGATTGATGAGGAAAGAGATGCATAGCGATTTTATTAGACCTGGCTGACATGTGCTTTGTGGAATTTAAAGCAAACAGAGCTTTGTATTAAATCACAGTGAGAAATCTGAACCCTCTCTACCTTGCCATTGGATCTACTGAGACAGAGAAAGTGATCAAGGGAATCTTAAAAAGAAGTCACAAATGTTCAAGAATAGCATATAGTATATACAGTAAATATGACTATTAATAAATTAGGTTCAAGGTTCAAGGTTCTTTATTTGTCACATACATATTACATACATGTGACATAATGTAGTGAAATGTTTTTCCTTAGTGCTTTGTGAAAACAGAATATAATAAAATAAAATCTAGTAGACTAATTAATGCTATTGCCACTTCAAAGCCCAGGAATTTTTTATGTTAGAAAGTATATTATCTTAATCTGAGACATTTTTTCATTTTTAAATTGTATCTTTTGTTTATGTCGCTATCTATTTTTTTTTAGTCCTCATTTTCTATCCTCTGATTGTATGCTTAAAGGTGAGTGTTTAAAGGTGGTGGCCTGGATGCTATTCAGAACCCCCTGTGACCAACGCATCTACTCAAAAACAAATTGGCATCCTCAGAGGTGATGAAGTACATGGAGGTGATTTGCATGACCTAAATGGGACATCCAGAAAACCATGCACGTGCGTAACCTGACTCTGAATACGAGTAACTTTCCCAAAGTAAATATTGACTTATGTTGCTGACACTTTGTGCATAATCACAGTTTCAGGATCCCAGTTTCTGTTGCAGAATGACTTTCACTCGGAGATCATTATCATTTTTAAACTACAGATGATTTGTGTAGAATTCAATATTGACAGTAAAAAAAAAAAAAGTAATTATACTGGATTATTTTATCTACTGACTCCACATGATGGTTACATTTTGGAGACTAATTCCAAATTGTGGAATTAGAAGTTTGACTTTGCACTGGGGAGGTCACAAAGTGCACCCCGTTTATCAGTTTCCTCCTCCAACTGATTTAGAGCCACAGAAATCCCCTGATCAAGTGCTGCTAATGCTGTGCTCCCTCGATATCACAAAGCCATATTAATTCCAAACTCTTACTGACCTTCAAGAAACAAAACCCGGAATATCAACCGCTGAGCCCGATGATATCTCTGCCGTCTTTTCCGCCCGCAGCCATATTACACAGTGTCTTCAGAGCGCTAAATGTAATCGCAACATTCGTCAAGCAGGTTAAGAGGGAGCTGAGAAAATGAATACACACATTTTTTTTCCTGAAATTTACACGCAGCACATTTCACAGCTGTTTTAATAACCCATCTAAGACCCACGATCTAATCGGCAGGAGCAGCACGAGTAATTAAAGCTGAAATTAATTACTGCCTGTGCTGATATTCTAATAACCGCTTTGGAAGGGGCTTGGAAGGAAGTTGATATTATGTCACCCGCATTTTATCTCCCGTACTGGTGTGCGATTGTCTGTACTTTCAGATTATTCATGTAGCCAGGACGAGCTGAGGAAATGGAAGATAACGAGAGAAGGAAAGAGAACTTTTCTCCCCTCCACCTCCTCCAACTCTCTCCCTCTGACCACGGTGCCCCTCTTGACAGCTCTCAGCTCCCTCTCGCGCTCGTCCCTCCCCCTCTTTCTTTTAACATTCCTTTATCGTGACAGTGTTTATAGAGAGATAGTGCCGAAGCAGCCTAGGCCTTCGGACTGCTTTTGATGGAAATTAGACAATCGTTCATTAGCGAGGGAGATAATGCCTTTCCCTCCCCTTCCCTGCTGTCGCCCTGCACTCCCTTTGGGATCTCATTTAACACAGGCAAAAGCTCTCCTTGGTGGAAGTGACTCCGGAGCTTGGGTCCCTCGTTTGAGACAATAACACTGGAAATGTCAGCCTAAGTAGAGAGGAGCAGTATAGTCAAACTCAGTCTAATAATCAGAGCTGGATCCATGGCCTCTCTGTGTTTTCAGGTTCATCAACATGGTCTCATGATTGGAAACTGGAAATGTTAATTCCATTTGTTAGAATATCTTCCTTGGTATGTTATCAGTAAAACTACTCTTTCTTGTTGGGATTCCTAATCTAATTATGTTTTATTGAGTTGCATATTGTCAGCAAACAATGGCTTATCATTTTAAGATGCCACATGGCCTTTGACCAAATATGGCTAAACTCTAGGTTTAATGTCGGTTTAACTTGTTCAGATCTTGTTTATCGTAGACTCCAAATTCACATATGTAAAAATGCAAAGATGCAAGAATTAGCGCAATGAACAGATGGTTAAGATGAGCAAAGCAGGTGCAGGAATTTATAGTATTAAATAAAATATATAGAACATGACAGGGTGTGCTGTTATAGGGAAAAAATCAATGACATTGCGTTACTGTTATGGCCCCAAAGTTAAAAATTTTCCAATAACAGCACGTCCCAAACGTGTAATGGCACGTGTTTTTTTTCCTTTTAGACCACAATAATCTGCCAACAATTAGAATTTTCTTTCCTAAAGAGCGTCATACTTTTTTTCGCTATTTATTCTTACATTTAATATTGTGAAATGGCCACAAAACAAGTTTGTTCATGTTATCACTTATGTTATGGCAGCTATAAGCAATCATTCCCAATGTACTCTTGACAGAAAAAAATGTAGTTTGTCAAGTTTCTGAGAAACCACAGAATCTTCTGTCCTGAAGAAAAAAATAAATAAATAAACACCTTCTGACCAATCTGATTCAAGAATGTATAATTTCTTATGTAAAACTTCATGTAACATCAGGCTGAGCAAGTGTACTGTTATATAGTATTGTTTCCATCCAGATAGGAATCTCTAGGATAGATGCGAGATAGATTTTTTAAAAATAAGAGTGTATTGATTAAGTTTATGAGCATTATTACTTATTATTACTTGTCTATTACTATGTACTAAAACTAATATAGTAACAATCTTCGTATTGACACTATTTCCAAGCCACACATCATTAACAGCATTAATGAGGAATTTCTTTGTGAAATTGTTAGGGTTTTTTTTTACTTTCTTGGTTTTCAAGTGGTAGAAAACCTCAGCCATTCAGTTACTTCTAAAAAAAAACCCTCTCTCAAAAGTCTGAAAGTTTTCCCACAAACAGCTACTTTCCTTCATCTTTTCTAAGGCGATTTTGACATCCAGAAGATCAAGTGTTTTTGGAGAGAGACAGAAAGGAAGAGGGAGAAAGATAGTAGACTGGGAGATGAGGGCTTAGAATTGAGGCTGGATCAGAGAGAGATGAACACAGTCACTGGAGAATGGCCTGCCCTTTTCCTCTCTCTTTTCCCTTTTCCTCTCTCTCTATCTCTCACTCTCTCTCTCTCTCTCTCTCTCTCTCTTGATCACAAATTCTGCAGAAAAGTTTTGTGTGCATTAACACAAGCTTGTCAGAACTTGGCAAACCTTCCTGAAGACATTCAGCCATGTCCTCTATGAAACTTGAGATCTTAACTGGTCAGTCTTTGACCTTCAGGACCAAAAGGAATGGCAAAGAAAAGGATAGATGGTGTGTAAAATGCTGAGTGACACATGTCATTTTTTTGAGGTAAACTGTCGTAAAAAAGAAAAGTATCAAAGAAAGTCATATAAGGAAAGATAAAATGCTGGAGCTCATGGTTCAAAAACCATCTGGATGGACCATCTGGTGGAAACTCAAACTCTGAAAAATTATAAAAATCTAGATATTGGCTTTAGTATGATGTCTTTAGTAAAAGATGTTGCATTTGATGGCATCCATTAGAAGCTTGGGCTTGGGCTTGTGCGGATTTTCAGTGTTTAAACATTTTAAATATTGTGAGATGTTCAGCAAAGCATAATTTTTTGAGGGATTGCAGAAAAGAGTAGGAATGAAGTTTGGAGTTTATCACGAAAATGTGTCTCTATCTCAGCTTATCCTCACATCTACTATTCATCACCTAGATGAATACAAAAAGGACTTTGAGAACCCTTGAAGAGCCCATTTCTCTAAGGGTCATATTCAGAGTTGGAAACTTAATTGGAAAAGAAAAGTAAATATTTATGTAGGGAAAGTTCCTGGTATTCAGAGACAGGTTACGCACACGCTTAAGTGTCATTTAACAATATGGTTTCCACCGTCAGCTTGTAAAATAGCTCTTGATCCAGCACATCCTATTATTGTGCATTATGTTGGGCACTGACAGTTAATTCCACACACAATTTAATGAAGCCACAAGATACTAAATTGAGGCCATGAAATCATAATGTTGTTTATCACACTTTTTATGAGTTGTTTTGAGTTGTTGAATTACTAAAATAACACCAATGCTTTTGTTAATTCAATGTGCTCTTCTATGGAGGAAACATGTCCACAGTTTGAAGGATAAGCTGACCAAGCACTACATTACTTTACATTACATTACTACAAGTATATTCCTAATTTTATTCATCAAAAATCAATCCTTGAGATAAACAATATCTCCTTGGTCGCTGACTCTTTAGAAGAAAAAGATAAGTAATTAAGTCCCATGTTTACATATGTGTGTAATACTGGCCTCAAGTGGCATTTCATAATTTTTTGAGTGTATTTTCAGCCCAAAACATAAATTTCAGCATGATATTACCAGCATATGGTGGTTACATCAAGCTGACAGACAGTGGCCCTGGAGATAATACTGCTCCTCGATCAAACTGATGGGCTTAAGTCCAAGGACATAATCGCACATAACTGAGACATTCCTCTGTTTTACGCAAACTTCATCCATATTCGTAAGTCTTGCGTAACGGCGCAATTCTGTGGTTACGACTGAGGTCCGAATACTGATGTATTGTTGTGTCCATTCTCACTTTCCCAATGTCTTTTATTGGCACATGAGCTGTGCCCATTGAGCTCATCCAGTGCCAAAACTGCTGGTGCATGCTGGGTAATGGAGGCTCCCTGCTGTGGCTCCACCTCTGCTGTGGCCAGGTTCTGGCCCCCCATTTGTTACCCGCTCAACGAGGTGACTGAAGCCTCCTTGCTTGTCACTGATGGGACAGATGGAGAGGGCACAGAATGTTCTGGAGAGGCGCTGGTAATTAGGGACCAGCAGTGGAGCAGCTTTGGTCAGAGCTGTTTTTCCGTCATAACTGTTTGGCAGTGGGAGGGGGGTACTTTGCCCTCAGGCATTGTTCTTCCTGGAAAGTATGTGCCATGTCCGGCCCAGGCACAGCTCTATTTTTTTTAATCCACAAATGTGTATCATTATGATATGACATTTTCACGGACCGTCTGCCTTACCCAGCTTGACTCCAGTGTTCCACGTTTTTTGGCTGTTTTTTTTTTTCGGCTGAAATGAAAGAGATGGATTGAGTTGATGTTGCCACAGAAAACTCCTTCACATGCCTCCGACAGGGAGACAGAATTTAAAATCATTTTTTTGTTTTTATGCTTACATTTGTATCATTTGTAATATTGTTCCATAAATTGAAGTGCATAATTTTTGAGCTGGGATTTGACAAAGAGTCTAGGCTGGGTCTAGTTAGGGATCCAATCATTTCATGACCAATCTGTATGAATTTGAATAAATGATATCAGTGTGGATGGATTTTGAAAGTTAGCCCTACCCATAACATTAATATGAGTCATTTGAATTGTTACAATTAGCAAGCATGCTAATTGTAACATTTATAGTTCTAGCTATGCATTTTGATAAGCAATTGAATTACACAGAACGCTCCTGTGGTCAGTAATGGTCCAAAATGTCCATTGATGTGACATCACACCTTTATGCTTTCTACAATTAGGACTTGTTTCAGTTATAGTGTAGCATCACTGCACATCAGTGAGTGAGCACTAATTTGCAGCATCCTTTTTGCTTTAATGTTTGATGTTGATTGTCCTGTTAGATTTAACATTTTATGTTAGTGTACCATTGTGTTATGTCTTTATCTGTTGCATTGTGTTTTGTTTTTGTGTTTTTAGTTGTGACCCCCCGTTGTTTTTTCCTTTAGTTGCCAGTAATGTGGCTAACTCGCTAGCCTGTTACTGTGCTGCAAGTGCGAGTTGCCAATAAAAAGAGCAAATGTGCAACTTTAACAATGCTTCTTGGCCCGCGATTCTTCTGTGCCAATGCCACGAGTTTGACTTTGAACAGCCAGGGGTCTTTTATTTATCAAATCGTTGCTAAGCTGTCTAGCCTCTTGTGACATTTTTGACATGGCGTTTCTGTGCATGTTCTCCCTGTGTCCACATGGGTTTCCTCCAGGGTGTCTGGTTTTCTCCCACCTTCTGAAACATGGTTAGTAGGTGGATTGGCTACACTGATTTGCCCCTAGGTGTGAATGAGTGTGTGAATGTGTATGTACGGAGCCCTGCAATAAACTGGCATTCTGTCTGTCGCTGGTATTCCCAACTTGTGCCCAGTGCTTCCAGGGTTAAGATTTGGAATTATTGTGACCTTGACCATGTTAAAGTGATTACTGAAGATTTATAACTTAATCTACATATGGAAAAACAAAATTATGGCCAAATTTGAATGCATTCCAGGTTTACAATTGGAAATGAGTTATCACTGATTACGTCACTAAGTTCTGTTCTATTGACTGAATTTATTGTCTTAATTTCTTTTTATTCGGTCATATCAATTTTTTAAAAATGAGGTTTTAGACATTTTTAGGTAAAATAACTGTATTTACTGCTGTGTTAATTACACTGGCACCTTAAACAATGTGATCTTTGCAGGCAGAAAGCCAAGGAAAGGTTACTAAGTAAATTTAATTTAGAAAATTAAATTAAAATTACTAAATTTACTAAATTTAAATTTTTTTATTAAAATTAAATTAAATTACTAAATTTTTTTTAAAAAAACTTTATACTTACTTAAAACTTAAACAATAAAAATTTCTGCTTTGTTTTGGTAAAATATATTTATAGTTCAGGTGTCAAAGTATATTGTTGTCAGAAAAACTGCCAATAACTGGTCAAAACGAAAAAAAATTGTCTTTTTTTGTTGTTGTGTCTTCTAGAATTTAGCCACAGTGATATCTGGTGGGTTTATTCAGATTGCCGCACATTTAATATGGATATGGAATCAAACATGAGAGAATGATCCTAGGTTCTTCTGCTACTCACAGGCAGGCCAGTGAGCTACTTCATTTCTCCCAGTGATTAATTACTTTGTCATCCATCAATCTAAAACAGCATGAAATAGCTAGAGAGAGAGAGAGAGAGAGAGAGAGAGAGAGGAGCAGGCTGCAGAATGCAGTTGAAATTATAGCACTGCAATGCCCATAGGGCTCATATTAATGAGGGTGCTAGGAAAGTTAACAATTCACATTAAATCCTAATGCATTCTTTAATTAATTAAGTGCTCGTCTATAAACATGCCATTCCGAATCTGGGCTAACAATGGCGTATTAACGATTTATGTTTCAGGCATAACATATTTAAATGTCATTAATATGTTAACAGCATGATAAACATGTGTTCAGCCTCTATTAGCATTAATAGGTGGGGTCTTGTGTAGAGAAGTAATAATTAAGGATGGCAACAATAGCAGATTTCAAAAGCAAATAATAGATTTTTAGGCCATTTTGGCCAAACTTATAAGCATATTCTTTATTTTAATGGCTAATTAGATAACAGATAATTACCCTTACAACGGCAGCGCTGCAACAGCAGAATATCACGTGAAAATAAATGAATCATGTGAAAACTAACGTATCATGTGAAAAATCACGTGAAAATAATCATTAAAAAAATTAATAATAATTTCATGCAAAAATAAATGAATTTGGTATAAAGAAAATGTGACGTGATAAAAAAAACTTCAACATAAATGTTTCATCTGTTTAAAAAAAAGCACATGGAAGTAAAAGAATTGCATCTAAAAATTACATGTTGAAAAATTAATTATTTGTACCAAAAAAAAAAAATCACGTGAAAATAAATCATGCAATAATAAATCATGTGAAAATAAACAAATCGTGAAAACAAAAGAATCATGTGACAAATCATTTGTGGAAAAAAATGAATTATGTGGAAAAAATCACATGAAAATAAATGAATCCTATGTTAAAATTAATAATAATAATAATAATAATAATAATAATAATAATAATAATAATAATAAAAATAATAATAATAATTACATGCAAAAATAAATGAATCAGGTGTAATATTAAATTTTAAAAATGTCACGTGGAAAAAATAATGTGAAAATAAATGAATCATATGTAAACATATCACATGTGACAATAAAAGCACGTGAAAATGTGTGAAACATTTTTTATGGTAATATGTGCAATGTGTACAAATTGTATAATCATGTAAGTTTTTCTGCATGGGCTTGATTACATCCTCAAGACTGTTACGAGTGAGTGCACCTTATACAGTATAATACTGTATACACATATACAAACGAACATATTGTAAATCTGTAGATATCATAGTTTAACACATTGATTCTTCAGTAAAAGGTCAGTGTAAGATCACAGACAACAAAGCGGCCTACACCACCCAGTTGGTCTCATAGTATAAGCAATAATTGTTCATTAACATTTCAGAAGGACATAGTTCAAAGTTACTAAAGGACAGAGCGGATCTGAAATAAGGGTCAGTGCCTCCATGATGTTCATTTCCCACCTACAGCTCAGATTGATCAGCGAGGCCGAGCCAGAACGCTTCTGCACACGCTCAGTAGGAGTCTGGGGCTTTGACGGGAGCGCTAATCTCTAAGGTGCATTGCCAAAGTACAGAGGAATGAGAAATCAAACGCAGGGAAAAAAAAGTTTTAGGGGGAAATTATTTATGGAAAAAAACATCCTCGTAAAATTTTGATAAGCCATGTGATGTCATTCCAGTTTTATTCCAATGTGATCGGCTTTATGAAGGATAACATGATAGAGACTTTGGTTGCTTCTCGTTTGAGGCTAGTCTCTGTGGAATTATTCTTCTGGGTTCAATTCACAAGAATCATTTATGCAGATCCAGCTGTACGGCTTGGAAGAGTTATTTGGGCAGAATTCTGAAACGTTTTCTTGAAATCAGTATAGACTCAGATACAATATTAATTATTGGAATAAATTCAAACATCCAGGAAAAAAATCATTAACTTTTTTTTTTTTTTTTTTAAGATATTATCATCCTCTGACATAGAAAAGTGGTTTCGCTATTCATACTTTAATGGCATGCATCATTTCTAAAACACAAACAAAATGGTAAACGAGTTTCTCTTAGTAGGCTTCTCACCATGATCCAGTTTGAGTCAGAATATTCATGCATGAGAAATTGAAAAATCTGTCTAGTCCTGATTCAAAATGAAGGTTGAATTTGGCTTAGAGAGCTTACAGACAAGGATTCTGGGTAATAGTTTCTGACACTTTTATCTGGCCCAAGCTATAATCATATTCTTTATTCTAATCAATATTGAAGTGACATCATGTGAATAATGTGTTCAATAAAACCACATTTCCTGTTGACATGTAAAAATAAAGGTCAGATACAGATGCAGATACACCTCAAGCACTTCAGTTAATGTTCACATCAAACATGAGAATAGAAAAAAATGGAAGAATGGGGAAAATGTGATCTCAGTGACTATGATTGTGGCGTGGTTGTTGGTGCCAAACAGCGCTGGTTTGAGTATTTCCGGAACTGCTGGGTTAAAATCTCCTGGGATTTTAGCACACAACAGGCTAAAGAGTTTACACACAATGGTGCAAAAATCAAAAACGCCTAGTGTCAGAGGACAATGGCTAGACTGGTTTGAGCTGACAGGAAGGCTACAGTAACTCAAATAATCACTCTTTACAACCGTGGTGAGCAGAAAAGCATCTCAGAATGCACAAAACGCTGAACAATGAGGTGGATGAGCTGCAGCAGCAGACGATTACATCGGGGTCCAATCTGAGTGGGCACAGGCTCACAGAAACTGGACAGGTGACTATTGGAAAAGGAGCAGATGTCATTAACTAGAACCAGAATTTTCACTAAACCTTCTTTTTCTTCATGAATTTATGTTTCATTCATTGTATTTCATTCAATATGTTGAATTATGCGCAGGGAATTATTTTGCCAGAGTCCTGAGAAAAGCTATAACCCCAAAACGCCACTTTAACCCTGGCCTGAACTATTCTTAGCTTCTGGCCGTGAGAGACTCAGTCAGCTGTAAGAGCAATGAAGTTTACTCATGAAGTCCATGGCCTCTGCTCTCGAGCCCTCCTCTTCCTCTTCTCCCCCCCCTTCCTCCTCTTCCTCCTCTTCTGCTGTGCTGTGCAGAGGGAGGTCCTGCTTTCCCCGGCCGCCTGTGGGACCTGCTCCTTGGGCTTTTCATCAGCTGCCGCTTCTCGCCCGGCATGCAGTAATTTCATGGCTCATTGCAGGCGCTGAAAACCTTTGAAACTGCAAATGTTAACTTTTGCCTGGCCCCGAGCCATTTAGGAAGCGATTAATTCGGCAAACAGAAGCGAGTCGACTTTCTCCTCCCGAGCCGGCGCATCCTACCCATGCTCCTCTTCGATCTGGATTTGCATTGGCAAGATAGAAGTGTAATGGCTCCTGTTAATTGTGAGGTTTTTTTTTTTTTCCTTTTGCTTAAAGGTGGATGTTAGTAGTTCTATAAGGAGGAAGAGGAGGAGGAGGAGGGAGAAGATGGAGCGAGGAAGTCATGTAAAGTGCAAAACATGGGCAGTTGACTTTCTCCAAATGGTTTTTGGAACGTGAATCATATGAGCTGTCTTTATTTGACAGTTAATTAACACTGATGAGAAGGGCTACTTTAAAAAATGCACTCGAAAATAAGAAACTCAGCTACATCAAAGCTCTCTTTCAGAGAAATGTTGGCACACTACCAGGTTTATAAAAAGAGTATATAATAAAAAAAATAAATGTAAAAAATACATCCAACAAACAGTTTGGTTTTGTAATAACAACATGTTTGTTATTAAATAATAATAATAATAAAAATAATAATAATAATAATAATAATAATAATAATAATAATAATAATTATTATTATTATTAGCATTAATTAGCATTTTTTATTTGTTTGTTTATTATTTGTTTATTAATTATTATTATTATTAGTAGTAGTAGTAGTAGTAAAAATAATAACAATAATAACAAAAACAACAACAGCAATAATAATAATAATAATAATAATAATAATAATAATAATTATTATTATTATTATTATTATTAGCATTATTAGCATTATTAGCATTTTTTATTTGTTTGTTTATTTATTTATTTATTTGATTATTTATAATTTTTTTAGAATTATTTTGTTTGGCAGGAGTTTTTGGATGAGCACTATCAAGCTGCCGGCATTATGTCCATAAGAATTCCACCTTGCTGACTTACAGTTTAAAAGAGAAAGGTGGCAGATGGCGACGTCTTTTTTCTTTCAGTTTCGTACAATGTGAGAGGTATGTTTAGAAACTCTCCTCAGCTCCATCCAATGCAACGACCTTCAATTCCATTACCTGAATATTCTCTCAGGAAACTGGAATCAGTGATAAAGATCCCGCTGACCTCAACATGGACTAGCAATTGCACTCATTCATTTACAATCATGCAAAAATACTAATTACAATTTTTTTTCTAATCAGCTCACCATCAGAGAGAGAGAGAGCACTCTTTCAACTGACTTTCCAACCAAACAGCAAGAACTATATAACTATACAGTATATAACTATATATACACGCACCAGTCACTTTAATAGAAACACTGGTACACCTGCTTATTCATGAAATGTTCAAATCAGTTCTGCCTGTTGATAAGAGAGGTCAGAGTAGAATGGCCAGACTTAGAGCAGATAAGCAGCCAAGAACAGGAATCTGAGGCTACAGTGGCCAAAGGCTCACTGGAAAAAAAGACCAACATTAACTGAAGCTCTTAACCTGTATTTGAATTAAATAAATAAAATGAAATAAATAAATGTTTATCAGCATTTATTTAAAAAAGTGCCACATACCAGTCATTACCTCTCTAAACCACACCCCCACGTGCGACAACATTGTAATTCAGGGAGCATTGTTGTATATTCAGACAATGAAATGCATTAATAAGATGTAAAAAGTCCTCCGGGCAAGCAACCAATATTGCTCTACGTTAATAAAGTCAAGAGAGTGCCATTGTTTCTGTAATTAGTGGCTGGTGCTGTAAATGAAGTGTCAGTATTGAAGCACTTCTGTCAACAAACACTTGGTTTATGTCCAACCACAATTGTTCTGTTGTCAAGACTGTATTACACTCCTCAGTGTGTGAAATGTTACATTACACTTTATTATAATGTGTAACTCTTAACCCTTCTGCACACACTCTCATGATGTAACTTCATTTGTAATAACTCATTTCTATAGTTACATTGTTTAATAAATACACCTATAGTTCTTCCCAAACCATGAGAATATGTTCTAGTATTTCTAGTGTCCAGGTGCTAGTTTCCACGTTTCTAGTCTAGTCCTCTGTTTTGCTTGTTTCCTGTTTCTACTTCAAGCCATGCTTCCTCTGGTTTTGACTAGAAGATTTTGTCTTTTTGTTTGGATTTACAAGCACTGAATTTGGATTATTGGATTGGATTGTGGATTTGGGCTGTGTTCAACATTGATAAATTATCTCGTTGCCGCATTAAAATACACTATATGGCCAAAAGTTTGTGAACACCTGATCATCACACCCGTAAGTGCTTGATGAACATGTCATTCCAGATTTAGTCCCCTTTTGTTGTTATAAGAACCTCCACTTTTCTAGGAGGCCTGGGGTGCAGTCAGCATTCCAGTTCATCCCAAAGGTGTTCAGTAGGGTTGAGGTCAGTGCTCTGTGCAGGCCACTCGAATTCTTCTACACCTTGGCACATCATGTCTTCATGGAGCTTGCTTTGTGCACAGGGGTATTGTCATACTGGAACTGGTTTGGGCCTCTTAGTTCCAGGGAAGAGAATTTGTAATGCTACAGCATACAAAGACATCCTATACAATTGTGTGCTTCAAACTTTGTGGCATCAGTTTAAGGAAGAACCACATATAGGTGTGATGGTCAGGTGTCCACAAACTTTTGGCCGTATAGTGTATATATACATTAAGATAAAGAATAAAATACATATTTTTGCGGCCTGTCCATTCACTTGCAGCAACTCTGAACAGTAGATACAATGTTTTTAACCCCTGATTAAATACGTCTTATTCAACGTGAAAAAAAAATGTTGTGCTGGATCAAGTGCTATTTTATAGGGACGGAAGCCATGTTGTTAAATGTAAACAAATTCGCATTGATTAACATCCTAATTACAACTAGGACTCTCCATGCAGCAATATCTTGCCAACATACTCAATTCCTATTAGATGTTTATTTGAGTGTATGTTAATTAGCAGGGTGATATAGCTCTCTGGTGCTCGACTTCAATATCGCACAAGAAAAATTGAAAGTTTGAGGACTAAATCACATGTATGATTTTGGCACACTCTACCCCAAGCACGTAAGTCTATGTCTGAGGTCTGAATACATTGTGAATTCATTTCACTTTGTTGCTTTTAGGACAAAACATCTTGAATGGCATCTCTGGTTTTTGAACGTAAGTGTATTCATATTAGAAAAAAAGTTTCATGTTAGAAAAATTGTTAAGCATGGGGACTAAATTCAGCCTCAGTATATCTACAATATACAGTATTTGCCTACTGTTAGATTTTTTTTTTTTGCCTTTTATTCTTATTTCGACATAAACATATTTGTGTAATCTATAAACAAAGTGTATTTTTATTTCACTTTTTTAAGTTACCCTATATAGCATTTGATGGTTAACTTTTTAAATTTTATTTGTCTTTTTTTTCCCCTTTAAATCAATATTTAAATAATTTTTATTCAAAAAATGGGTGAGAGTACAACTCTGAATCTGGCCAACTATTGAAGAATCAGTTTAAATCACCAACTCCTAACACATTTTAAGATATAGTGGTATGATTAGCTAGGCCTATAATATTCCTTCCTTTATAATTCTCTTTCTCTGAGTTTTCTAAACACTTTGTTTTGAGTGATAGAGAATGAGAGGGAAGTGGAGAGCGAGGGAGTGCAGTTAGCCATGTGAGGCACAGAAGGCATAGGATTGGCCCGCCGTCCCCCCCAGCTGTGCACCTGCATTCTGGCACTCTGCAGCACCAAACCCGACGCGAGAGCTAATTCTCCATCGCCAGCTTCATTAATTTCCCTGCACCAGGACATCCACCGTTTTGACAGCATAACATATAGCAGGTTGTGTTCAAAAACCTGGCTTCGCTCGAGACGGTCCAAAAATAGTGCACAAAAAAACATTCGTTTGGTTTTATTTTTTTTTAACCTTCGCAGCACTATCATTTCAGGGTTTTGTGAACAACAACTTATAGATCCTTTGAGGATACGCTTGTTAACAGACACACATTGATGTACAAGTATGTGCACTCCTCCATGTCGTGGCAAGTTTTTCACGGAGCCTCTTCGACTCCCGCAGACAGATTTTAATGGGAGACAAATTTGCATCACAAGACCGTAACGATGCTTGAGTTTGACAAATGAAAGGGCCCATTTGGGATTTGCTGGGATCTGCCTCACTCGTCATAATGAGCAGAAATTCAACCATTAGGATGCAGCCACCATAACAAACCATGCACTTCTGCAATACATTTGAATTAGCTGGGGTTTTTTTTTTCTGTACAGCTAATTCACATCTACTTGTCAGAACATGTCATTCTCATCCTTTTTTTTTTTTTTTTTTTTTTGGTTTTGAAAATATTTGACAGATTGCTCGTTAGTTTTGCTATTCGAAAACAATCCAACAATCTGGTTCTTCATCAAGTCACAACTCTGGAAGAATTGTTACTCCAAAAAGGGATATGTGCTACATAGATGTATGTACTATATTTCTGGTAGGAATAGTAAAAGAGAATAAAAGAGTGAAAGAGAGGCTATAAGGGTGAGCCATCATTCCCCTTTTAGGAGCTCAATGGTGGGAAATAGGAGGCCAAGTGCATATGACTCACACATGCACTTCCGTTTTGTGTTTTAACAAGCGAGGGCAGCATGTGGGAAACGGCTGTTTCCTTACCTGGCCAGCCAATAAGCACATCTGCATCCGTTGTTAGTGTGGCCATCCAGCAATCTCCACACCATTAATTGCTCTGGAAGCCACTGAAGTCACGGGCTCAGACACCGGCCAGGCGTCCCTGTGCGCCGCATTTCTTCCCTCCTTATCAGAAAGCTCCCACATGTCCTGGCTCTAAGGCTAAAATAAAAAAAAGCAGATAATATTGTCTTAATTGCATCCCTGCGACAACTACGTCCGACGGCCAAACGCATCAAATTAAATTTCGTCTTGGTCCAGCGGAAGTGGAGTCGAGGTCTTATATTTCCATTGCAGGTACACCGTGTGATAAACAACGGAACGAAAAGAGTAATTACGGGGGAGGAGGGAGGGAGGAATTACATCAGAAATTAAGGAAGTAGTGAAAGGATTGTTCCTTAAATGAGTTTTGAGGAGAGCATTAAAAAGGCCATTAACGCCGCACCGAGCAGGTGGTACACTTTGCGGACCAAAACGAAGCAAAACAAATGCAAAACAGATGAACAAGGGAATAAAAAAAAAATCCTAATCATCTGACTTACTTTTTCTCCATTTCTTTATCAGGCATACATCATATTTTCAGGTAATCACATGCCACTCAAAATGGGGCTTCATTTATTTATATTATTGGGCTTTGTTTGATAAATTAACAACATGTCTGCAGGGTATAGTAATGATTTGTATTCGCATTATGATAAAGCATTTGCATTAATACAAAAGATTAGCAACATTATCGCTATGTCAATCTGCAGGCCAGAATGGAAGCCATTAAGGCTACAGGTGGAAGGTGGAGGAGAACAAAAGCAAGTGGTCTTGACGAGAAAGTGTTGAATATGATCATTGTTTGTGCTATGTTTTAAGAAGGCTAGTTGCATGAACATGGAGAGTGTAGTGTATTGCGCTAGCTAATGATTAAATATCAGCACCCGTCACTAGATCTGGAGTCTCCAGTGCTAGCAAAGGTCAATCAGGAGTGAGCCAGTAGCTGAGCGGGTACTGTCTTTCTTCGTACCATTGGATAGATCCGCCTTAACCTGTACACTTCACCTGCTCAGTGGGTGCCTAAGATACTCACTAATGGGTGAGATACACTCAGACCCTCCACCTTCCTCCGGCTGTATCAGAAGCCATTTTGTGACATGCAGAATTCCATGCAATGACAAAAATTGCCAAATGGAGGTTCTGTTTCATGGGCTCTCGAGTGGTACCGTATTGTCACTTTAAATCCATATGATGGATTTGATCCAGATGATCATCACATTAGCACATTGCATTAAGGAAGTGCAGCTACAATGGTATTTAATAGTAGGAAAACAACAGTCTCATGTCAGGTTTTGCTGAAAAGAAAAAAAACAAGACCTCTTTTCTTGCTCGGCTTTCCCCAGTGACATTCAGTGTCATATTAATGAAAGAGTGAGAAATTTGGAAGTAGTGCAAACATTGGACTCAAATTCCAAAATGCAATGCAGCTATGTATAATGACACAGTTGAGTTATGGCAGAGACACGACTTGGTTAGTTAGTGATCTACGAGATGATGAGGCTGATGGTGTAGATGGTGGCCTTAGCAGAAAAGTTGAAGTTGTAGAAGCTGATCTGTTTGAGCAGAATGTAGAAATGAGGAGGCGAGATAGCTACATAGTCTAAAAGACTAAAGTGCTGCTGCATCGCTCTCTTTAGGCAGAAATGAAGCAAGGGCTAAATCCCACTGGCACTACTGTGAGCAGGTAGTTGAATGGCATTGTGGGTAATGTTGGAAGCTGTTAACCAAAGTGAAAATAGACCAGTTTAATGTTGATAAAAAAAAATTTAAATAAATAAAAATCAGTCCCAGGAAATCTTGGATGCCACTGAAGATCACATTAATTATAATGATTCTTTTTCCAGATGTTCAGAGTGAGGGGGCACGATGACTTAGTGGTTCACACCGTTGCCTTGCACCTCCGGAGTTGGGGTTTTGGCATTTCCGAAATGTCCGTAGTATGTGTATAGGTATGTGAGTGTGTGTGTGTGCAATTGTGCCCAGCGATGGGTTGGCACCCTGTCCAGGGATAAGCGGTACGGAGAATGGATGGATGTTCAGGGTGGACTTTTCCTTTAACAATCTATTTGAAAAAATTCCAAGAAGTTAACCAATTACACTCTCCAGTCATATTGAGAGGGAAACTTTACTCTCTCCAAAAAGCCCAACTATTAATTGTATGCTGGCTCTTGTCGTGAAAATGTGATTTCCAAATTATATTGATATTTTTGTGAGCTTAGTGATTGAACATCCTTATTCCCTAGCAAGATTTTAACAAGTAACGTGATTCTAAATTCATTTGTCAAGACCATGGACATTTTTTTCCAGGTTTGGTTTCCACCTTGCCTTCCTTCCTTTTTATTTATTCAGGCTAATGATTGGACGACCTGTGAACACGCACTCCTATCCACTATTATTTCCATCTCGATCTGATCTGAGAGCAGCTGGTGTCTTTTCATTGATTCTTTTTCCCCAAAAAAAAAAAATTCAGTCTGCAAACGATTCTTAGCTTTAATTTAGAATGCTGGTTCAAATCTTTTCCTCTCATCCACTAGGCACCTCAGAGGCATTTCAAATAATTTATTAGGTTGGACTTACACAGGCAAACTCCTAAGGCAAGAAAAAAACAAAAAGCATCACAAAAAAAACGCAATAGTAATTAAGAACATTATCAAGGTAAAGGCTAATTAGAAGCCTTCAGAGCGTCTACACTGATGGCTCTGAAAGCAGGGTTAAGCCTTGGAATTTATTTCCCTCTATTTTTGGGAAAATGTATTAACTTTAATATAAACCTACTATTGTTTGGATTTTGAAATTGATTAGATTTTTCATTACAGAAATTAATTAAGTAACCTCTTCAGTGATGGAGTGATTAGAGTGATTAACTCATGAAATGCAATGGTATGTAGTATGCTAGGATTTATAGATTTATAGATTTTTCTTTTTTTCATTATTTTGGGCAGGTGCAGGTTACGCTGCTGAATCTGAAAAGTAATATCCAAGTCTGAGAATTGTTAGACTATAAGATAGAGGAAGACTGAATAAGATTAGATTTTTGTTTTGATCAATAACTGTTTCAATAAGTTTGTTTGAGTTCTTAGAAACATTCCCACATTCGTCCTCATGACAAATCAGACCAAGAACTGCTATACGGCTCATATAGCACAGCGAAGTCTCCATCCTATCAGTGCGTGTGCCGTGATTTACAAAGAATGAGTAGTCACATCACATATTTTTGAGATTACTTGACCCCATTAAATCCAGTTACTGGTCATGCTTGTGGTGATATTCTGAGAACAAAGATTTTATTTAAAAAAAAAAAAAAAGCTTAAAGAAAAAAAATCTGTAGGAGGCCTCATTTGTCAATAATTTAATAAATGTCAATGTAAAAAAATACATTAAATTTACAGGTTGCCAGAACTTTACTGTAAAAAAAAATATGGTAGAACCATTTAATGCAATAGTTATAAGCCAATTAAATAGTTCCCCCTGTATATTTTTATGGTGAAAGCCTGTTGTTTATTTACAGCAACATACAAAAAAAAAAAAAAAAAAACAGGCTCCACCTTAAATTAGTTCTTGGTACGTATGATATTTATTCATGAAGAGTCCACTGATTTACAAGTAAAGTCTGTATATGTAACAGTCTGGGCTTGTAAAATTGTGGGTAAAAGTTTGTTTAACACATGATGCAATTTCACTGGTACTTTTGAAGGTATTTTATATACAGCAAAATTTCTTTAGGTTCACAAATTGTTACAGTAAAAATACCAAGATCGGTTTGTATAAACTCCCCCCCCACCTCCATTTTCCTACTTACAGTATTGTTACTGTTGCTATTTAACAATATTTCATAAATGACACTGACGTTTTTACAGTGTCTAATTTTTTTCAACCTAAAATGTAACCTAAAAATTCCACCAGATTTAAATGCTTTAGATCGCAAACAATTTACAAATAAGTCATCCGTTTGTATCCAGTTTAGATAAATGAAGCCCACTGTGTGTAGAGATTTTGAGATGTGGGGAGCAAACTACACAGAATTTAGTTTCATTTGTTAATTAATTTATGAATCTTCAGTAACCACGTCCATGCTATCATGCTAAACAGGGCAAATGGAATGCCATACAATCCAAGGTGGGAAGATCCACCAAAGTCCACCAAAGACCTGAAGTCTGAAGAATGTGAAATTGGATGTGTAATGTGTAAAGGAGATGTAAAATAACTGAAGTTCATGGGGAAAAGCCAATGCATCAGACTTCACTCTTCACTGACTCGTGAACCCGTGTCTATTCAGTGGGGGGTCTAGCTGTCAAGCTACCCAGAAGTACCCAGCTCTGGTTCTCCGAGTAATGCAAAGTAATGCATTCAATAGTGGAGCTATGTGAAAGTGGGCTCAACATGGTCTCACACCTGATGTATAAAAAGTTATGAAAGGTTAGGGTTAGGGTTAGGGGTTGGGTTTGGTGTTTTTTTTTCTTCGTTTTCGAGCTAAGGCTCAGAATAGCTCCAAGACTACAGAGACTTCTCCATGATACCCTACTGCATTATCACATGACCTGCAAGCCTGACTGCATTTGCGGAAAAGGCGAGAAGTAAAGCTTATTCACGAGTCTGGCTATGAAAAGCAAAAAAAACAAAAAAACATTTCAGTTGAAGTGGGCTACAGTGAGAATGATTGAAAGAGAGGTCAAATTATTTATTACATATGAATCTTGGGCGTGGCTTAATTCCGCTGGTCCAGAATGTGGCATAGTACAGCGCATTCAGGTCAAAGTTTGATATGCTGATATGCATTGCATTCTTGTGACAGAACATTATTCATCGTAGAGAAGGTGCAGGCGAACTCTGTGAAACTGGCTTGACCTTCTCACTGGCACAGAACTTCAAGCGCTGGGCTTTATACATTTTAAAGCACATAACTCTGATTTTTTTTTTCCATGACTACAATAAAATTAATATGAAAAGGTGTGCTGTTATGAGAGGCTGGATATTCCAGTGGGATTTTGAAGGGGTTTGATGGGTTAATCAGTGAAAATCCACTGAAACTAGACTAAAAATAGCTCACTGGGACATTTTGCTAGCGTGTAAGGAGAATTTCAAACTCCTCGTACAGGTGCTGCTCTCAAAAAAAAAAAATCAAATAAATAAATAAAGGCCGAAGTTTTGTGATAAATTTCACGATGCTACTATAAAAAGATAAAGCATAGAGATTTCGACAAGCTGCTCTGAAGTAGAACAGGGTTACCTTTATCTCTGTTTCTCTCTCTCTCTCTCTCTCTCTCTCTCTATGTCTCTCTCTCTCTCCCTCTATCTATCTATCTTTCTCTTTCTCTCTGGGTCCAGATCTGCTGTGAAGTCTAACATGGCTGGTGTCCAAGATCATCACACCTGAGACCACACAGATGAGGTAGAGATAAAAGTTCTCCAGGAATTTGTGTTTGTGCACACATGCGTATACACACACACCCACACACCCACACACACACACACACACACACACACACACACAATGACTCCTCAGTGAGGATGATTTGTAGAAGGGGGGTGTTGAGGCACCTGCAGTGGTGACATCAGCTCAGCAGCCTGAGGGTCTCTCTCTCTCTCTCTCTCTCTCTCTCTATCTATCTATCTGTGATATAATCATGTATCACCGGATTTCATCTGTCATCTCCGAGTGTATCGCAATAATAATAACTCGGTGCTGAACACAGATCTCATTGATGAGAGGCCTTCATTTTCTCTGTGTGTGTGTGTGTGTGTGTGTGTAAGAGAGAGAGAGAGTCTGTGGATCAAATTCAGCTCTTATTACAAAACCCTGACATCTGAAGTCAAGTGGCCCCTCGGATGCTGTTTTTTTTTCTCTCCACCTGTTCCATGAGTGAGCATGAAGAAAAACCTGCTATCACAATCTTTCCCTCAGAGAACGGCAACATCTTCATGTCTTTCAAACATAACATCTATAATACGCACAGCTATGCAAGTTCAGCCCACGTATCTGCATTGTCAAGGGAGCGTGCTTTAATTAGAAAGACTAATCAACCTTAATGTCTTCATAGTTAAGGAAGAAGACAGGCATGGGTATTGGTTTAGAGACTTGCTCCTCGTTTGTGTGCAGTCATCGCAGTAACAAACCTTGATGTAGACTGCGATGGCCGCCCACGTATCTGCTAATTGCAGGTCTCTACCCTTGAGCAAAATCGCAGTCACTTACACACAAACACACACGCACACACACACACTTGCAATTTGCGGATGCTTTCAAATGCACTGCAAAGCATTAAGGATGGATGAAGCGTCTTCATATTTCCTCAGGTTTGCTTCATTTTTGGTCCCAAACTCAAGCATGTGACCTGATGTTCACCTTTTCGCTCACATGCACTAGTGAGAGCTTTTGATTTCAACAATTAAGCATATTATGATCGAACATGCAACAGATTTCAATATATTAATAATATATTATTATGTAAGAAGTCAATATCAATTATTGATTAATTTTCTATAACTGTTTTTTTTTTTCTAATTCATTATCGTTCCTATAGTAACACCTTGTAGTAGCAGCAATAAATAGACTTTGTTGCTGTTGTTGCTGTTGCTGTTGTTGTTTAGCAATGAAAAACATACAATTGTTGATATGGTGACGTTTTTTTTTTGTAATGGGATGTTTATTTAACATTTATGGAAGGAGTCTCCAGTGTCAGCCCGTTTTGTAAGACTCAGAAGATGTCATACATGAGAGAGTCTTCAGGAAAGAGGAGTTCTCGATTCGCTGTCGTTGTTTTTTTTTACTTCAAAAGAGGAAGGAAAAAAAAAAGGCTGGTGAAGGAATGACTGTTTATAGCTGCTATAACATAAGTCATAACAGGAATTAACTTCTTTAGTGGACTTTCCACAGCAATAAAGGTAACTATAAATGGCTAAAAAGTACGCCATTTTTTAATACTTTTTAACGTATTGCTGTGGTATATGAGAAAAACACTTTGAGACATGCTGTAATTGGAAAGTAATCGACTTTAGGGTAGTAGCAGTGCATCCGCTTCATGTCGGGCTGCATCGCAGCACTCTGTTGTTGATTATTTTCCTGTAACAGCATGTCCTAATGTGTTTTAAAATGATTAGTCATGTTCTATTGAATAAGGTATAAATAACAATATACTGCTTAACAGATTTTTTTTTTTTTTTAGTCAAACAATCTTGTTCAGGAGAGAGATTATGTGTTTCCATTAACTGTTTAAAACATATTTTAATTTGTTATTATTTCTTTAATATTAATACACTTTTTGAGTGAATTTCCATTAAAAAATGTAATTTACTGTATGTTTCACTCAATTTCTATTATTGGAATATCCTTAAGTGGAGCAGCGTAATTTAAAGAGGACTATAATACATAGTACAAGATGAGGCTGTTTTTAGTCATTTATAGGTATACTTTTCCTTCCTTCCTTCCTTCCTTTCCAAAGTTTTCATTATTGTTTTCTGCGAATTTTAAAATTCAGTCCAGCACTATGCATGGAAAGTTTGTCATGTAATTGGATGTAAAAAAATAAATAAATAAAGCATTCAGGGCTGTATCCACAGTGACAGACACAACGAGCAGACAATGTGGCTATAGATTTGGATGTCACCTAGCAACATCAGAGGCTAGATGAGCCAATGTGGAAGGTGCCATTAAAAATGTGAGGGCAAGAACTTGGGTGAGAAGTGTAGCAGATGGCCATCAGGCTGGCCAGATGAGGATGAGCTTACTAGCAGACCAGTCTTAGCCCCGGAAGGGGTGATCTGCTCTTTACATTATCTTAATGTTCATTAGTGCTTTACAGATGGGCACAGTGGCAGACTGCATATGCGGCATGGTTTGAAGTTGAAGCAGCAGCATGTTTTAATTGGAAAGTGGCAAAAATCACAAAGAATGAAGATGTGCAGGCTTCTGTGGAAAAATACGTGTAGGCTTCCTGTTCGACTGTTATGCTGGGAAGAGGAAGTGCACTACTTCATTGAACTCTTTCATATATAGCATCCACGTTTATGGACAGTACATTTAAGGCTGTTTTAAAAGATATGTTTTTACTCACCTCCAAATCACTTGAAATCATCAGTGCAATTTAATATAAATCATTATATAGGCTCTCTGATACTGGGCACGTGATGATTGGGAAAAATGCTTGTTTTGCAGTTATCTTCAACTGTACGGTTTGGGTGAGCTTGTGCCCTCTGTAGCCTCAGATTCCTTTTCTTGGTTGATGGGAGTGGAACCTGATGTGGCCTTTTGCTGTTGAAGCCAATCTGCCTCTAGGTTTGGCATTCTGAGATGCTTTTCTGCTCACCGTGGTTGTAAAGAGTGGTAATTTGACCTGTATCTGCATGATTTTATGCATATATGTATTTTTGAAAATAATAAATATTTTTTTAAAAAACAACTGCATCATGCAGCAGTCCTAAATTGTGTACATTCTATATTTTTGTGCATGTCAAGAATATTGTTATATTATGTTTAAAAAATTCTATTTTCCATAATTTTGGTCTTCAACACTATAGACCTGAAAACATTGTTTGCAAATTCATTGGATTTTTTTGTCCTTTTTTTTTTACTCATGATATTCCTACACATAGCAATTCGTTTATTTTTTAATATACCTGATATTTAGATCAGCTCAAAATTCATTTGTCATGCAATTTTATGTTTAAAAATAAATAAATAAATAAATAAATAAATAAATTTAAAAAAATGTTTCACAGTTGCAAAAATGATACTTATATTGGTAGTAGTTTTTTGTAACAAATTCATTTGTATTAAGTTTAATGAAATTATTAGAATTTGAAATTTTTTTTTACTGTACTTTTGTCTTTAAAAAAAAAAAAAGTATATACTATATATATATATATATTTTTTAAAGTGTATACATTTAGCCAGAAGGTATCTCCATTCAGCTAGGTGACAGCTAAGTGTTGGTCAAGCCAAGGATTTGGGGTTTATCTTCTTTTCCTGGAGATGAAGAAGGTTTTGGTCTGGAGATAGCGGTAGCTGGAGCTTTGTGGTGGAACGGAGCACGAGAGGCATGGACTGATGAGTGGAAATCCCCTACTTTCTAATTAATAGAGGTACACAGGGCCAAGGGATGAGGCGGATCAGGAAAATGACATCAGGAGCAAGATAGCATCACTCATTTCTCTGGCCCATTGTGGCCCCACAGGATCATCTGTAATGAATCACTCAAGCATTCGGCAGACACATTTGAATGGTGGTGGAAAAATTCTTTGTCCGGCGGAGAGTTTTTTCGTTTGATAAAGATCTTCACTCTCTATCCGCCACTCGTCTCATCTTTTCTCCCGCCTTTTCCTCTTCCACTTCTTGGCTTTTTGTCCCAGAGTTTCCTGATCAAATGAAGAATCAAGGTCTTGGCAACAGGTGCAATTTCAGTGTCTTATTTTCTTTTCTTTTCTTTCCAAGGACACTCACTTTAAAGTTAGGGGCAGATTCAGCAAATATAGGCAAAATGCACAATAACTGTTGTTCTGCTTGACACATATCGGGACAGTCTCAGTGTTCCACGATATAATTTTTCAAGAAGTTCAATACGCCCCAGAGAACTAAACCCAAGCTAAGAAACAATATCAGACTTTTTCTATGACAGCCCCTTCCTTCTTTCCCCATTAATTACAGGAAAAACCCAACATTTAAATGTACCTCGTCTTTATTTTCAGACGAACTGAGAAGGGTTGTTTTCTCCCTGCAGTTGCCACTGATCCGTCAGTCTGTCTGGAGATAGAGACACAGATCTAAGACATTTCAGTAGGAGAGTGTGTGATCAAAGAGTTTGCTGCTTGGGTGAAACCTTCAGGACGTGAACAGGGGTTCTGTGGGTTTGGAGGAACAAGAGGGGTAATGCTGATGTTCTTTGAAATCTCTGTGCCAAGGCACAGAACTACAGATTTTTAGGTTTTCAGAACTGGTGTTGATATTAATTATTAATTAAATCTAAGTTCATTGCCTTTTCAATGGATGAGGTTGGATCTTCACATTTAACCACATTTAAGATACCAATGGGCACTATCCATAACAATTTCTAACCTTGTTTGAAAGAATTTATAAATCTCTGATCTTTAAAAGATTTTTAGTCTAGTCCTGGTCTAGTATATTATTGAATTCTTCATTATAACAAGCAACACTGTATTTTTATGGAATAGTAATAGAATAAAACATTAACTATGACAAACATCCCATGTGTAATACTGTATATTTATGAGGTCTAAGTTTTATGTCCATTGGAAGGCATTTTAAGTTGTGTTTTACCATGTTTTGGGGGATTATTTCCACAATTAATTGGTAGATTACTAAAGTAATATAATCCAGGATCAATTACCAGTTATTTGACTCTATATACTGTATATAAAGCTGAGAAGAAAATGGCCAGACTGGTTTAAACTGACAGGAAGGCTCCAGTAACTCAAATAACCACTCTTTAAAACCGTGGTGAGCAGAAAAGCATCTCAGAACACACAATGCATTGAACTTTGAAGTGGATGGGCTACAACAGTAGAAGACCATTGGGTTTGATTCCTGCCAGCCAAGAACAGGAATCGGAGGCTACAGCCCACCAAAACTGGACAATTGTAGCCCATCTACCTCAAAGCTTGGCAAGCTGTGCATTTTGAGATGCTTTTCTGCTTACCATGGTTGTAAAGAGTGGTTACTTGAGATAATGTAGAATTCCTGTTGCCTCCAAGCAGTCTGCCCATTCTTCTCTAACCTCTCTCATCAACAAGATGTTTCAGCCCAAGGGACCATTGGATGTTCACTGGATGTTTTTTGGGGTTTTTTGGGGTTTTTTTTGTACCATTCTGTGTAAACTCTAAAGACTGTTGTGTGTGAAAATCCCAGGAGATGCACAGTTTCAGAAATACTCAAGGTAGTGCAGTCTGGCACCAACAACCATGCTAAGGTCAAAGCCACCAAGATCACATTTTTACCCCATTCTGATGTTTGAACATTAACCAAAGCTCTTGACCCATATCTGCATGATTTTATGATTTTTATTGGCTGATTGATTAATTGCATGCATGAGCAGAGGTAGAGACCATCATATTAAAGCCATCGGTAAGTGTGTATAGATGAAGTAAAAGCTGAGTGAAGTACACAAAGGTTCTGGAGAAACAGGATGTTTTGACAAAAGTACTTCATCAGCTGTGCAAGCAAAGTGCTTCAGGGGCTGTAGGAGGTTAGAGCAGTTGATGTTTGAAATAGCTGATGAAGTAACAGTTTTGGCCAAAACATGACATACATTCTATGGAGTTGTCCATTGCCGCTGAATCATCTCACCACAGGAACAGAGCAATGGCTCGAAGGTGCTCCACAGCCTGCTCTCTTAGTTTCTCCACTCTACAGCTGATAGCATCTCTTTTATACAAAGCAAAACTTTAACCTATTGATGCATGCTTTCAAAAACCTTTTACTCTGGTTACAAGTCCTCCACTTTTCTAATTATATTACACAGTTCAGATTTCAATGCCATTCTTCTAATGGCCAAATACAATAAATAAATAAATAAATTTGAACATTTTACACCAGTTGTGGGTGTTTTTGGAGATGTATATTTACACAGTTTGCTTTGGTCTTGAGATAATTAGTTCAGCAAAAGAATCTTTTTAGGTTTGTGAAGCTACAGATGTGTTGATTAGCAGCACATACATATAAAAGTCACTTTGTAAAAAAAAAAAAAAAAAAAAAAGACTCAAATCAAATAGGTTTTTAGCAACTGACTTTTTTGTCCACTATTGAACGCAGTGAATTCCTGACTTAAAAAAAAAAAAAAAAAAAAAAAAAAAATACTATTCTCAAATGTTTGGTTAAAGTCTGTGCCTATTAGACACAAATACAATTGTACAGACGCTCCCTTTGTACCTTTAAATATTAATTTGTTTCAGTTCATATCTCATTTATTGACTGGAAAGGAACATAAACACCAGATAAAGTGTTGCAAACATTTATTCCTCATACAGAGGGAGAAATAAAAGAAGTCTATCTGAGCATTTTAGGGAAGGTTGAATACCTTTGGTGCCATTCCTAAGAAAGTAAGCGGTAAAACGAACAAAGAGGGGTTTTGTTCTGCACTGCTGCTGCAAAGTTTCCAATTTGTCTCATGGAAATATGAAATAATCCAGCTTGCCCCCTTTTTATATGCCATTCCCATCAACAGAGAGGAAATGAAGGCTGAACAAAGTCGATCTGTCCGTATCACACACGCTCTGAGGGGATTTACTAAGTCAAGCCATGGACATTAGCTTCAAAGTTTGTGGGGGGCGATAAATACGAGCTAAATGAATCAGAGTACATTTCAATAACTAGCAGCAAATAAGGGCAAACCGCATGCATTCCTGTTATAGCTTTGTTTCTTTTTTTTTTTTTCTTTTTTTTCATTTCGGAGTATTTCAATCCTTCCCAAGGGACATACATCCAAACGTAAGAAGGTTTCCAGACATCTCCCCTCTCTCTTTCTCTCTCTCTGTCTTATTTGCTGTCTCTGTCTCTGTCTCTCTCCCAACCCTTATATCCCAATGCAATTATTTAATATACACCCACTCATAGTCTGCCTATGAGATAGGAATATAATTGTATGTTACTTTTTAATTACAGGAAAAAATCTAACTTGTAAGATGATGGGCTGGAAGGTGCCACTGCATTGTTATTTCTCTCCCCTTTCTTCCCCCCCCTCCTTCATCCCGGTTTTCTGATTGTGCGAGCCGGGCTCCTTTGCTGAGCGATGATAAGCGGAATTTCCATGTTCTCTGCATAATTAATCCATCTCTGCCTCTCCTCATGCCAACTCCTCCGTTATCGCCCTCACATGCCTGAATTGCAAAAGAATCCTCTCTTCAATTGGAACTTATTGATATGCCGGGAAGGAGGGGAAAAAAAACTGGAAATCCTCAAAATTTTAAGCCACAGATTGGTAAATGGATTAATTTCGCGGCAATCTCCAGCATCTAACGCGGACAGAGACAGGCAATATGAATTGAAAGTGCCTCCTGTTTCTGGAGTTTTAGTCCCAAATGATAGCGTTTATTGGCATGTTTTTTTTTTTTCTCTCCTCCACAGTCAAAAAAAAAAAAAAATTACCATTCATTTGCATGGCATAAAATACTTTTATATGGTTTGGAAATTCAGAGGAATTTCTTTCAATGCCTGTCGTTTGGCTGCCTGATAACAACTCCTGCCTCGCACATCTGGCAGCTTTTGATACTGGCTGAAAAGAGAGCCTGAATATTTAATATTTTTATCTGTTTTTCATCGATGGTTTCACCATTAGGGCAGGCAGGCCTATTTTGCATGGAGGCAGGCAGATGTAGATTTATTTCTCTGAGCTGTCTACACTTGGCCTATTCTGATGCATTTTCACTCCTTTTGTGTGTTGTGTGTGTATGTGTCTGTGTGTGTGTGTGTGTGTGTGTGTGAGAGAGAGAGAGAGAGAGAGAGTGTGTGTGTGTGTGTGTGTGTGTGTGTGTAGGGTTGCCTCTGCATATGCAGTCACTTAAGCAGTCAGTATTATAAGCATAGCACAGGGCAGGCACAGTTACAGAGAAAAAAAAAAAACACACCTGGAAAATCTACAAATGCAATATGATGGATATGTTTACAAAAATGTGACTGCAGGATGGACTGAAATATCTGAAATATTCAGCGTTTTATAAATCTATACCCAAGTGTTTTATCACAGAATGATATGCTATGATATGATTTGATATGATATGATATGATATGATATGATATGATATGATATGATATGATAGCTAACTAACGTCCATTGCAATGCCATTCTATTTCCTGTTTGATGCAGACATTAGAATAAGAGGCACTGATTATTTGGCAGCTCGGCTATGAAATAGGACATTATGACGTTATTGTTGCATCTGTCATCTGCTGCAGTAACTACTGCGACTATGTAATTAAAACGAGGATGCTCCGGACCGTCCCTGGACCCTTGTGATCTAATAATTATAGATTAATCAACTCGATATTTTGTCTATTCTATTTTTCCCCCCCTCCCTTGCTCAGTTGAAAAGTGAAGATATGGCATAAATTGGATGCAGCTGTATTTCAAGACAATTAATCTGTCAAAACCTGGTGTGCGAACACTATGCACTCAGCATCCATATGCCATGGCTGGGTGATATTGATCGTATATTATTCGCACAAAGCCAAATTGAACAACGCCTCCAAATGATGTTGCCATGCATACATAAATTACCAGGGGAGTATATTACACCCGGTGCCCATGATAGGGAATAACATATAATAACACGGCATAAAAGGTATTGTCTTGTGTTCTTATAATATTGTCTGTGCTCAGGGGGAAAAGACTTACTGCAGGAATAGCATGGGAGAAAGAGGTGATGGCGTAGATTAGACTGATTAGATTCGACAATGTTAGACTAATAATAATAATAATAATAATAATAATAATAAAAATAGCTGAGCTTTCCTATTCTGCAGGATGCCCCGTAAACAGCTGACTAGCCAGCAACATGCATAATAAACAGCGTACAAGCATTACAGCATTAGCATTAGAGAAGCATTATACAGTATAAAGAGATATGGTATGTATCTTTGAACTACCCATATAACTGGAGATTAAGTCCACCTCATTTTACACTGAGAGTAATAGGATAAAAATAAAAGTTATTCACATTATTAGTAGAGGAAAAATTAGTCCCTGTCACATTCCATGAGTGTCTTATTTGCACACACATACATACCTCTCATGAGAAGCAACCTCAAGCATGCGAATGGGTTTTGGGTGTCTGTTTCCATCAGGATTGTTTGTATTGCTAGTAATTCAGATTAAAAAGAAAGAATATGCACTTTAAAGTATTTTACAGCAGAAATAGAAACAATATGGCCTGGGGTCATGGAACGTCCATTGTTAAATGAATATGAGTATCAGTGTCAACTGTGTCTGCCATCAAGAGCATCTCTAAGCATGTGTAAATTTCAAATTATGTTCTTTATATTGGTAGAATTAGAGGTTGTGTGTTGTAGAAAACATTGTACAATAATATTGCATAAAATGAAGAGATAGGACAGAACTGAATATGACTGTTAATTGATCATGTGACACTTCTCATCATACTATAGTGTATATCTTTAATCCATTTTTTTGCTGGTTTGTTATTATTTATATATTGTCACCAAGCTAATTTTACATTTTAAAAGGCCTAGTCATACAGAATAACTGGCAAAATAGTTCATTATAATTACTTTAGAATTACAGTGGGGTCCAAAAAAATCTGAGACCAAATCTGAAAATCATTTAAAATTGGAAATTAAAAAAAAGCTTTTAGAATTTTGAAATATTTGAAACAAAGAAAGTAAATTTTCAATATCTTGAAGATTTAATATTCAAGATTCTGCACTATTTCTAGGTCCCTATTTATATGTAAGCAAAAGTGTGATATTGACCATGTTAACTGCTTTGTACAAAAGGTCAGATTTTCCTCATATCTAATCTCGTCTACTGAAGCATGTGTTCAGACGAAACTCTAATGGATTTGATCTAAAAATAGATCATGACGCTTTACACAAACTTGTGGAGCCCATGCCAGCTCGAGTGCACACTGTTATTAAAGCAAATAGGGGACATAGCAAATGCTAAAAACGCTGAAATTCATGTAAATATTTCAAAGATTCTACTTTGACTCAAGTTGTTGTCAGTAATATAATTTGTAATGAAAATTGTTGTATTCAAATAGAAAAGGATGCACAATAGAAGCATTTTCACTAGACTTTTGGACCCCACTGTAGACGTAATAGTCTAAACAAAGTACATCCTTTTGGCTTGCAAGAATGTAAAGAGGTGTATATTTCCGTCAATATTGCTTGTGTTGCTAATAATTGACATAAAATGTATCCTTAACTACATTTTACAATTAAAATCAATGGAAAAAGATGTCCTGGGCCAATGGGACATCCATTGTAAGCTGAATATGAGCAATCCCAGCACCACCAAGCTGCCACTGATGGGTTCTTCAGCTGCTCAGTTGTATTCTGTCTCAATTGGAAGCTGTCTGCCAAATGAGTAAAATGTAAATGTGGATGTAAATTATCAACACTTTTCCTGTCCTACTTTAGTTTATTACGGTCTACAATCCACCGAGAGGATGTGTCTGTTCCCATAAACATTGTTGATATTGGCTGAGATGAATACTTTTTTTTTTCTTCATAACATAAAGAGATAGCAACAATAGCACATTGCTGAGCTTGGATTGATCAACTGACATTTCAAAGTCAATTCAGTTTTATTTGTATAGAGCTTTTAACAAAGGACATTGTCACAAAGCAATTTCATGTCCTACTACACTGTACATTCAGGTGTACTTTATATCGAAAGTTATATATTTTACAGTTTGGTCATTAAATAGTTAATAATAATTTGACAGATACTTGATAATACATATGCAACAAAACTAGGATTTTAGTGTCCCATTCCTTCAGTATATTATTTACTCTTCCACAAGCATGTGTCTAGTTCCATTAATATTATTTTTATTGTTAGTGGTAACTGATCATGTGACATTTCTCATCCTACTATATTGTACATACAGGTATATCTTTGATCCTTTTTGAGTTGCTGTATTATTTATATAGTGTCAAAAAGCCTGCCTTGCATTTTCAGTCATTCTGAGGTTATAAAAGTGGACAAAATAGTTGTTGTTAATTATAACTTGATATTACCTGATGAAGGTATAGTGTCATTATGCAACAAAGCTCTGATATTATATAATATATTTCATTTACTCTTCCCATGCATGTATCTATTTTTCCATTAATATCGTCCTAATCCAGTGTTCATACGGGGACATCTTTGATCATTTTTTAGTTGATTTATTATTTATGTTTTGCCTAAAAGCTACTTTACTGAGATTCTGAGAGGTCATACTGAGAATAATGGAAATAGTCATTAATTATAATTATGGCTAAACTATAATTAGATCAAAGGTATACTAATCATTTTGGTACAAATAGCGTTTAAAGGATTTTCTTTCTAAATATGCAACAAAATTGCAACAAACATTTTTTAGTGTTTGTCAGATTCACTTAAAATCCCACTTATACCTGCCTTCTGCATGTAAATGGGTGTCTATTTTCATCAATAGTGTTTAGATATTTTGAATCTCATTTATTATCAAGTACATTATACAGTTTTCAATGAGACCTCCATTGTCTTACTGACTGAACATGAGCATTAATTGGTCATGTGATAGGCTTCTTGTGCCATAACAGTGTATTACTCATGCGTGGGTTTATAAAGGTAGACTAATTAATTACCATTCATTATAATTACACCACAATTAGACCAAATAATTTGCCCTTAGTAATTGAATCGCTACTTGACCCCATGTTGTTCTTTCCGCTGTTTTAGTTGTAGTTCCTTGCTCGAGTAAGGAAGTGGTGTGTCGTAGATGAGCGGAGCAGACTGCACATCACACATTGTTACAGATGACATTGATCAGATGGCGACGCGTTCAAGAGAGAAACTTCACACTCCACTCAGATAACACAATCAAATTAACAAACGCATCCATCTGGTACAAGTCACTGAAAAATGACAACATAAAGTGCACACTGAAGTATTCACTTTTGTTTTATTTTATGCATCAAATGGTTTTTTTGGCAGTATAACATCAACATTACTTCCTCTTCATTGTTATGACAGTCATATCTCAAAATCATTGCAGGATTTTTAATTCGAGCTTTTAGTAACGTCATAAACCATAAATGTTTGTAGATTATGAAGGTAAAGTGTTTTGCGTTTGCTCCGAGCCATTTAAATCTTTCGAAACAGCAGGCTAAAAAAAGCTACGAAGGTTGAGGTTGTTGTTAGGGACAGGGTTAGGTTATGTTTTCTTTGTACATTTATGTGAAAATGATATGAAATCAAGTAATGCAAATTTCATGAGATCACACCCTACATGTGATTATGTGATTAATATGCACTGTAAAAAAAAAAAAAAAGCACTGTAAAATTGCCAGTAATTTACTGCCATTAGAGTTGATCTGTAGCTCAAAGCCTCAACCACTGAGACGCCACTTTCCTCAACTAGGCTTGCATAGAGACAACCATCTTTACCGCTGAATTAACTCGCATGAATAGACGAAAACTGCATTAAAACCGCAGGGGTTTTTTTTAAACTAGCATTTTTTAACTTAAAATCAAAGGCTTTGTGTTTGTTTTGTTGCTAGGCACAAAAATCCATCCACTAATTTACCGATGCTGACGAAATGTTTACCGTTCTCTCCCCTGCCAAAAACTAGTAATGGCAGAAAACCACTTTTTCTTTTCCGATAACGATACTGAAACCCGGTATTAGCCGATATCGATATACCCATCTGACCATTTTTCTCTTTAAAAACTACCAAGCTTTAAAATGTTTTTTCAATTAAATCAGTATTCACAGGAAAAAATAAATAGCTAAAAAACGTGACACACAAACACGTTCACTTCCACTCAAAACTAAAGATGGCATGATACCACTTTTTCTTTTCCGATAATGATAATGACGCTAAAAACTATCAATACCCATCCCATAGTATTTTCTTTAAAGAATTTTTTTTTAATCCGATGAAATTTTTCACTCATAATAATATAATAAAACTTTTTCAAGTCCAATTTCAGTCTTTTCCATTTGTTACAGGATTTAATTTTTTTTCCCTGCGATAACCAAGCAACCATTTTCTTTCTTTTTTTTTTTTTTGCCAGTACTGGCCTGATATGGATCCTGGGTATCAGATTGGTGCCATCTCTACCTGAAATATCAGCCATCCCACAGTGCATTTTGTGTTCTAGTGTGGCACTGTAAATGAATGCACTGCTCTATTTGCCCAATCGTTCATAGTACAATCCTGTAAAAATGACAAAACAGTATTTTGCTGTAGAACACTGTAAATTTATAGCCTTTGTTGTACAGCGTGTGATCACAAAGTGCATTTCAACATGTTATGCCCTGAATTTGCCATCATGTAAACACTAAACTCACACATGATTAACATTTGTAAAGGAAACAAAGTATTCACGTGAGAAAATCAAAAGTGAAAATGTGAAAAATTCAAAAATAAATTACTCATATTTGAATCATACTTGAAAATGAAAACATATGCGCTACTACATGTTTAAAAGGTTCGAGCGTGTCTTTTTCATGAAAGGTCGTGTGACTTTTCTGTAACGGAGGCTCTGTGTCCTAAAAAAGTTAAGAATATTGTTAGAGAGAGAGAGAGAGAGAGAGAGAGAGAGAGAGTGTTCAATGTGATGCTCACTCTACCATTTAGTGATGGTCTATGTGCTGCAGCACTTTTGGGAATCTCAGACTAGCCAAAAGTGCACTTTTTTCTGATTTGATTCCTCTCACTACGAAGACACAGAAAAGCCCTTTCTATCCCTTTCGAAAAAGAAAAATCATTCTAACACTGGAATTAGCTACTAAGAGCTGCATTTTGTATTAGGACATTTAAACAGTAAGGTTATAATAAGCGGGGATTTACGAATCTCAAAACGCAGAAGAGAAACAAGGCGACGGGACTGGATGTGAATGATGAGGAATGGAGAAAAGGAGCAAAGGAGATGAGGAAAAGAGAAGAGGGATGAGTGGTTGTGTGGATGGCCAGCGGGTTGGCACGGCGTGGCGCGGCTTGGCAGGCTGGGTGGCGGAGCGGGCACGCTCTCAGACATCTGTTTGCGCTCGGCTGCTGTCGACGCCATCGGAAAAGGGGGGGAGCTGTCGCAGCCATGACCAGCGGGAGCGTGGCACGCCGATAATGCCCTCCTGCAAGCCGATGCCGCTGTGATGCCAGTGCACCTCTCTGCGTAGTGTACCTTACGTTGGCATGGCACCTCAAAGCAAACTGGGGAGCAAAAGATTGGGAGAAGAGTTCAAGCCGAGCCACAGGGCTCCATTTTAGGACGTTTTTTGTTGTTGTTTTGCTCAGTGCTGAAGCTTTGAGTCTTTTTGCTATTTCTATCTCTATCTCTATCTCTATTCCTATCTATTTTAATTTATTTTTTTTATTCATCTTCACCATTAGACCTTGAGTTGAGTCTGCCTCAGAGCAGACGGGCAGGCGTGGATGGCCTTGACACGGCCCACTCCTCCAGCTGTCTGTGTGACACCACACACACACACACACACACACACACACACACACACTCATCCTCTCTCTACCTCTGTCCTCACCACCCCTGGATGGACGCCAGTCCCCTAATGCCAGTTGGTGCGCCCATCGTACAGCGTGACAGCAAATGGCAGATCTTCAAGGCATTCTGCTGATGCTGCTCTTAAGCCAGGATGGCAGAGTCTGATTTTCACATGATTGCCTTCTGCGTTGGACGGACAACAACACGCTAATCCTGCCGTTACAACATGATCTCATGCAGAATTTGAAGGATTTATAAAGGGAGCTGGGTAAGGAATCGAACACGCTGTTATAGGAAAATAATCAACTCTTGCATCATTTTCCTATACTAGCAAGTTCTGAAGTGTTTTATTCCTCTTATACCACAGCATTGTGCCAGTGATTACTTATTAAAGAACAACATGTCGTACTTTTTATCCACTTATTGTTACATTTAATGCTGTTGAACATCCACAAAACAAATTAGTTTCCGTTATCGGTTTTGTTAAAACAGCTATAAACATTGCGTCATTGCATCCCTACCCTCTCGTTTTTCTCTCTTTCTTAAAGCTAATAATAGGAAAATAATATATGAGTTACATAATTTACATAATTTTAACACATTTGAGAAACGAAGACTTTCTCCATTGCAGAATACATAAAGGAACGACTTTACAGTAAACCTGACACTGACTGAAGTCTTCTTTTTAACATATAGTTACAGAAATCCTCACCAGAGCCACATATAGATGTCCTTTTGTTCTTAAATACCAATCATTTTTTTATCCATTTATTGTTATGCAGAGCATCTGCCCCACAAGTCCCTGTGTATGTTGTTACTATAGAAACAATAGCGTATTAGAACTTAATGCAGCCATCTATTGCTGCTATAGGAAATTAATCGACACTTTGTGACCAATCAGATGTAAGAATTTAGATGCTTAGAAGTATAGGCATAATAAGTCATAAGAAATGCTTGCTGGACTTCTATTTTAACGCTTTTTAATAGCTCATACACAATTTTTAACAGCAAGAGGCTTCATTCTTTGAGAAACAGAACAGCACACCTTTAGTAGTAAAGTATCAGAATAAAACTGTGTATGAAACACAGTCACTGGATTGGCAGTATTAAAAAATAAACAAGCAAATAAAACAAATGGTGCTGTCTTTGTCCTCCAAGCTTTATACTCACGCATGAAAGTAAAAATCTCCTGCTTGGGTGACATTTTGTTGTGTACCGTCTCAACCAGATGCTCGGTTAACCTTTCTGACAAGCTTTCTAAAAAACAAACAAGCGAACAAACAAACAACGCCCCCTACCTTCAGGTCTAGATCACACCCGCTTCCACTTTAAATCCGAATACAGACCCAGATACAAATAATTGGAGCGCTAAACAAATACAGATACACCGTTACACCCCTACTGTATTTAAATATGACTTAACACTACTAATGAATTCATCACCGCAATAAATTCTCCCATGTTTCCCATTTGAAATTCCGCCCCCACACACACTGACACTGCAAACACACACTGTATGTTCTTTAGATTACCACAGGAGTGAACTGCATGCTACTGATTTCCCCAGTGATGGGAACAGTATCATGTTAATTATTTCAACCATCTGGTCCAGCCCATGGTACAGGCATCCTCCACCCCAAACAGATTTGTACCTGTCAGGCCCGGTGGCCATGGAAATAAAGTCCAACTCGTCCTGAGGGATTTAACAAGGGGGTGAAAATGACTCTGGATCTTATACAACTGGACTCGGGTTCGATTTAAAGAACTACAGTTGATACTAAATGAATTGAAAATGAATCAGTTGTATTTGACTCAGTGATGAAAAATTATTCTAAACTAACTAGAGATCCGGAGGTATTTGGACAATGACAGAGTTTTTGTGATTTTGCCTTTATACACCACCACAATGGATTTGAAATAAAGCAAGGTTCCACAAAAATATGGCATTTACCATTTAGGAATTACAGCAATTTTAAACAAAGTACTTCCATTTTCAGGGGCTCAAAGGTATTTGGACAAGATAGGTGCGGTCCATTCCCTCGTTAGTTCAAGACAAATGAAGCAGATAAAAGGTCTGGAGTTGATATCAGGTTAAAAGGGCTGGAGTTGATATCAGGTATTGAGTTGGCATTTGGCAGCTGTTCGACTGGAGCTACCAATATGAAGTCCAAGGAGAT
>CM075024.1:5573651-5591634 GCA_037576675.1 Pangasius sanitwongsei | reverse complement strand
CAGAAGTAGCAGGATGAATTCTGAGGTGTATAGGGCTTTACTCTCTGCTCACATTCAGCCAAATGCTACAAAACTGACAGGACGCCGCTTCACAGTGCAGGTGGATAATGACCCTAAACATACTGCGAAAGCAACTCAATTTTTTTGTTATTTTTGTATTATAATAAAACTATGTACATATATAATATAAAATATTATTTTTATATAATATATATATATTTTTTTTTAAAATAATATTATGTATATCCAATATAAAATATTGGAAAATGATTAAAAAAAAAATTATAACAATAAAATAAAAATATAAATAAAGTATATAAAAATAGAAAAACAATTGCTGACCACACCCCTCATCCTAACATTAACCATTTTGCATAAAAACTACCTTTACACAGAATATCGTTAAACTTTTCCTGCACCAATATTACCACAACAGCTGTGGATTTTTTACATATTTTTTTTATTTTAATTCACCAGCTGTGAAATCCCAGTGTTTCCTTTGTCCATATGTGTATCACACCACTATTATAAGACTTATGAATTATAAAAACTCTTATAGACCATGGATTCATTTTATGCAGCTGTGAAAAACAAAATGCCACAGAATGTTCAGCGATAAACACTGAATAAAACGTCTCTGGTTATTTCTGATGCTTTATGAAATGATGTAGCCTTTTACATATGGCTCCTCCATCTCACCCTGCAATTATATCTCACCCAGCAGAGCCCTTTGATTCAATTATTGATTGCTTCAAGAAGACGTGAGTTTTCCTATAGCGAATTTAGAGGACGGGACTGTGGCTTCTAGCATGTGGTCCGACCTTGAGCGATGGAGAAAAGAGGGCAGGGGATGAAAAAACATAGCCTGGAGTGAGTTAATTAATTTAGAGGCATTTTATAATATACATCATGGTGCATTTTGATAACCTGAAATAGAAAGATCGTGTCCATTCTGATCTTCTAGTATATATATTTCAACAGCTATCCATGCAATCTACATACAGTACTTTATGTAAATACTGATTTATTTACCATAAACAGTACTTTGGACGTTTCCTCTTTCAGGTGGCTGCGGTACATTTACAGAAAATAAGCTATATTGAGGTTAATTTGATTCAAAGTTCAGCAAAGATAAGATGTAAGGCTTTTAATTGATATTGCATTTTCAAGATATTTCTTAAGCTGTGATTTCAGTTGTGACCGCATTTGCAAACTGAAAAGAATTTGACTTTAATCATATTCCTCCTTTTGTGCTGCTGAATTCTTGAATCTGATTGGTCAATAGGTGTTGATTAATTTTCAATAACAGCGTTCCTAACCTACTCTGACTCATTCACAGGGACTCCACGTATACGAATCTGAGGCTATTACTAAACAAATTCAAACATATGTTGTTATTTAGCAAAGAAAAACATCGGATGGTTGATATAATGAAGATTTCTGTAAGGAGATGTTTGTTTCACATGTGGAGAAGGAGTCTCCAGTGTCGGTGCTTTGTAAAGTCATCAGGAAATTCTCCAATTTCCTTTTTGTCTTATTACCTTGAAGAGAGAGAGAGAAAAAAGAAAAGCTGGTGAGGGAAAGACTGTTTATAGCTGCTATAATGTAAGCCATAACAAGAACAAACCTGTTTCAAGGACGTTCCATAACATTAAATGTAACTATTAACGGTTAAAAAGTATGACACGTTGTTGACTATTAAAACAAAATTGTGATTGCTGGCAAATTGTTGTGGTATAAGAAGAATAAAATACTTCGGGACATGCTGTTATTGGAAAATAACCAACTTGCAGGTGGTAGCAGCTGATTATGACGTTGTTGATTATTTGCCTATAACAGCATGTTTCATTCATTACTTAATCAATGGACTATTGAAGGTGCTGAACATAAAAGCTATTTTAAATCAAGAATGTAATGAAGAATATATGTAGTGGCCATACATACAGTATAGATCATGTAGATGCATTATGAAAACTAAAAACAGCTGCTTCAGTGAATGGGTTTGGAAGCTTTGGGTTTTCCAACCACACCTGTATTCGGGAGTTTTGTTAGTGAGAAACATCAGATTTTCATATTGTTAAAAGTCCATCATGGAACAAAAACTTGTGCATGGCGTGTGATCATATGATTTTCTTAAATCCTAATTGAATCAAATCCAAAATCCTGCATTCGACTAAAAATTTCCAACCTTCCTCCAACTAGGAAAAAATAAAGAAAACACTGCCTTAACTTGGAATTTCTACTTAGAAACTTGGCAGTCTCCTTAACCCTGAGTTCAGCAAGCGACATCAAATCAAATGGCTGCTCACACCATGAACAGTAAACAAAGTAGCACTTCTGTCTAACAAAAGATGAACATTGAGCCATCCATGTTGTTTTTCCACATTGTAGTTTGAACACACAGAGGTTTAAAAAAAAAAAAAAAGGTAAGTCGAATACAGCAAAAGCTGTTGCTCTTTATCGCTGTAAGTTTTCTGTGAAAACAAATTGAAAACAGTGAAAAGAAAATGAGAAAGACTTTTTAAACAAAAAACAAAACAATATATAATTTTTGTTCTACAATGCTTTAGGGAAATCTTTTATCTCCAACTTGCAACTAAAATTTGTAGCAATATTTAGGGGGCCAAGCACCGAAGGTGCATAGGCACCCTATTGTTATTTTGTTATTCTACCTTTTCTTCTTCTTCTACTTCTTCTTCTTGTTCTGGCTAAGGTGTCTATGGTAGTCCATAGAACGGTCTGGTAAAAAGTTGTGAAATTACACACACGACCATCTTGGATTTAGTTAAAACAGCTTTTTTCGCTACTCCTCCCACAAATTTTGTCCAATCATCACCTAATTTGGGACATGTCATATTCAGAGTAAGTCTCACAAAGGTTATCAAAAGACTTTTGATTATTCCAAATGGTTTGTCCATAACGGACCAACGAATCTGACAGCAAAGCCACCAAACAGGAAGTGAGGCTGTATCTCAGCAACGACTTTGTGCGCTGACATAAAACTTGGTAGGCATCTTCAGGACCATGCCCTGAGGTTATATAACAAATTTGTGACGGCGCCACTTACTGATCAAAAGTTACAATAACATGCCAAAAATGCTTCCATCTAACTGCCATTTTTGCTACGCCTCCTCCAAATTTTGTCCAATCTTCACCAAATTTGGCTCACATCATATTGAGACCTGTCTAGGAAAAAAGGCCCAGACTGATGAGAAAAAACACAAATACCTTAGATGTTTTTAAATTGCAAGAAGAAAAAATATTTTGGTCATTGCAGTAGCAATCACAACCAAAGGTCAAAGTAGCAACAGACAACTCCACAGGTCATCAGCAGTAGTGACAGCTGCAGCAGCAATGCCACGCTGCTGCCCATGTGTTCATCTAGACCATTCCTCCTACAGACTGAGAATTCCACCACTGCCCGTGTTCAAAACATACACATCATGAGTGAAACTACAAATCACTCTCGAATACTTTTGCCTAAAGTTATGGCTCTTATGGTTTTCTGTGACTACTTAGGCAACAACTGGAGCATGTTTATGGATGTGCGGCTCACCGAGTCTGGGTGCTTGGCCCCCGAAAATGCTGCTTGCAGCTTTAATTAGTTTTAGGTTAGTTCTCCTGTATCCTGGTGTCTTTGGAGCTGGAAAATTCAATTCAATTCAGTTGAATTTCATTTGTCACATAGTAGCTTTACAGAAATCCAAATGTAGATTCAGATCCCTAATGAGCAAGCCAGATGGGACAGTGGCAAGGAAAAAACTCCCTGAGACGACATGAGGAAGAAACCTTGAGAGGAAGCAGCTTCAACATGGAGGCCATGCTCTTCTGGGTGACACCAGATGATGGTGAGATTATAAATCAAGGTGTAGAAAAGTGCAGTACTAAATTTTGTATAAATTGTGAATGAGTCCTGGGATGAGGACAGGGCAGTCTTTATGATTACGTCAGCAGTTCTTGGGTACAAATCTACAGTATCTCAGTGAGATAATGCACTGAAGCATGGGTGAAACTTGGGTATAAACTGTTTTTGGGTTTCCAGCACCAAACTCAAGGCAATTGAAGATTGAAGTTCAATTTGAAGTTGGACAAACACAAAACTCAAGCCCATGGACTGCAAACGGAATCTGTTTCTGTTACTTTTAGATCCTGTAGCTAAAGAGAAAAAGAGAACTAGAAAGAGAGAGAGAGACGGAGACAGAGAAAGAGAGGCTGAGAGACTTCACCTCATGCCAGCTTGTTATGGGTAGGGGAGGCTGAGGCAGACTGGCGCAAGGCAGATAAAAGCCTTCCTCAAGGTGCAGCACTGTTGACTAGTTTTAACCCCTCGAAATTATGCCGTCATTTCCCCACTCCGTTCCAAAGTCCCGGAATTGGGTTACAAGATAATTTCACAGGCGACTTGCTCGTCTTACTTGGCAGTTCAACTGGCTAATTGAAGGAGGCGATTTCCAGGCCCTGTCACTGTTTAAGGAATGATACTTAAAATCTGAGTAATGACGATAAAAGGGATTTGCCATGACGTGGATGTTGCCGGATTTCTCCGACTATATATGAGGCCAAACATGGAGGGAGAAAAAAGTCTTCAGTCTCTCTCTCTGTGTGTGTGTGTGTGTATGTAGGAGAAACAAAACGAACTTTTTTTTTTTTTTTTGCCAAATTCTTGCAAAAGTTTGGTGATGCCAGTTTGAGGACCAAAATGGTTTTGCATCACGATACAGACATTCTGAATGGAAATACGTTATTCATTACACTTCGCTAAAGCTAATTATATACATATATATCCACCTTATAAGCAAACCTCATAAACAAATTTGCTTTAAAATAATATAATGAAACCTTTCTGTAGATGAAATTAGTGACTATAAAGAGCAGTGAACATAGAAAGAAAGAAAGAAAGAAAGAAAGAAAGAAAGAAAGAAAGAAAGAAATCCAAGATTTGGTGTGGCCACATTTTGTTTTTTAAAATCAATTTTCTTAGGTACTCTGTTATGTAGTTTTATCAGAAAATCATTTGCTTTGAATTTGGTTATTTCACACATTTGTGAGAACTGCTGTAGCTCTTTTGTAGACCTTCATTTATAAGTCTCTGTTTTTGTCTGAAAAGTGATCAGTAATATCCTGAATATTCTCCGTTCCGCCTGTTTAATGGCAAAACCTTCGTAACATTTTTTGGAGAATAAATTTGACACTGTTTTTTTTTTTCTTTTGGAAAATGTATTTTATTTATGATATATATATATTTTTTTAATTTATAAAATTATTGCAGATTATTCCAAATGATTTCCAAATTCCAAATAATTTTATTTGGAAATTAATTTGGATCTAAAATGCAGAAGGCAACAACGGAAGACAAAATTTATTTAATTTTGGACAGGATGTTGTACCAGGAAGGACATTCAGACCATCTGACCAAACTCCTATAACTTTAGTTTTGTCATAAGACCGTGCATTTTTTTGTTGTTGTTGTTTTTATTAGGTTAATGGTTCTCAAATGTTTTATAGCCAGGGACTCCTTTAACTATAAAATAAATTCCACAGACCTCCTCAATAAGGATTTATTTAATGAATATTATTTAAATTTCTCTTCCTGATAGAACAAATGAGATCAGAGCTGATTTTGGTGCTTGGACCCCTAAATATATTAACTTGGCTAATGTGGCTTGTGATTTTCACCACTGCAATAAATTAAAAAAAAAAAATAAATCACAGACTCAATAGCTTTGCTTCACAGACCCCTAGGAGTGGTGAGAACCACTGTATTAGATAATGGTGATGAAAATATGTAATATGATATAGTTTATGTCACAATACTGTAACAAACAAGGACACTCCATTAGTTATTCACGTAATTATTAATGACTAGTAGAGTCCACTATGAAAATGAAAATATCTTTTCAGCTTCAAAGCTCAAAATTGGAGGCAGTGCTCTTCTCACTCATAGATTGCAATAATACACACGTTAGAATGACTCTTACTTTTCATCAGAGCTCTTTTCCTAATCATGGTAAACATCATGTTAAAAATCATGATAAACTCTGACAAGTTATTAACAAGTATTTCATACACAGTAAGGTGAGTAAAATCTGTGTCATGATACTTCACAGAAATGTGCACATTTATCTTTAAAACGAAAAGAAAACATTAAGGCAAACTCACAGTGCAAACGTTCTGAGATTTGGAGTGAGGGATCATTGCTGACTTTTCAACTGTTGTAGAAAAAAAAAAAGTAACACTTCGAATTCGGTTCATTCTACAGAAATGGCACTTTTGTAAAGCCAAAATCACCTCCATCAAATGCAATTATAGCACATTTTTAGTATTTTTTATTAATAATTAATTAATTAATTTATTTATTTGTTTGCTTGTTTGTTTAATCATATATTAGTCAGCTGTGTTTTTCAGTCATTACATGGTGCCTTCCCCCCTTCTTCTTTTTTATGGACAATGTAAAAGTTTTTACTGAAGTTTTGAATAAATAAATAAACAAACAAACAAACAAATAAATAAATAAAATAACAAGTATTCTTTTCTTGATAATTCTCCAATTATTCTATAATCACTTACACCGAACCTAATTTTAGACTATTCATTCAAATTATTTTTAGATCTGTGCATGCTCTTGAGGTTTATTTATTTGTTTGTTTGTTCGTTCGTTCATATATTCATTCATTCATTTATTTAAACATGCATATTTCTATCAGCCAGCTGTGCCTTCTTTCTTCTCCTTTTTATTGACTATGTGAATGCTCTTTATTAAGGTTTTGAATAAATTAGCAAAATAATAATTATTATTATTTTCTTGATGATTATTTATTTATTTGTTTGTTTGTTTGTTTATTTATATACACATTTGTTTGCTTGTTTGTTTGTTTCTATTAGTCAGCTGTGGTGTTTAGATGTTATATGGTGCTTACTGCCTAGTCCTTTTCCACTGACAGTGTGAGTGGTGTTCTTAAGGGTTAAATAAACAAACAAACCAGCAAACAAACAAACAACAATAATCCTTTTTTTGATGACTCTACAGAAAATATGCTTTCTGAAATATCTATCTATCTATCTATCTATCTATCTATCTATCTAAACATGCACGTGTGTTAGTTGTGTTTTTCAGCTGTTATATGGTGCCTTCTGTCTAGTCCTTAGCTCAGTGTGAATGATGTTAAGGTTATACATAACAAACAAACAAACAAACAAACAAATAGTCTAATCGTGACAGTAGTTTATCTACAGCTACCAGAATAACTATTTTAAGTCTGCGTGTGATAGTTATGTTATAAATAGTGTGTTGGGATAACGGAGCAGTGTGAGAAGAGTGAGCAGTGATTTGTTAGCTTTTGAGCAATAAGCAGATGCATCAGCTTCGGCTGCAGAACTCAGTAATCAACTTGGACCGCACGCGCAGTTAAGTGAAGTTCGCCTACGGTGCCCGGCGAGGCCCAAACCTTATCTTCAAAAACAAAACCGCGAAACGCCTTCACCTCCTCAGTCAGTTCCGGCGAAACGGCGCACCGTGCAGCCTCACCTCACAGAGAGAGAGAGAGAGAGAGCGAGAGAGAGAGAGAGAGAGAGAGCGAGACAGAGAGAGGAGGAGGAGAGGCAAAAGAAGAAACAGTGCCCACAGCACACACACACGCCGTCAGTCCTTTCCCCTCCCGCTCTTCTCCAGCGACTCTCCGGCTCTTGGATGCACCGTCGCCCGGCTCTGTGGCACTGTTAGACCCGGCTTCACAGCAGCCATGTCCCGCAGAAAGCAGAGCAACCCGCGGCAAATTAAACGTAAGTGCCTCCTGTTCCTCCTGTTTCATGATCCGAGCTCGCGTTATCCGAGACACAAAAGTTGTAGTTAAAAACAGAAAAACAAGAAGAAGAAAAAACAAAACAAAGCGGACAAGTTGCTGAGTGCTGGACTCGGCAGGTGCAGCTGTGTTGTCGTCGTCGTCGTCGTTGTTGTTGTGGTTGTTTTATTATTATTTATTTGTTTGTTTCTTTTCCTCAGCTATGTGGACTACAGCTGAAGGAGCATACTCCACTGCTGCTGAGTAGTACTGTAGAAATAATACCATGCGTACTCTGTAGTACAGTAGTGTGCGAGTTCAGCTGACCATGTCACAGTCCAATAATACAGTCTCCATTTGTTTTTGTTTTTGTTTTTGGTTATTTTTTAAATACTTTTTTAAAGAGGGATTTATGCTGGACACATTGAGTTGGAAGTGTAGTAGTGGTCACGTGCTGTGGACACTTCTGGAGAAAATGTCATAAAATATATAAACAAATCTATAGTAAGCTGAAGAACTGTAACACACACACACACACACACACACACACACAGAATCATATCATATTAAGAGATATCATTTCAACAACCATGGTAATAATGGGAATAATTAAATTATTAATAATAATAATAATAATAATAATAATAATAATAATGATGATGATGATGATGATACACAGGTGAATTAATTATGTGTATTATGTAATGAATCGGGAATACAACACAAATATAATTAGTGTAATTATTATTATTATTATTTTTACTATAATGCTTATTATAGCAATTAAAATTGAACAGTAATAATGCTCTTCCTCTTCCTATTATTATTATTATTATTATTATTATTATTATTATTATTATTATTATTGCTACATGACAGCCAGATTGTATTCTCTCCCCCCTCTCAATTTTTGTTTTGTTTTGTATTTCTGCTTGACTTTGCATTATCCTATAAATGTGAAACTATTATTCGTGTATTATTTTCATGAATTTATATTATTTAGCGTTTTGTATCTTCGAGCAATCTTCTGAAACGAGCGGAACGACTGCATGAAAATGCATAAACACTGCCGAGAGATGTTCAGATGATTGTTTTTGCAGCGTGGGCAGCTGGTTATGAAAACTAAACTGCGATATTAATGCGATAAGGCTGGGTTAGTTTATTTAGGGCACAGTAATGGCTGTAGGTTTGGGATATAGTAACTGATTGGTGAGATTAGTGTAATTAGTGCATGTTGTCATGTGTGATGCAGGGCCTTGAGGTGTGTGTGTGTGTGTGTGTTCTGAATTGTTTTGAGGGACAGGGTAAACTCGCAGTACTGCTTGACTCCGTCCTCTCCTTGATCGTGTTACAGTAGTCTCGAAAGCTGTATAAGTGTATCAGTATGTGTTTGTGTGTGTGTGTGTGTGTGTGTGTGTGTAAGTTTGCTTTGTACTGATTAACTTCTGTGTTTGCTTTCAGAATTCATGTTTCCAGTCAGAATGGATTCTGTGTACTTATTTGTTTCAACAGTTCATGTAAACCGCATGATAACAGCGATCATGGTTATCATGAGTGTGAAAAAAAAGTTCAGCTTTTAATTCCTCATATAGTGACGTTACATCCAGGTCGATTCGTATCTAGAAAATGTTTTTCTTTGTTTTATTTTTTTTTGTTTGGTCAACGCTACAGTGATTGTATTTGAATGTGCTGTAAATATTGACTGTGTATTTGCAGATTATTAATCTGCAAATATCGCTCGTACAGCTAGACCGAGCGCATAGACTCTCTTGCTGACGCTGTTCTTTTGACATGAAGCTCGGTTCTGTGCTACTCGCCAGGCATGAGCGGTTTGTATGAATCTGTACAATAACAGCCTGAATTCGGAAGAAGAAACGAGCCCCTCGGGTACAGCAAGAATGTACGCTTGCCTTGTAACGTTCTAGTCCGTCTTTCTGATACGATTGTAAGCAATTTCACTGTTAAATGTGTTTGGGAAGACGGGGTGTAAAGAATAAAGGGCAGTTTTGTCATGCAATGATGTATAGTGTGACTAACACACACACACACACACACACACACACACACACGGCGTAAGAGCGTCGTACAGCGTGCGGAATCTGAAATAAAGAAGGTATAATTTCACGACAGTGGAAAGTCACCGCTGCAGAATCATCCTGAAGGACAAAAAAAAATAACATAACCCCAACACCCACCTCATCCCGAGCTCCCTCCCTCCTTCCCACAACTTTCAGGCCGCCCGTTATCTAAAATTGTGATTCATGCAGCATTTTAATATTTTGCTTATTCCCATCCCTGGGGCTGCTCTCGGAGCGCCGATAAAAAGGAGATGGCGAAAGAGCGCCATTAATTTGCTCCGATGGCCGGCGCGATAGAAGGCGATAATGGGAAAGATAGGAGCTGCCAGATATACCATCAGAGGCCCCCCGATTATTACCATTAAAATTCCGGGCTGGCAATCTGCAGCCGCCTGATAATTCACCCCTCTCCGTTTCCACCACTTTGGATGATAAGGCAAAAAATAGTCACTCAGCGCTCCTTGATTAGCTTGCCTGGATTTTCCGATAATACCATGATAAATTGTTTTTTGTTTTTTTTTCATCGCACCTTGTTTTTTGGCATCTGATTTCCTTTCTGTCTCTGACTATTATATATAATTTATAGAATGGCATAATTAATAAGAATTATTTGATTAAACAGACTTTTTCTATTATTAAAACGGCTGATCCAGTGATCTGATGATCATTTCCCTGTGTTACTGTTTTGCAGTCACGAACTGAAAACGTAGCACGATGGAAAAATGTGAATTTTCAAACGTGAGCGTTCACTAGGGGATAAAAACAGTCACCCTTCCGTTACCCAAATGCCACAATGTGACGGAACTTCTCGTTTTAATGGAAAAACACACGGGTTAATCTTTACAACTTGATTAATTTTCTTGTGAATCTGCTAAGAAGAAGCTCTCACTGATTAAAAAAAAAAAAAAAGTTCAACGTAATTCGACATTTCTCAATATCCCAAATTCCTTCCAGCTTTTACTAGCCAAAACATAATCGCTAACTATTATCTTGTGTGTGTGTGTGTGTGTGTGTGTGTTAATGTGCAACATCGCCCCCATCGCTTCCTGTATTGTATTACAAGTCTTCACAAACACTAATTTTATCAAGTAACCGTATAGCTGGTGCATTAGTTTCTTCATTACTGTTTTGTTTCAGAATAAGACAGTATCAGATTTGGGATCCAGATGTGTACAGATGTTGTTTTAGCCTGTTTTTAATGCCAGAAAGCTGCAAAAAAAAAAAAAAACATTGCGGACACCACGTGGATTAATGGAGACTGTGTGATAGACAGATACACTGGTTTCATAGTTTTGTACGGCACTGTGGAATTAATGATGTACAGGAGCAGTGAAGATGGGATTTGTATGGATTTTGTAAAAACGTGCCTGTCTATGGAGGGAAAAGGAAGACCGAGACTTGTAGAGACGATCCAAAATGTCCCTGGTGTTAATCACGTCCATTTTCATCCTCTTTTCATCCCATACGCTGACAGTTGGAGGCGTATACGAGGTGAAACGGTACGAGTACCGGCGTATGAAGAATATACACGTACATGTAGATTTACACCACAGCGCTGCCGAAGTCTCAACTCTGATCGGTCGATAGTCGTTGGCTAATTTTCCAAAACAGCAACGCAGATCACCGGTTTATGTCGATGCACTCGTTCTAATACGTTATCGTTTCTATAGTAACTGTTATCTCCATGTAATCTAAGCCTAAACACGAACAGATACCGAAACCGTTGTTGACAAAGAAAAACGTATAATCGCTGATGCATTTATGGAAGGAGTCTCCAGTGTTAGTGAGTTTTCTTGGTAACGTGACAAACTGTGAGAAAAGAGAGGCGTGTAAAGGAACGACTGTTTACTGCTGACGTGCATCAAACATTAAATGTTAGAGATGGCACGATACCACTTTTTCTTTTCCGCTACTGATAACAACACTGACACTCTGAATATCTGATATCATTTTCTGTAAAAACTGCTAAGCTTTAAAAAGTTGTTTTCTTGTTCCTGAAGCACTTCACAAATCACTTACATTGTAAATATAATCTAAAAGTATAAAGTAGAATTATAATCGAACCAGTTCTAACAAATGAGGGAAAAAGGGTATGTAAACATTTCGCGTTTTAAAAGAAATTGCTTTTCTTTGCCGTTCGTTACGGGATTTAACGCGTTCTCCAAAATCCGATCCACCATTTTTTTTTTTTTTTTGCTGACATCAACCCGATATCGATACCGGGCGTCAGACAAGCGCCATCTCTCATTAAATGTAACTATAAATGGATGAAAAGTATGACGTCATTCGTTAACATGTAAACAGATATTGTTAGCATCGGTGAACGGTTGTGGTATAAGTGGAAGAACCACTTCAGGAAAGGAAGCTAATCATCGTTGGCACGGCGACGTCACGTCCCGTAGTGTTTCATTCCTTACGTCATTGCTCTCGGCGTTCTCTGCGAGTCACAGCTCTTGTCATGTGACATGTTTAACCTTCGAACTTTTGACTTACCGACCCAAGTTTTATAGAAAACAGAAGATGAGAATTTCGAATTAATTTTTATTTTGAAGTCCTGCACTTGTACTTCGATTCTTATCGATTCTTTGAGCACTTGTTTGGATTAATTACTTGTCTGGATTAATTAATTACGTGAGCCATGAGTAAAAAAAAAAGTGCTCATCTATCTGTCTGTATCTCTATAATTGGATATAACATGGGCCATTTCTCTACTCTCATTCCTTGTTTATTTAATAAACCTTGAAATATAAAGAATTATTTAATTGTAAGTTAATTATTGATTAATGTAATTATCTTATATTCTTGGTAATATGGAGATATAAAATCGATATTGTGATGAATGATGCCACGACATCGAAGTCATCGAAGTTTCGGAGATATTACAAATATTGCGATATCTTTTTATAACTTTTGAACAATAATCACAAACTCTGATTGGAAGCATCTGATTTGTCACGCCTGAATCTGTAAAGTTGGCAGACAAAATAAAAATAAACACAAACTCAGTTTTCCACAGTCCATTGTAGTTTTATAGTTTTTTTTTTGTTTTTTTTTTGTTGTTTTTTTTTGTTTTTTTATAACTGCAACGCTGCTGTTTCAGTGCCACAGTTTGATAGGAAAACTGCATTGTGCAAACGTATTGTGTATCGTAAAAGCATCGCGATATGATATTTTGGTCATATCGCGGAAGGGTTGTGATTTCTTTTTTTTTTTTTCGTCTTTAGATATTTTCCATCATTTTTAGATTTAATAAGTGTATACGATGCACTGATAGATCGGGGCAGTTGAGTAATTGTAAAATAGGTTAGGAGTCAGATTAATACATGATCACATATCATATTATTAACACACACGCACATTGCAGTTCTAAATGTTGTATCACAGTCATTTTACAGAATGTGCAAAATCTCGTGCAGCTGATGGAAGATATCGGTGCAGTGCAGTGAAGTAGTGCAGCGCAGTCTGAGCTCCTCCCTCGTGGTAATGGCATGTGTAATAGGCTGTCACTCCGACTTCATAGCGTCCACGCTGTACCGCACGAGCCGATGATGTCACGCCGGAGCGCAACCAGGCCTGTCAGCTCACACTCAGATCTCTGCATGGGATTTATCACACACAACTCCCAACACCACTGCCAGAGTGTTGCTGACTCGGCTGCCAACGTGTCATTGTGTGTGTGTGTGTGTGTGTGTGTGTTTATGGTACTTATTGTAATGGATGGATTCCTATGTCAGAATGGGTCGCATAATAGTGTGTGTGTGTGTGCGCGTGTGTGTGTGTGTCTGTTTGTTTGTGTGTGTGTGTTCATGCAACATTGCCATGTTCGAAGTGCGTAAAATGACTCGTCCTAATAAATTGGACAGGATCCTGCAGGACGTATTTGCATTTTTCTATTTTTCCCTTTTCAGTTGAACTGACATCAGTTTCAAGCGTCTCAGTTGCTTTTAAATCTGTAAATGATTATTTTCCTGGTATTTTACAATTTAAATTTATACTCAGACTAATGTGATACGTGTATTTATTCAAATATTTACTTATTACCTAGGTGCGGGTGATACGGCAAAAACATATGACGATTCTCCAAGGCATTTGTGATATATCCCCACGACATATAGGTCTACTTGACAAACTGACAGCAATATAGTAGCATGGGTGTTGTAAAAAATTTCTTAAAAAATGTAAACTTTTTTATTATTAATATTAAAAAAAATAAATAATGTTTTTTGCAAAGGAGAAAAATATTTAATATATTAGATTTAAATATATTTAATATGATAACAGTAGAATAAATGTCAGTATTTTTGTATTTTATTTTTTACATTTATTTTATTTTTTAATTTTGTAAGTAAAACATGTTAGCATTACATCAGCTGCTTCCAGTGAGTTTATTATTATTTTAAAAAATACCTAGACTATTACAATATCCAGAACATCCCAGGAAAGTGTATCGTGACATCATTTATGATGTTATTTTGTCATATCACAGTTTGTTGATTGGTTGAGTGTGTATATATATATATATATACTGTGATTGGGTGGAGTAACGCATTAGTAAAAGGTTGTCTCGCTATCTGATTGGTTAGAGCAGACCCAGTGGAAAAAAAACAAACAAACTCAACATCGCGGAATGAACTACACTAAGTCAATGGGAGAAATGTTTCAGAAAATCACAAATAAATGTTCCACAAGTGCCACATGATGTGTAAAGAGTCACGCACGAACCGAATTTTTTAAATTATTATTTTTTTAATATACAAATAAACAACAGTGCGAGTGATGCGGGTTGTGCTTTCTGAACATATTTAGCTAATTTTGAATTAGCAAATCTCGTTTTATTTATTAGTGGATCTCATTTGTGAATGACTCGATACCCATAGTATTATGTTTTTGTTTAAGACATTGAGATTATGAGATGGCGTTGCATCTTTTTAAAATAAATGTTGCAATTATGTCGCTATAAAATGAAAAGAGATGATGTGTATTGATCAGAACATGAGATTCTGTGATTAAATTCCCATCTAAACTTAACTCAGCATCTGGTCCTCAGAGAAAGCGCCTCGTTTGCCCACAGATCGTGCTTAAGTGGCGCTTCCTACACCGACAATGAGTCTTCCATCTCGATTTATGTCACACCAAGTGTGCTCGCGCCGTGCCAACTTTCCCAGTGGCATCTGCTGACATCCAGTGCCGGCTCAGCTCTCGCTCGGGAAGCGCCGTCTTCCTCCGTGTCTGTGTGCTCGAAAGCCGCCATATTATCCTATGCAAATGAGCTATGCAAATGAGCTATGCAAATGCAAGCGGAGCGATATCAAGACAATTTGTCATTTTTTTATCTCGTCGCCTATTCATTCAAGATTATTTGTTTTTATTGTTATTATTATCGCCGGCCGCCTGCTCTGCAGTGATGGCACGTCCGGTCGGAAAAACTGAACGATCGTGAGCGGTGTATTTCATAGGGGACCGCATCGCGGCATGCCGTGCCAACTGACGCACGTTTCCTGCGCTGGAAAATTTGATGCCTGTTAGAAGCATGTCCGCAGCGTGCATTTCTCTCATTCGTTTTCTGAAGAAGAAAAAAAAACAGAGGGTGATGGGCAGCGGGTGCTGCTTACAAAAGGTGATAGAGGTCACTTCCGGCCATAGTTTCCACTTTATCTTCCTTTTTCCTGAATTCGGCTGTAAAGAATTCTGTGAGTGAAAATCCTTGCACAGTATCCTCTGCTCTATTTATAGCCCTGCTTCTATTTGCCCACCATCAATGTTCAGACATTTTCATGAGCATCTAACACATTCATAACATTCATAAAGCATTATACATGTTATTTATTTATGGCAATGCATAAATCATTTGTAACGCTGATTGCCATATAGTGTTTTTAACACATTATAATGCTAGTAGCAAAGGAATTTCAATCACATTCACCATCCCATACACCCAGCCAATCATGTGACAGCAACAGAATTCATAAAATCATGCAGGTATAGGTCAAGAGCTTCAGGTAATGTTCCCATCAAACATCAGACATCGTCCAAGTGAGTGGCAGTTCTGAGGGCAGAAATGCCTTGTTGATGAGAGAGATAAGAGGAGGATAGTCAGACTGGTTCAAGCTGACAGGAAGGCTACAGCGACTCAAATAGCCACCCTTTACATCCGTGGTGAGCAGAAAAGCAGCCAAGAATGCACAGAACCATGAGGCATATGGGAAACAACAGCAGAAACCATCATCGGGTTTCATTCCTGACAGCCAAGAACAGGAATCTGAAGCTATAGTGGGCACAGGTTCACCAAAAGTGGATAGATTGGAGAAAAATATCTCCTGGTCTTGTGTGTATTTGCTTTAACTAAAAAGCAGAAAAGCTTTCAGATCTCTTTGACTGATTAAAAAAAGAGCAGCTGCTTATTATTAGGATTAAATTATTACCTCACTGTTTTTTTTTTTGTTTTTTTTTTTCGCTGTTACTTGGCGTACATCTGGAAATAAAAACATCTTGTCCATCAATGTACACTAGGATTTGTAGTAAACTAGGATTTCTGTTTGTTTTTTTTTTCTCATTGCCTGCTATGATTTTCTTGTTAGCAATGTTGGAACAGATCGAATGTGATTCGGTATCATTACGTATGTGGGTGTGTGTTTGCTTCCAGAATATACAGGAACGTTTTCAAGCTTCTCTGGTGCCCATGAAGATAGCATTAGCTCAGAGACTAGGAGTTCCACTCAGTAGAGTGTTTACAGGCTTCACATAACACCTGACCACGTGAGTTGTAATAGTCATTTCCTCAGCCATAGACTTGGCGGACATTGTTGTTTTGTTCTGGGCTTTGATGTTTTGTTTGGCTGTGACTTTGACGTGTCCAACTGGAACAGAGGAAACTACTACATTTGCATGTCGGTAGCACCAGCTGTGTGTAAGTGTTTAACACCAAACTAGTTTTTTAACGATTTATTGCTATTATATTTGTATAAATATAATGAAATTCTTTGCAGTCCTGTGAAGAGGAAAGCATTCTACGTCTCTGTTTCATTCATCATGGCGTTAGCATTATTTCCCACACACAAACCATAAGTATGTGATTGTCAAGATCAGACAGCGCAACCGCGTTTAAGAATCCACATTTAAGCGTGTGATCTCGGCGATCCGCACCGCGCCGCCGGCACCAATTGACTTTCAGCCTCCCGGTTAACAGCCTCTTCTCATGCTCTGGCTGATCAATATTGGTATTAATTAATCAGCACTATCAGGCCTTGCGATCTGGTCCAGTGCCTTGTAACATCAGCAAAATATCAATAAGTAGAGTGGACTTCTGCGATCGCCATGGCAACTTCATCTCTCAGGTCAAAGTAAGTTTATCGTATCTTGCGGCAAACTGCTTAGGAATCTAGCTTACACTCCGAGATCATCGATTGCTGTTTTTGTTACGCTCTCATCACCCCATCGTTGTTTTACGGGCTGGGGAAAAAAGAGATCACGACAGAGATCTAAGTGAGATTTAAATATCGACACTAGAGGAAAGGCCTGGAGTGGAGCTCCGGCTCAAGTACGTCCTTTAAAAACCAGAACAAAGCTCAGATTATTGGAGCGTAATCTCCAAGAAGGCACTCAGCTGTGTTATTTCATGGAATATATGAAAGCGATGTACTGTAGTGCATCTGAGAATATTAATGATGATGACTGATTTCCTGAATCTTATTTGGTTTGCACACAAAGTTTTTTTTTTAGTTTCATCTCAGTCCTTCTGGTTACACACATTAAAGGGTCTAGACTATATGGCCAAAGGTTTGTGGACACCTGACCATCCCATTCCAGATTTAGTCCCCTTTGCGGTTATAATAAGCTCCACTTTTCCGGGAAGGCTTTCCACTAGATTTTGTAGCGTGGCCGTGGGGAATTGTGTTCATTCAGCCACAAGAGCATTAGTGAGGTCAGGTACTGATATTGGGTGAGGGGGTCTGGGGTGCAGTCGGTGTTCCAGTTCATCCCAAAGGTGTTCAGTGGGTTTGAGGTCATGGCTCTGTGTAGGACACTCGAGTTCTTCCACACCAACTTTGCAAAACCATGTCTTCATGGAGCTCGCTTTGTGCACAGAGGCATTGTCATGCTGGAACAGGTTTGGGCCTCTTAGTTCCA
>CM075024.1:5557659-5573551 GCA_037576675.1 Pangasius sanitwongsei | reverse complement strand
TGGCCAGGCCAAGTGATTAGGACACCCGATTCTGATCATTTGGATGGGTGACCGAATACTTTTGGTAATATAGTGTAGATTGGCGTCCCATCCAGGGTGTATTCCTGCCTTACAGCCAGTATTCCCATGATCCACCGTGTCCCTGACCAGGATAAAGCACTTACTAAAGATGAATGAATTGAATGACATATGAAGAAAATGTATAAACGCTAACTCCGCCTCTAACCTCTAACCTTAACTTTTCCATACGCACTGAATTGTTATAAATTTGCCAGTGCGGGACTTGACTCGGGTTGACCTCGTGGCATTTCTTTATTTTTACTTTTGCTCGTTATTATTGGTGTTATTAGTCACCTTCTCCTCCATTTGTATAGAAAGATATGACATGTGGTGAGGTTGCGGGGTGGAGTTAACTTTTCTCATGACCTCATTCAAATGAAACCCAAAAAAGTACTGTATAAAACTTTATGCTGCATTCGACTAAAGGTTGCAATTTCTGACCTCTGACTTTTGTTTCATAAAAACAAACAAAAAAAACCAGCTCAGCTTCTAATTCCTACTTGCGAACTTGGGACGGTCTCCTCAACCCAGAGTTCAGCAAGTGACAGCAAATTAACATGGCTGCTCACAGCACAGCACAGTGAACAACGTAGCACTTCTTCAATCAACATACAGACATATTCGCTTGCTAAATCTATTACACTGACTATGCAGGAGCTAAATATACATCACTCATCAGTTAGCTGGCTAGATTGTGGCTAACACACGATAAACACGGAGGCGTCCGTGGTCCATGGAATATGACATAGTTCCGACTTCCGAGGTCTTTTTTTTTTTTTTTTTTGTGCAAAAATAAAAACATACATAGAATGAATGTTCTTCTAAAATGCTTGTAGTTGACTTTGGGATTATTGCAACACCATGTTTGAAGCTTCACTCTTTAGAGGTGCTAATGTTCATATATAGAACATAGATTTTGAAAAATATAATTATATTATTATTATTAAATCGTTCGAATTTTTAGAGTTGTTAAAGTCTTGAATGTTTAAGAGTGAATTTAGCTTCTCTTAACTCTTTCATTCATATGAACTCCAACAAAAATCATTCCTGTTTATTAGAATTGTGGGTAATTTGGCGTAAGATTGCATTGTCTACGAACTTACCGAATATATTAATTTAATATGAGCAGTTTAGTCAGTTTAAGCTCATTTTAGCAAATGTCACTGGCACTCTTGTGATATTCTCCAACTGTATCCTTAGCGAAGATTTCTGCTTGCAAGTTTAAGTCGTTACTCTTCATCCAAGCTGTTGATCGATTAAAGAGGCATTTAGCGTATTCACGAGTCAGAAGACATCCTGTATAGTCTGACTGTGTGACTACTGAATTAGCAGTTTCTCCATAATTTAGCTTTATTTCTCAGATGGAGTTAAAACGTCGATGAGTAACTGCAGAAATGAAAACACGGTGAATAATGTATGACACCGAAAATCTCGTTCTCTTGCTGTCTGTCTCCGACATCATCATATTCCTCGTCATCCTTAGAGGAAGAGAGAGGAACACTTTTTTTTTTTTTTTTTTTTTTTTTCCTTTTCCCCTCCCGCTGCTCCTCTGCCTCGGGGACACACTCGCCTCGTTTAACATTGCGAGTTTGGCCCCAGCCGAATGGAGAGCAAGTGAAAGGGGGCCAGTGCATAAGCGCGTGTGCACACACATACACATACACACACACACACACACACACACGCAATTCAATCATTACACTTGCACATCCCCTTTCACCTTGCCCAGGCTGTGCAGATAGGACTCAATTAAGCATGTTTGGTTAGCCTACAATGCTTGCGGTCACAGTGAAAGTGTGTGTGTGTGTGTGTATGTATATATATATGTATGTATGTGTATATATATATATATATATATACTTGTGTGTGCGCATACGTGTGTGTTTATCGACCATTTTTATCAACGGGAATCTTCGCATGTAATGAATATGGATATTGGGTCATGGGCCGATTTAGCTCACGGCTCCACCTGCCTAAATACACACCATGCTTATTCACACACACACACACACACACACACACACACTTTCATCCAAAGTGGCAAATAAATAAATGCTAGAATTAGCACATTGCTGATTCCATAGTAATGCATTACTTTTACATTTAATAGCACATAAGATATGTTTCCATCGAAATATTACATTTCCATAAAAATTATTAGCATTACTATTTTTAAGTGTGTGTGTGTGTATATATGTGTGTGTGTGTGTATATATATATATGTGTGTGTAGTATAATCACATATTTATTAAATCCTTCTAGAGTGATGTCACATTCTAGAGGTTTTGTCACATTCTTTTATGATGTAGAAAGAACTTGAAATCCGATTAGAAAATTTGTGTCATTACTGAACATGATACAGGCAGGAGTTATTGCATCATAAAGTAAAGGAGAGAGAGAGAGTACAAATAGTTTTAAAAAAATCAATAAATTGAGGACCAAAACAACGACAATTAAAAAAAAAAAACAAATGCTGTTGTTATTATTATTATTATTATTATTATTAATAATAATAATAATAATAATAATAATAATTAATACCAGTAATTAAAGCATTAATTAATTAAATTAAAAAGCATTAAAAAGTAATGTAAAATACCCCATAAATTTATTAGCACTTTACAAAAGTGGGCTGATAATAAATAAAACAATTTTAACATATAAATGTTCAATAACAAGTGTCAATTTTATTTCATACCTGGTCTGTACGCTGAGCAGCAGCTGGTTCAGGTGGTTTATCAAAACTGCACTTACTATTTTCACTTTTACTCGTTCAGCCAAAAAGGGAAAGTGTGATTTCTTTAGGGCTAAAACACAGTGACGAAAAAAAAAAGGGCAAAAATTTCTTTGCATCAAAACATTATTGTATTTAATAATGAAAAAAAAATCCTAAAAATGCTCTCTTACGTTCAAATTCGAACTTCACGTTCAGTGAAAGCGAGCTTGAAACCCCCGCTCTGCTGCAGCGTGTGAAGTTTTGCTCTTTACAGAGTTTTGAACAAATCCAAAACGTTTAAGACATTACCCTGATGATGACGCTGCGAAAATGATGTTAAAATGGAAAAAGCATGAAACTCTCTCCATCGAAAAAAAAACAAAAAAAAAACCAACTTAGGTGCTGCAGGAGGATTAAAGACAAGCCTCTCAGCTTGACTTGTACATAAGACTGCATCTTAACACCAGGCTGGAAAATTCCACATGACAAAGCAAGTAAATAAAGCAGCGTTTTACGTCAGGAAGGTTAGCAGAGCTGTACACACTTCAGAACGGGGATTTAGGAATGTTTTGCCAGATCATTTCACCAACACTTCCGGATAAATAAGGAATAGCACGTGTGCTGGTGTTGGAAAATCATCAAGGACAGAGAGATGCATCTTTTGAGTTTCCTTTTTTTTTTTTTCCAGTCACAGCACATCCGCATATACCACAGTGATTTTATTCCAGTTCTATTAAACATTAGCGAATAGTTTTTTTTATCCGTTTATAGCTACGTTAAACTTTGTGTTGTGGAACTTTCATGGAGTTAGCACTTGACTTTATACAGCCGTTCCCTCACCAGCCTCTCTCGTTTTTTCCTCTCCTGAAGTTAGACAAAATAAAATTGTCATGTTACTGAGAAACCGCAAAAATCCGTCTGTCCAGTCAAAGTTACAGCTTTACCTCACTGACACTGGAGACTCCTTCCAAGAAATGTGAAAATTTCTCCAAACATTTATGGACTTTTTAAATCCGTTTTTTAATAACACATTAATATAGACCCGGGATTTGCTTTACAGTTGGAACTATTGTCAGAGCCGCTGTTATAGAAAACAAATCAATGCCTTTTGACCAATCAGGTTTGAGAATTTAAACTTTATTTAAAAAAAAAAATATAAGTGACAGTAAATCGATTTCTGTTCTAAATACTGTCTATCCTATACTAGATCATTTTAGTTCATTTACCACACGGCTTATTCAGTCTGATTTTATCACAACAAAGGACTTCATTCGGATGATTCACTTCCAGTATTTTATCCCTAAACGAACGTGATTATTTAAATGTGAAGCTTTTGCGAGTGTGCTGTGCCGAGTAGTGACGTTTATGTTGTTACGCATCATCAAGTACTTCACTGTATATCTGCAAAATGCTTACAATGCATTGCACCGGAAATCACAAAGAATAATGAGCGCAGTCAGGATGATTTATGAATCATAGGAAGTGTTCGCAGGACCTGAAACTTGTGTGAAGTTGCAGGGTTTGTTTTTTTTTTTTTTCTCAAAGAAGTTCCTCCTTAAGCCACGGGAAGAGCAGAACTACTGGGTCAGGTGATAAGAAGGAAGAGCTGCGAAAACCTGGCGATAAAAAACGCTAAGGCCTGACTGATTGATGCTTGGTTCTCCCCTTCATCACACACACACACACACACACACACACCGACGTTTGACAGTTCTTTCGGGATCTGATGATGCTCAGATTGAAGCAGAGAGGAAACGAAGCAAATAAGAAGGACACGAAGGTCACAGACGTCTATCTTCCTCCCTCGATTTTTCTCTCGCCGTCACTCAGGGAGCAGACTGTGGCAGTGCGCACCGCGGAACAGGTTACAGTGCCAGCAGATGTTTTACAACACCAGCCATATTTCATTTCTCCTGGTCGCACGTGTATGGAGGTTGGTTGTGTAAGCGTTCTGTGTGTGCTTTGATTTCACCTGCTGATAAGTCTACATATGAGGATGATGTGCCTTCAGAAAAGGACTGGGAAATATCATATCATGATCTAAGATTGATGTCATGATAAATTGTGTAAAGTCATGATAAATAATTTTTTTTTTTTTGTTTTTTTTAATAGTAAAGACAAACTCTGATTACAAGCAGATGATTTGATGTTAAAATATTGTACCTTTAAAATTGTAAAACGTTTGTAAAATTGAATTCATTGTTTTTGTTCTCCGATAGCATTTTTTTTTTTTTTTTTTACTACAAATATAATGCCAAGGATCGGTATTAGTCTGATATTACCAACAAAATAAAGAAAAAAAAGAGCGCTCTGATATCGGAGAACAAAAAGAATGAATTTGATCCGACCCTGTAACAAATGGAAACGATTGAAATTAGGTTTGGGAAATTTTTTAAATTTTTAAATTTTTTTTTTTTTTTTTTTGGGGAACTGGAAATGTTTACATACATATAAATGGACTTGATTTTTTTTTATTGATTTTTTTGTTATATTTATAATTTATTATATTTAATTTATTATAATTTATTATATTTGCAGTGTAAGTGATTTTTGTGTGAAAGCTTACAGTTTTTTTGTAAAACCGTTTAAGTATTTTTTCCAGGATTTTTTTAAAAGCTTCAGTTAAAAAAAAAAAAAGTTTAATGAAAAAGATTTTAAAGAAAAAAAAATCAGATGATTATCGATATTGGAATTCAAGGTTTCAGTATCAGTGTTGGAAAAGAAAAAGTGGCATCATCTCTAATTTTTTAATTTCTGATTTACTTTCGGAATGTTTTATTTTTGATCCTAATTTATTTTTGTAGACATAAGTTTTTCATAGTTTTTTTTTTTTTTTTTTAACTGCAACACCACTGTTTTGCTGGAAGTTGGTTAGCAAACCTATATATCATAAAACATACTGTGTATCGCAGAAATGTTTCTGTGATTGATATTTAGATTTTTTTGTTCATAATAGTTACAAGTTACAGTCTGACTGGTATGATGTTAAAATTCTGTTCTTAAGCTTTAAAATTGTGAAATTTAAAAAAGGTTTCTTTTTCAGTGTCAAATATTTGTTCTTTTTTATATAGATAAAAATATTTTTAATATAAAATATCTATAAATATATTTATTATGAAGTTGTTTATTACTAATAATAGGGCTAACTTTAACATTTTTAATTTAAATTTAAAATCAATAGTCAGTGGTGGGGTGATGTGATGTGATGCGTCAACACAAAGTGTTTTATTCCTCTAATATCAGTGACACAAAAACATATTGTTACTTAACAACGACAAATATTGATATGTTGATATGGTGGCGTTTTCTATAAGGACACTTATGGAAGGAGTCTCCAGTGTCAGCGCTTTGTAGCAACCAATACCGTTTTCACCATGGGTACTTTTGAACCATTTATAGTTACATTTAACGTTGCAGTTCGTGTTATCGCTTACGCTACAGCAGCTTTAAACAGCCGTTCCCTCAACAGCTTCTCGGTTTCCTTTTTTGAAGTTGTTATGTTACAGAGAACGCACAAAGTCCTCTATCCTGAAGACTTTCCCATGGTGGAAAATGCACTGGATGACACTGGCGACTCCGTACAAGAAAATGTCACCACATCAATGGTTATACATTTTCCATTTTGAAACAACAGCATGTTTTTTTTTTTAATCTATTGATCATACTTTGATTATGTGGAGCGTCCGCCATACACGTCCCTGCGAAGTAGTTGTTAGTTAGTTAGTTACTATAGAAATGACGATGTATCAGGACGAGCCCAAGCTAATAGAAAATTACTTTGACCAATCAGATTCAAGCATTCAGCAGCACTGCGGTATACATTATCGCATACATGTTATTGCTCCAGCTGAACGTAGAACACAAAAATGATGTCATATGTTATGAATGATGAATTATCATCGGTTATTGCTCTGATATAGATTGTGCCGAAAATTCAAAAACGTGCTCGGTCCAATTTCCCTGAAGATGATTTTGTCGCACAATACATTTCTTAAATGTTTTGCAATCATTCAGTTCGAAAAACCGTATAGTGCAAGAAAAATACTTTATCGACGCACAGAACTTTGTTCTCATCCTTCGCCTTGAGTTGTCAATTTAACAGATAGAATAAAAGAAGCAAATTATCGCAAGGCAGCAGCTCAGAAGTCCCTCTTTTCTCTAAGTGGAACATATTAAATGGCCGCATCATCTGGTTTTTAGCACCTTAGAATCAAAATCTATTCAAAAGGCGCCATTATCTCAGAGAAAGACAGTATCCAGCGTCGTTCTCCCAGACGTGAATTGGACTTTATCATTAAAGAAAAAAAAAAGCTTTCTTCACAGAGTTAGTCAATCAAAGAAAGTTTGATAGAGAAACGTTTGTAAGAGTGTCTTAAGGTGTTCGTCATTATGGCTGCCGAGGTCAACGATGAGCTGTGCTCATGAAAGCGACGTAGTGAATAGACCGGAAATTAGCGACTTGTAGAACGGTGCACTTTCCTCTGGATCATCTTCCCAAATGTACCCTCATATGATTGCAGCTCTGTTTGGATGTGAACACGTCTATCTTTGTTTAAAGTGGCGTTTCATCTCCACGGCTTATTCTCTGAGCTTATCAGACTTCTCGCCTTGCTCGCTGTTTTCTTTTGTGACAATGCAATTTTTTTTTTTTTTTTTTTAAATTTCGCCCATATTTATATGCTTTAGGATTCTGTTTCTGAGATTGCGTCTCCAAATTGAAGTTCAAAGCCTCTTCAGTTCACTTATGAGATATGGTGTGACTGAGAGAATGGCCCTTTGTTCTTTGACAGTCTTTGAGAAGTGTTGTGTGTGTGTGTGTGTGTGTGTGTGTTGAGGGTTTTTTTTTTTTTTTTTAAATCGATTTCTTGATATACAGTGTGCTAATCCAACTCCAGGAAAGAACACCAGAGCGACGTTGGTACATAAACAATGGTTTATTCAAGGAAATGTTGGATTATTGACGCTCTTGGAAATGACAAAGTTGTTTATTCATGGTTCTCAGTCTGAAAAAGGGTTTTACAAACAAAATGATACTACAGTGGAAAAAAAAAGTTAGCAGTAGCGTGAATTATCAGTGTTGCAGTGAAGCTTGTTGTAATGTTGTGTAATGTTGTGTGTGCATTTTGGGAGCACATTTGGTCAAATTTCTGCTCAAAGAAAAATATCTGCCACTAACAGAATTAGGCTGAAGCATTAAGGAAGGGATTGCATTAAAAAAAAAAAAAAACAGCTAGCTACAGCTAACTTCCGCCATTTTGCAATTTACGGTATCATAAGAGAAGCTGCAGTGGAGCTTTGTGTCTAAATGTATAGAGTGCATTTGTTCTGACAGCAGTTCTGGCTGTAAGGCAAATCACTTTTCAAAACAGTCACATGATCATGATCAAGGAAAAATTGATTAAAAGCTAAAAAGGAAAGTGGTTTTATGGGGTTTTTTTTGTGACAAGGTATTAAAGGCAGCCTCAAAGTTTTTGGTATCAAATGTAACATCACAAGTTTGTGTTGAAGCTCCGAGTGAACTCGATACACTCTAAACTTAACCACTTTTTTTTTTTTTTCCCCTCTAACATTGATCGGCGTAGCAGCAGTCAGTTTCCTGCAGTCCAGGATCCTAGCACAGCGCGTTTAGCTTTGTGAGGAAGGCCTGAGCAAAAGCCTAGCTCCAGGCCTTTTCCACACTCACTGGATTAGAAGTGGCCTGCTTTTGCAGAAAAGAAACACACACACACACACACACACACACACACACATGAGTATGTACACACTTGGACACACACCGGTGTGAAATCAGCTGCCCGCTCCACCTAAGACTAAAACCTCACTGCGGCCATCTGTGAAATCCTCCTGCTCTGTGTCTAAGTGGAGCTTAGATATCAATAATAGAGAGAGAGAGAGAGAGAGAAAGGGAGAGAGAGAGAGGGAGGGAGGGAGTTTTGGGGACATAGACTAAGCCTGTGAATTTGTCCATTTTTAGGTCTGTGTGTAGGAGTGTTTATAGACTGGAAACAGCATTACATCAATAAGAACTGTTTCTATTACATTATTAACTAAAACTAATACAGCATTTCTAGTACTAGTACACTAGTACAGCGAATCAATGTATCAGCTCATGTAAAATGAAAATACAGTCCATTTTATTAGGTACACCTGTACAAACTGCTCATTCTTGCAATTAATCCAGTCAGCCAGTCCTATAGCAGCAGTGCACTGCATCAAATCATGCAGCTGCAAAATCCCCTTGTTGATGAGAGGGGACAGAGCAGAAAGGCCAGACTGGTTCGAGCTGACAGGAAGGCTAGGGTAAAGCAAATAATCACTCTTTACAGCCATGGTGAGCAGGAAAGTAGCTCAGAGCGCACACCATGCCCAACCCTGAAGTGGAAGCGCTACGGCAGCAGAAGACCACATTAGGTTTCTCTCCTGTCAGTCAAGAACAGGAATCTGAGGATATAGTTAGCACACGCTCACTGAAACTGGGAAAAAAAAAATAAAAAATTCTAGTCTTCAAACTATGTTTACTATAAGGTTGGCTAAATGGATAATTGCATAAATGAGCAGATGTACAGGTGTTCCTAAAATAATGGTCGGTAAGTGTTATATTCGATTTGTTTCTGCACATCAGAGTGCCGTCGGAGGTTAATAGGGACTTAATCAGGATAAGATTTTTATGATAAATGTTCCAGAAAAGTTTTTTTTTTTTTTTTTTTAAACGTGATTCAATTTGAATTCAAAATTCAATTCAATTTTATTTGTATAACACTTCATTATGACATAATTATTGTCATGACTTAATTATATGAATTCATGACAGTTTTAAACGTATTAATTTATAAATTTATTCTTGATGACCAAGCCAGAGGCGACAGTGGCAAGGGGGGGGAAAAAAACCCTGAGATGGCATGAGGAAGAAACCTTGAGAAGAACCAGACTCGAAAGTGAAGCCATCTCCATCTTTGTGACAACGAACAGTGCAAACACAAACAGCTCCCTCCTACAACCGTGTAAGCCATAGAAGAACAATTTTTGGTTTCCTAAAGAACAGTTTGATTGATGGATCTTTAAGCATTTTTGCTGGTGCCACAGAGAATCCCATCATAAATGTTATGATTTTGTAGTAGCATTTTAAAAAAAATGGTTAAACGAATCATAGACAGAAAGGTTCTGTGGGAAGTTGAAAACAGTTCCTCTGCAGTGTCGCTCTAAGGGAACCATTTCTGCCACCGTGGTTTGTAAATATTACAGTAGATTTTGGAATAGAAGACATGATTTCAGAGACGCGGAGCAGGTTATATAGAGTTTTAGAATTGGACTGCATCTGTTGACTATTGGACTAGTTTTCTCACGTAGACCTGGCAACCCTGTTTCGACATGAACCTTTAAGCTCATTACCTTAGAGGAAATCTTTTGGATAATTTATTTATTTATTCTTTTTTTAATGTAGGAATACGTTGTGGGAATGATTTTGGGGTAACCAACCAAACATTCCCACAATGTCAAAACTGTTTGAATTCCTGTGGTTTAGTGGTGACAAAGAGCTAAATACAATCCCTCAAGCTCACACACACACACACACACACACACACACACTTGAGAGCATTCATTCACTTTAGCCAAGCTGTCTGTTTCTTTCCGATTCACGATTCAGTAAAGCACTGCAAGTCGATTCGCTGAATCCGAACAGAATTTTTTTTTCGTTGTTGTATAATGAACTGCACACAAAAATCAGTTAATGAGAGTATCTTGTAATGATGAATAATTAATGCTGTCATAATAACAGCATTTCTCGTATTTCATTTAAAATGGTGGAATTTAACGAAGCGAATTAAATGAAATTTGATTTTATCGCAGAGATATCATTGTGTGATCTCTTGTGTTTTTTTTTTTTGTTTTTTAAAGGAGAGGCTTACTTGGGATCTAGAAAAAAAAAAAAGTTGCTTTCTAATAAAGCTAACTCTCAGCTCACACAGCTCCAAATTTGAAAGTCAATGCTAGCTCCTAGCTGAATGCTCAAGTGGACAAATGGGTCTGTCTCAATCAGTAAATGACAAACTTCATCCCCTCCACTCTTCCTCCTCTCTCTCGCGCTCTCTCTCTCTCTCTCTCTCTCTCTCTTTGCCTCTCTCTCTCTTTTTGGTTTTTGGGGTCGAGGCACGAGAATAATGTCTGGTGATTGTGCAGTGCTTCGAAGGGCCAGTGCATCATCTCCATGGTCGCCTCCCTCATCAGCGATGGAGCGTTGATTGCTTTTTGATATCCCTCCAACATGGACTGGCTCCTGCATACATTAGCCAATTACATCGCCGGCTGCAGTTTGCAAGTGGGTGTATGTAACACACACCCCTTCTCTCCTTAGCACAGAACTGATTCAGAGCAGCCTGACAGCACTGTGTGTGTGTGTGTGTGGTTGCGGCCTTGTTCAGTAACCCATATAGCAGGAACGATTCCACACACACTCCTTTTTACTGCGGCATCTTGTAGACTGAGCATTCAACGATACATTCATACATAATTTAAGTATGTGGTAAAATACAATCTCAAGTAGCTATAGTTGTTTCCAAAATAATGTACAATATTCAGTTTATAATATAAACTGCACTGCTTTTTTTTTTTTTGTATTTTCCGTCAGTGGAATCCATACGATCCAAATTCTAAGAAAAGTTAAGGACGATTAAGGTTGCAGTGCAGGATGAGGATGATTAGCATCATCACTTTACATCCTCGTGTTGTCTCAAGGATTTTTTTTTTTCCCTTGCCCCTATTGTGCCTGGTTTGCTCATTAGGGATGTAGATCTACATCCAGATTCCTGCAAAGCTCTCTAGAGTTTAGAGTTTACGCAGAATGATGCTGAAAACAAAAAATATCCAATGAGCGTCAGTTCTGCATGCGGAAACGCCTCGTTGACGAGAGAGGACAGAGGAGAATAGTCAAACTGGTTCGAGCTGACAGGAAGGTTAGGGTAGCACAAATAACAACTCTTTGCAACCGTGGTGAGCAGAAAAGCATCTCAAGAACGCATTACATGTTGAATCTCGAGGCAAGTGTGTTTCAAGAGCAGTCAAGAGAATCTGAGACTGGTCAGGTGAAGATTGGGGGGGGGGGATCGACTGGTCTTTCTTCAGTCTTCACCTGTCCTGTTCAGCTGATTGGATAATTGCATGAAGTTGAACTCGCACACCTTTTCTTGGTCGTTGGCTTTTTCTTAATGGTTGATGATGTCATTCAACCAGTCACCTATTCACTCTAGCCAACCTTACTGAGCTGCAACATTATCACTCCTGTCTGGAGCTAGGAAATTCTGCAGTTTGAGAAATTCATCAGTAGTGCACTTAGGTACTGTAACAATTTGGAATCATGTCATCAGCTCTAACAACATGAAGGTGTTTGAATGGCTGACCAATGGGAGGCTGAGATTGCTCATGACTACAGATACGTTCAGGACCTCTCACTGAGTCCAACCATGCAAACGAGCTTCTTAGAGAAGATAGGCGTGGCTCAGGGGAGCTAATGAAGCTTCACAAATCAGTCAACGATATCGCGTTGTATTCGTAACCACAAAGCATGCCTCAGCAGAGCGTCACCGTTGCAGATTCATAAGGATCAGAATCTTTTGTTCAGCAAGTACAAGGAGTTTGTCTTGGCATTGAATATTCGCCAATATGAAAACCTGACAAAATGAAAGCTTAATTGTCTTGCTGCTTCATTAGTATAAAAACATTAAGGTTCCTCTTGCTTGTTTTGATTGCTTGTTTTGATTATTTAAGAAGAAAAAAAACACTTATCTGGACACTGTTTCCCAAAGACACCATAAAGTTAAGATCATACTAACTGATACAGAGAGAGAGAGAGAGAGAGAGAGAGAGAGTTTAATGTGATGGTCTCTCTACCATTTAACAGTGACCTTTTTGCTGCAATGCTTTTGGGAAACTCAGCCCTAAACAGCAAACAGAGTTTCTTTTATTTTATTAAAATTTAGAGATTTTATAGACCTGTCTGTTGGTTATTCACAATTCATACCTCATGGTTTATTCAATTACCAGTGCTGTAATGATTCTACTGTATATAACACATACTTATATATTAAGTACGTTTGTGTAACGCCTTCTGTACCGCAAGTTGCAACGACTGGATGGGAAAAAAATAGTGTGCAGCAAAGAAGAAGCTTAACTAGAAATCACACTCTGTTTCTCTGTCTAATCTTGACATTGATCATAATTCCAGTAAAATGTTTTTCCCAACTTTTTTTTTTTTTTTGAACTAGACCAAGTCCAGAAAAGACTTCCAGTGGCATTTCTGTGGTCATACTTTACTGAATATCATTTCAGATAAGAATGTAATCCTTTCGGCTAGATGATGTATATTGACCAGCATCTTTTTCTTATCAATAATAGCGCACAGGGCTGGAGAGCTTTAAAGTAGTGTGGGTTTGTGTGTGTGTGTGTGTGTGTGTGTGTGTGTGTGGTGTTTAGTTCTGATCATTCGACATGAGCCTTACACACTCTATAGGATTAACCTGAACCAAACTTAATATCTTCTGTAAGTGTATTATCACAACTCAGAATGTTAGAGCGAGTTTTCAGTAGTGTCTCTTTTTCTTTTTTTCTTTTTTTTTTCTTAGATAACCTGTTTGGAATTGTATCTCCTTCTTCTTCTTTTTTTTTTTTTTTCTCTTCAGCCTTTGATTTGTGAGTGTTTACAGTATGAAGTCTAAGCCTGAAGCTGTTTGGATGGGGCAGAGATTATCAAATAAAAAGAAAAGGCAGGAATCCAAGACTGGCTTTTATAGATTTGGCCGTCTCTGATGTCTGATTTTGTGAATTTTCTTTTCTTTTTGCGAAAGTGAAAGTCATCCTTACATTCAACCTTACATACTTATCTAAGAAATAAAGCAATGGGGGTATGCTGTCCTAGGAAAATAATCAACGGCACGGTGGTACCGAATTGTTTAGTTCCTCTTACGCCACAGCAGTTTGCAATGCTTAAGACTTTTTATCTGTTTGCAGTTACATTTAATCTCGTGGAACGTCCGTGAAGCATGCTAGTGTGTGTTATCTCTTTGTTATAGCAGCTATAAACACTCGTTCTATCAGCAGGCTCTCTTTTTTTTCTTTCTTCTAAAGTTGCATTAATAGGACAAAAATAAAATGCAGCTTTCCATATTACCGAGAAACTGCAAAGCCTGCTGTTTTTCACGTTCTCATGTCGGAAAACTTTTAAGCTAGAGCTGTTACAAGTCACTGACACTGGAGACTCCTTACAAAAATGCTAAATAAACATCTCATCGGAAAACGTCACCATATTAACAATTACAGTTAAAAAAAAAATAAATAAATAAAATGTTTATGTGGAGCGTCCACCATACCCACGTAGTCCCTGTGTAAGTTGTTACCATAGAAACAATATAGCATATTAATCTAAACCTTGTAGCTGTAACTACTGTCTTGAGTTGTGCTGTGATGGAAAATTAATCAACACTGTCTGACTAATCAGAATCAAGCATTTTGTGGTATAATTGAACAGTTAACATATATTCCAGTAAATCCATATTGTTCTCACTTTATGCTCACAAAAATACATTATTTAATATGGAAAAGGAACGTTAAATAATTGTAAACTTTTAACAGATTTAAAGGTTTCATCCATGGCCAGGAGTCAAGAGAGCAAAATTGGCCGTGCTGTCTGGGTGGGAGAGATGCCATTCTCTCTCTCTCTCTCTCTCTCATAGCTCGTGTATGCGGAAAAGGGCAGACAGTGCTTTCCTCCTAGTGTGTTACACTACCCTCTGATGCAGCATGAGCAGCAGTTTGAAAAGATGTGTTTGACTGGAATTCATGTGTCTCAGAGGAAGCACATGATCGCCTTCACCCTCAAAGATTGGTAGCTGTCGTGTGATAGGTGCAAGCTGGCTGGTGGGTGGGAACTGACCGAGACCAAATTAGGGGGAAAATCTGTTAGTTTGTGATAGTTAAAAAAAAAAAAAAGATATAAAAAGATGTGTCCAAGATATGTTATAAAAGTTTATTGTGACATAATTTCTAATTATATTATTATTATTATTATTATTATTATTATTATTAATATTATTATTAAATTTCTTGTGCTCATTTCAATTTTTAAATCCCTACCGCTTTTACGCAAACTCCAGTTGCCTGAAACAGAGCTGCGGCTTTTTAATAAGAATAAAAAGGAGATTGTCATATTCTGTTCGAGAAGATGTTGTTCATGTTCTGGCTGCACAGGCCAGATTGAATCGAGCGCTTTTCAAAGCAGCAGTCCCTGAGGCTTTCTCTCTTCATCCACACTCCGTCTCAATCTGTGTGAAGACATTAGCGACACCGTGCCTCCTCATGCGAAACCGTGTTTGCTTGACTAGCAGTTTCAGTTAACTTATTGCTACAAGACATCTGGCTAATCTCTCAAAATCAAGAAAAGCTCCTGAGCAGTTTATTTAATGAGCATCAACATAAATTGGACACATGCGTTTGAGTGCACCAGACCAAGACGAACATGCAAAGAAAGAAATGTTATGGAGCCGAACATCTGAATTAGTTGTTGTTATTGTAGATGCTTTAAACCCAGAGGTAGAATTTCTTTAACACAACATGATGCACTGAATAAAAAAATGAGCTTTTGTGTTGTGTTCGGGACACTAAGGAGGATTTTTTTTAAACAAAATTTACTAACTATAATATTAAAAGCTTTTTCTAATAAACCTAAAAATAAAAGTAAAATATTTTAAAAAAGTAAGTAATTATTTTTTTTACTATAAATCAAATCATTTTCTTCCAGTCAGTTTATAATCATTTTTTAATTAGAAATAAATCTCAGAAAAGTGCCCCGTCATATAATTTATTATAACATCAGTATAAGTATTTTTAAAAACTTTTACTAAAAATGAAACAATAATAAAAGGGTGTTTTTGGGTTTTTTTTCTTTTTTTTAATGGGATTTAATGTTTGAAAAAATATTAACAACAAACCTGAAAAAACTACAAAAAAGGGGTTTTAAAAAATCAGTACAAAATTATAACATCAATCAATCTTTTTAAAATTTTTTTAAAATCTTTAAGACAAGCCCTAATATATATATATATATATATATATATATATATATATATA
>CM075024.1:5535223-5553817 GCA_037576675.1 Pangasius sanitwongsei | reverse complement strand
GTGTGTGTGTGTGTGTGTGTGTGTGTTTTTCTGTGTTTATATATATATATATATATATATATATATATATATATATATATATATATATATATATATAAATTTATTTGATCTGTCCATTCAAATCGAGAGGGTATAGCTCCATGTTTTCAGCGTTTACGGCCATTGGTTTGGACTGAGTAGTCAGGTTCTTTGCAATGTTTCAACATCTTTGGGACATTTGTTCTGCCTCTTAAAATGTTAAAGTGCTCACCCTCACCATGGTGAATAGCATCAAGCCATTTCTTTCCCACAAAGACATCAGTGGGAAAGGAGTGAATGCTCAGGTCCAGATGTTTCCATGAATGCATTTAAGAACACCGCAGTGACTGCGAGTGATTTGCTGCCGCTGTTCACCCTCTCACTTGAAGTTTATAAAGCTACTACGTGCATTTCCTCACAAAACACGGAAGAGCGCAGTTCTGCTTCTGGTGCTGAATGAGCGCATGATGTTCTATGACGGAAGACAAAATACCGTACACGCCTAGATTAAATGCCTTATTTTGCATCCATCAAAATGACGGCTGGCCTTTAGAAATGTCCTGTCAGTGCTTTTAAAATTAAATTCGGTAAATGACAGGAAATTCTCAGTTTACGCAACTGTTCTTAATCAGTTCTGAGATTTTTTTTTTTTTTTTTTTTGGCCATAAGGCAATGAATCTGGAGGAAAACATTGACTTTATGAATGACTGATTAGGGGAAATTTCCGTTTTGTGCGAGGCTTCGCCTTTGTGACAAATTTGCACACCTCACCATGTCTTCAACCTCACATAACACTTTTTTTCCCCCTCACGCTCATATTTAATTCCCTCTTATTCAAGCACAGATCTAACTTTAGCTTTGACGTTTTTTACACACCTGAGGAAGTCGTGCACATGTATCGACATGAGACTTAATCGTTCACAGGCTGCTTTTCGGAGACTCACTAGATTATTTCAAACATTCTTAAATTAATTTGTTGTACTTTTCCATGGCCGTGTGTTTTTTTTTGTTTGTTTTTTTTTTTTTTTTTAAATCCTAACACTGCAGGCTTAGCCCTTTTACCTTGTTCTGATGAATTAATTTTTTTATTACACACAATGTGTTCTTGCTTAGGCATTGAACATTCCTTGCTGTTACAAAATCCTATTTAGGAGAAGTAGGGAGATTGTCTCATGATTTCACACTTTCAAAATCCCCTCGTGCCTTGCCGTGCATGTCAGGACGAACAGGGAACAGCTGGGTGATTCCCGGTAAGTTTTCCCGTCCTGTCAAACAAGCCGCATCTGGTACATACAGAGCAAATCGCGGAGCAGGTGGTGGAAGCTCTGTGGAGCCAATAAGTTGAGAAATTTTGGTTAAGCTTGATTTGGAGGGGATTTTTATATTTTAGTGCATACCAACTTTTATTATCCATCCGGATTTTAATTTATTTATTTATTTATTTTATTTCCCTCCATTTCAGGATAGCACATTTCAGCATCTAGAGTCCAAAAATGATTTTTGGCCACAGAGGAACCGTTTTTATTACATGGGCTCAAAACATTTTCTTTGTAAACACATGAAGAATTGCATAATAATTTAAGCACAAAAATACAATTTTAATGAAATATATGGCATAACAATTTTGAAAAAATAACATTTTTAAAAAATTCATTTCAAATGAGAATCTATCAAGGAGCTAAAAGTGAATTTGTCTCAGGTTAAAGTACTTTGCTTTTGAATAATAAATATTATTGCAAATGAAATAAAAATAATTTGGCCCACACTGTATTTGCTTTAGCTTGCTGCCAGACATTTTAGTTTTAAATCTTTATGAATCTGTTGAGCAATGTACCTCTGTTAACAATATGTATCATGATGTATAGGTTTCCTAATAATCTGCCAGCAGTACAGTAGTGCATTAACAAAAAATAAAAGAAAAAAATATAAATTAGTTTATAATAATTCAGTTTTGATTTCTCATATTTAAATTTTTTTTAAAAATAAAAATTAAATACAAAAATGTAATGCTGAAAAAGAGAAAATTTGTAACACATGCGTACACATTTGTAACATTTTTGTTTGGAAGATTAAGCATCTTCCAGTCAGTTTGTATTTATAAAAAAAAAAAAAAAAAAAGAAATATCACAAAATCCACTATATCTCAGCAAAGCATACTGTGACATAATTTAACACAATATTGATGTTACAGCATCATATCCAGCCCAGCCCAATGTATAAGGAATTGATCTAGAAACTTTGAAAAGTCTTTAGATTCAGTTTGATTTTATTTATATAGCTCTTTTAACAAATATACTTTAACCCAAAGCAGCTTTACAGAAATTCATATGTAGATTTTGATCGCTAATGATCAAGCCAGAGGCGACAGTGGCAAGAAAAAACTCTGAGACGACACGAAAGAAACTTTGACTCAAAATGTTCTTCTGGGTGACGCCGGATAGTGGGATTATAAATCATTACGGTATACAGGTGTAGAAGAGTAAAGACAAACAGTACTGATTGTTCAGTATGAGCAGAGGCCTGGGATGAGCAACAGGACAGTGTTGCTGATTACAGCAGCAGCTCTTCGGTACATGTTTACAGTATCCAGCTGAGATGAAACACTAAAGCAAGGGTGAGACTTGTGTAAACCGTTGCTGGTGTCCACAGCAGCACAAGATGTGTCACAAGTACAGAAAGCGCCACGAAGAACCAGAGCACCAGGATGAATCCTGCAGGATTCAGACACAGCAGTAGAAGTGAGTCAGGCGGAGGTGGAGAGCAGGTCTAACTATCCTCCTTATACCACAGCATGAATCTGATTGGTTGGAAGGTGTGCATTATTTTTGTATAACAGCACGGCTTGGACAGTAGTTCCAGCTGTAACACGAGTGGTTTATATACAAGAATACATGATCGTTTCCATAGTAACTATTCATTTCATAGGGACTCATAGGTACAGCCGACGCTTCGCATAATCTAAGACTAATAAAAAACAGATTTTTAAAAACTTGTTTAGTCATTGATGTGGTTACGTTTTTTTTGTGTACGAGGAGATGTTTATTTAAGATTTATGGAAGGAGTCTCCAGTGTCAGCGCTTTGTAACAGTCATGGTGTTTTGCAAAGATTATTTTCGTACAACTGCACAGTTTGTCACTTGTTATTCCATATGCAACGTCATCTCTGATGCTGAGATTTCTATTTTGTGTTTATAATATCAGTCTACTTTTACTGAAATAAAAACTCCCTGATATCCAGGTGTATAAAATCTTTTACTACAGAACTGTGAATTGCTTTATTGGGGTTGGACATGCTGTCTGTATTAGGCTTGAGACAATAATATCAGGACAGCTGTCTAGTTGGATGATCGAAAAGTCTGGAGGAAAATGTTGTGTCTGCAGATTAAACATCAACAAATATAAATTGTTGTATCTCTTTATATGTGTGTTTCCTTTTCGCCTTTTGCGAAACTTAACAGCCGACTTCGGAGCATAGCAACAAAACATCTTTCTCTGATGCATCCTAGCTTGCCTTAGATAAAGTTGTGAATGTCTTTGCTCACTAAACATAAATGGGGGATTAAGTTAAGGAAATGAAACCATGTGTTGTTTATCAGGGTGACCTCACTATAAAAGAATTGAAAAAGTATCTCTGCTTCTGTTCAACACAAAGCACATGCATGTGTGGTTTATATCATTTTATTGGAATTTTATAATGAGATTAGTTAAAGCTAATAACTCGTTATGTATATTTACAGTTTTGCAAGCATTGCTGATCTTGATAACAGGTAACAAGGTAACAATAATCCAATACAACTAACTACATGCTAATGCAACTAGAAGCTACAGCCAACTTGGAAGCAGCCTCTGGTCTTTTTTTTTTTTTTTTGGCGCTGTAATGACATAACGTGTACACAACACACTGAAATCTGGCCACGCCCACTTCTTTTTCCCCAGAGTCAGCCTTCGCTGCAGCCTACACCCCTCCAAAGCCAAAGAGATACTCTCATGAATCAGCGAAAGTTAGAGGGCACAAGCTTAATCTGTAGCCTGGATTCTTAAAAACTTGCTCATCAGTGCAGAAAAGAAGTGTTTGTGTGTGTGTGTGTGTGTGTGTGTGTGTGTGCTGTTAGTGACCCTACTCTCTGCAGCATGACAGCGCCTTTTTTTTTTTTAATGACAGTCCTCTCCACAGTCCGTTGCAGAAACCTACACCAACATGTGGAGCGCTCCTAAATATAGACGAGAGCTCTGGTTGTTCAGACAAACATTTCCGCGTTTGCCAGATGTTGTTGATCCCTCCAGTTACGCCACTCGATTTCATCCTGCACTCTGTTGTTGTGGTCCAATTTAGCAAGTTGGCAGTTATTTTATTTTTATACGCCTTTTGCGTGTTGGGAATCTCTCAGTGTTATGGGTCAGTTTAATGCTTATGATTCAAGAGGCTACAAACATTTTTAATAGCGTTCGTATGTTAATTCACATTTCAGTCTCAGCCATTTGCAAAGCGAAGTTGTTTGCCGGGGGTCCAGAGAATCCAGCAGAGTTGCTTAAACTTTGGTTATGTGGAAGATTTACTTGAATTCTTGCTTTGTAGTTTTTTTTTTTTTTTTTTTTTTTTCTTTCCCCCCAACACAAAGCAGAGCGAGACGATACAAAACTTAAAAGCCGTCTCTCATCCGGACTGCTTTAGTCGCTGGAGGGAGAGACAGAGGGCACAGGGGTAGTCTTTCAACCTCATTCTTGTGAGGCCAGAGAGCTCGGCCTCCTTTCTCACCCACAGGTAGAAGTCTCCTTCTGCCAGGACATATCTTTTGTCTTCCATTATCTTTAATTTTTTTTTTTTTCCCGGATTATTCGAAACGCTCGGATTTCTCGCCCTTCCTCCGTCTTTCTCACTCACCTTTACTTCAGCAGCTCTTTTGATATCCATTTAGATTGGAGCTTCATTTGAAAAGGCTCAGACAATGGAGTGACTTCTAATTAAGAGCAGCAGCATCTGGCCTCTGGCACGCTATCCCGTTGTTCCATCTATTTTGCTGGGGAGAATTCATTTGTTTCTTAATTAAGAAAAACACCAATAGCGTGAAAAATCTGCTTATGTTACCTGAATCCTAATTAGTTAAATAGTGAAAGCGAAGAGTTGTGGGCTATAAAAAGAAAAAAAAGCAAAAACATTCCAGTAGCCCTAGCAATGAACTCAGCCCTGATAAATATGAACTAACTAGCCTCGCATAAATCGACAGTCGCGAGCAGCGAGTGCGCCGTCATTATGGCTAAGACAATATGCAAACTATCTTCAAAGAAATCAAATTGCTGGAATGTTTTCATTTGCATGTATTAACCATTAACATAATGAGGAGAAGTGACATTGGACCCGGATTGCGTGTCTGTTTGGATTGATAACTCTGCCGCATCTGGGGGGGAAAGAAGAGAGCGGATGCTAGTCAACTCAGTGTTGAACTGTCAGAGAGTGTGTGTATGTATGTGTGTGTGTGTGTGTGTGTGTGTGTGTGTGGAGCCTTGAAACCAAACCTGCAGCAGTGTTGAAATGGTGCCATCTCTTCCCAACAGCTATCCCCAAACAGGAAGCAACTACCAAAAGGGGGAACATGGGACCTCTAGACAGACACACTCTCTCTCACACACACACACACATACACACACACATATATATATACACACACAAAAAGACTTATCTGTTCTATAGTGTGGCCCACACTGCAGCGAAGTGGGCGTGCAGCCAAAATGACTATGGTTTATGTAGCACACACCTAACTGCCTTAATATTCCGAAACCATTTTCCCTCGTGCCGCGTGCTGTTGCAGGCAGGATCAGCCTCCGAGGTCAAATGATTCAATTAAGTGTCTGTTTATGACTGATACCAAAGCCGGGTGGCGTCTCCTACTTATCACCTTTTTTGCAGATCGGTGTTGTCCCAGAATGCCACGCGAGAGATTTGCCGAGGCTGTAATTAAAATGGCACGGAGACATATTTGACGTAGGGGCTAACAAGCAGGAGACAAATATGATGGGGAGGCTAAGAAGGAGGAGGAAGGGCTGCGTGATCGAAAATAGCAACACTGCTGTCAGCCAATTAGAGAGGAATGAAGTTTGAGGGTTCGCACCAGAGCTATTCAGCTAAAATTTGTGAAGTTATATAGAATTTCAGATAAGCAACTAACATGAGCAAATGGTGAGACCAGTTACCTTTTAATGCGATGTTTTGTTTCGTCCTGGCACTTCACGTCAACACTACTGACTAGAGGCATGCACTCTGAACAGATGAGATGCTTCTATTTTAAATTTGACAGCAGAATACATACATAGCCTACACAAGCCGTTAGCAAACTGCCAGCATTAGAGCAGCAAACAAAGTATGCAAGTCTAAAGCTAATGTTTCTGGCCTTGTAGCTAGTCTCTGGTCCGATGACTTCAGCTAAATAATTTGCATAAATGCATGCGGAGCTGGTTCATGTTTTCAGAAAATGGCCTCTCATACATTTATCGGCTCTGCTCTTTCAAGTGCTTCTGCTGAAATATGCCTCAATTGATGAGGGATCGTAACTCATCTCAACCTCTGTCTAGGAAAAAAAAAAACCCAAAGAAAATGCCTCGTCAACTTGTAACTCCTACTCGGGAACTCGGGATGGGACCCAGAGCTCAGCAAGTGACGTCAGATCAACATGGTTGCACTGCGAGAACAGTAAACACCTTACCTCAATCAACATATAGAATATTTGCTTGTTAAAGCTGTAACCCTGACTATACGGTTCGCTGTTTTGAGGGGGAAAATATACATGACTCATCACAGTTAGCTGGCTAGCTTGTTGCTAACAAAAGACGAACATGGAGGCTTCCATGTTGTTGTTGTTGTTGTTGTTGGTTTTTTTTTTTTTTTTTCACACTTTGTAGCTCGAATGAGATCACAGAGGTCGAAAATGACATAATTCCAAGTTCCGACTTCCCACTTCAGAGGTAAGTTGAACGCAGCAATACTTTGAAATACCAGCATTTGACGACCCATGGTGTATAGGATACAGCTTACAGGGTGCGGGTGTCAGTACCTGAAGGAACTATAGGGCCTAGTGGTGGTATACCCCTGAGATATACCAACCATAGTAGATGCTTCCTCATGCAAACAGCTTCATCCCGCATCTTTGTTGTGGTATTCCCAAGCTCTTCAGCATGACCAAAAGGTTTACCTTGCTCAAAATCGACAATCTTGATAAGTGAACGTTTGGGATTTCTCACGCGACTCCTTTTGAAGCTAACTGCAGTGCCATGTCGCGGTTCACGGTGGCTAACAGGCTAAGCGAGGGCTGGGCACAGTGTGTGGCACTGTGCTGCTGTTGGTGCCCAGAGCTGGCCTCCTGCTGTGACTGCATTTGATGCCTGACTGGCAGCAGGAACTGGCACATGTTCCTTGTGTCTCATGGCAACAGTACCTTTCATCGACAGAGCTGGCAACACGTGACTTTATCCAAAGGAGAAAAAAAAACTCAAAATAATGTATGGCAATGAAAGCGGCAATGAGAAAAGGGAGAAACAACATTTTTTTTTTTTTTTCCCCGTCTGAATGTTTTCCATACATCTGTGGAGAAAAAAAATGAGGGAATCTCGTCTCTGTCTCTTTTATTTGCTCTCTCCTGAATCGAGTCTTAGCCGTCTGATATGTGAATATTAAAGGGTGGTTCGAGCTCGTCTGCGGATGTGATTTGCACATATCACGCTCCCGCAGTCGTCGCGGCTTCTCCATCGCAAAGCTTTTCCGAAACAGAGTTTGTGCGAGGGGGTTGGGGGAGGCACGTGGAGGGGAGGCACACGTCTATGATGCACATATGGCTTTGCTGTTGATGTATTCCAGCCTTGACCTAATTTAAATCCCTGCCAACCAGCTCATATGCATACCATACGTTTGCGAAATTAAAGAGCACAAACCTGGCATCTCCTCGCCGAGACAGGTATAAACAGCGCTGTTGTCATAACGCACCGGCGGTAAATACGATAATCGGGGCGCAAAAAATAATTTGGCCATCATTTTGATGCCTGGGATGCCTCTGGGGAACGCCCCGCCGGAGGAGGATGCCCATTCGCATGCCGCACACGGAGAGATATAATTACGGCTGCCCGTCTTTGTTCCTGCCCGGCTTGCTCGAACCGCGCTAGTAATTTGCTTGTAATACGGAGGTGTTTTGTAAAAGGGAGGGTGTGATATTTAGGTTGGAGTATTCTCAGTGGGACTGAGCGATACGATTGTAATGGACGCTTTTGTGCCAGAACTGTGTGCTGTAACAAATATAGCAAGGCATACTGTGAAGCATGCAAATGCAACGAAGGTACTTGGATTATTAATGACATTATTGGAAAAAAAAAAATAAATAAAATAATAATAATAATTTTGGTTAGAATAATAAGCTTGTATTAAAATATGTATACAGCTAAAAACAGCAACAATAACATTATTATTATTAGTAGTAGTAGTAATAGTAGTATTGAATCAGCTGGTTGTTATTAATAAGCGTATGTTTATTATACTAATTGCCCTGCTGGTGGTGCTTGACGTAGATAGCTGACGTAGAGCACCAGCACAGTGGTGAAGTGGATTAGGTTATAATCTTTTGTGCAGTGAAGTGCAGCTAAAGGTGTTGAGTAGGTAACAGTATAGCTCCTTGAGTGTGTGTGTGTGTGTGTGTGTGCTGTCAGGTTGAGGTAGAAGCTGTCAGGTTGAGGTAGAAGCAGGATTGCCATCTCTGGAGGACTCTTTTGACAGAGGCCCTCTCCCCTCTGCTCTGTAGAAAGGTCAGTGCTCCATCAGTGCTTCGTCTCTGTTACTGCCACACACACACACACACACACACACACACACACACACACACACACACACACACACACACGAACGAGAGGGGGACTGTCGCATTTCTCTTTAAACCCCCAACATAAATCAAGTTTTAATAATCATCGCACTGTTTAATCAGTAGTTATATCCCAGTGTGCCGTGTACTGTATGAAACGTAATAAAGCGGAATTTCTCCCAGCCTACATGCCTTTCTAATCATCCGCTTCACTCATTTATCCTTAAAGTAACTTAGTTCCAGTTCATTTATGTACACAGTGAATATTTCTTTCACACAGCGAAATCTGTTCTGGCGAAGTGAATCGAGTTAGCGGCGAGGAAGGCGAGCGCGACGTGATTGTTCAGTTTAGACTGGAAGTTCAGTTAGCAGCCATCAGACCTGTGTTTCTCATGGTATCAGTGTGGTTCTGCCTTTTCTGAGCTGTTTCTGTACTCATTTTTATCACTGATCCATATATCTCTTGACTGAAAATGCTCTAATCTCTGTCTAATGACTAATGCTTCATCTCTAATGTTAAATCTAGAGATACCCGATACCACGTTTTCTTTTCCCATACTGATACCGATACCCAAATCTTGAGTCATCATCTGATACCGATACCTGTCAGATACTACTACACTGCAAAAACAAAAGGCATCTTAGCAAGTGAAAATATCTTGATTATAGTCAAATTTGTCTAGTATTTATTATACGATTACAGTAAAGCAAATATAAGGTCATTAAACCTATTTCTGGACATTATTACTTTCAAGCTTGCAGTTTTCTTATTCTGTTGGCAGATAATTTTGCTTCTTGTTAGAAATAAATGCTTAAAATGATTCAAATTCTCTGATATCCAATCTACATCTACACTGAGTGTCAGACTGTGCCTTCTCTACGCGAAACTGCTTCCATTAGTTCCATTAATACTTGCATAAGATATAATATATAATACTTACTTATTGTATGATGGAATATACTTTGCAATAAATATTAAAATATATTTTATATTTCCACCCCAAATCAATTTCTCCCAAAAAACAAATTAAAAAAAATGATTGAAATCTATTTTAAAAGTTTGTCATGGTTATTATAGGAGCTGAGTTAGTTGTTATAGCTTTTAGTATATTTAGTAATATTTAAAAAAAAAAAAAAAAAAAAGTTTGAAAAAGCATTATAAAATCCCCAACTATTTAAAAAGCTGATGAAATCATCATGAAGGCTTCATCATGTCTTTATTCCAGTCTGTTAACTCGCAGTAATTTCTGAACTTCACACTTCACCATATTGCTGAGTTTAACAGTTATAACTGAACTTATTAGCTAACGTTTTAAAGGTTCCATTAACAAACATGTTCTGGATAATTTAACGTCATCAATCCGTCAACTACAGAATTACTAAACTATAAGTAACTTCAACATCATCATTATTGTTTGTATTTATTACATTCTGATATAATAAATTAAATGCACTAACCAGTATCATCCGTCAGTGATAATATGCACAATAAGAAATAATGCATTAAGGTTTAACAGGAACTAGCATGTTTCACAACGTTAACATGTAACGATAAATGGATAAAAAGTACGACGTGCTGTTAAATTAGCAAATAAAAAATTAGACCTGTTGGCAAATTTCTGCCAAGACTTCATAGGAAAATAATCCACACACCACCCCAATCATCGATTATTTTCCTATAACCGCATGCCCTCTTATTTTTTATTCATTATTTACGTTAATGTTACTGAACTAAACGTTGCGTACTGCAGATGTTTAGACAGATGTCTGTTAATAATACTTCGCTACTTTGTTAACATTATGGATTGTTTATAAATTCTGAAGTTTGTGGATTGCTCACGTTAAATAATGCAGTAAATAATGTTAGTTAAGGTAACGCTAATGTAAAGCGTTACCCTTTATTATTTAAAAAAAGAAAACAAATCCAGCATAATCGCCTTCACTTGTTAGATTTGTTACGAATATTTTGTGTCACCCGTTAAGTTGGTTTTAAGAATTTACTCTAAACTTTACAATCAAGTAATATGACAGTGAAACTCTGACACTGCTGGCTCTGTCAGAACGCTGATCTGTCGCTGGAAGTTCCACGAGGTCAGATCAAGAATGAAGAAATAAGCAAGTGTGTGAGTGTGTGAGTGTGTGAGTGTGTGAGTGTGTGAGTGTGTGAGTGTGTGAGTGTGTGAGTGTGTGAGTGAGAGAGAGAGAGAGAGAGAGATGAATCCTCCCCATCCCTGTGTCACACTTTGAAAGGACAGCACTTTGAATGTCATTCGACAATTTCCTTTTAATTAGAACCAATTTACAGAAAGATGCCCAGTAGCTAATCTTTACAGGATAATTAACTTCTATTTTCTTTACTTTTAATTAAAAAGTGGAAAAGATTTCTCCGATCCATAAAGAATCACTCTTTTGAAATGTTCATCAGACTTTGGCGCTTTCTCTTTGCCAGGGGTAATATTTAGATCTTATCCGTATCCTCTGTTCCCTCCGACTCAGACGCCGCCGCTTTTTTTTTTTTTTTTTTTGGCAAAGGGGGGTATTAAGAAGCGGAACTATCAATAGTAGAAATAAGAAGCGGAGAAGCAAATTAGAATTGAATTAAAAAGGAATTTATTGCGAAAGAAACTCGGAAGCGAAATTGCCATGTCAGATATATCCCTAATGGAAGAATAATATACTGTATGCTTCAGGGTGTCCCAAAATTCTCCATACATAGGGGGTACGTACGCCAGCAGCATGTCGGAAGTGACTTCGTCAGTGGAAGTCCGTCGCCATGGTTCCTGTTAAAAGTCCAGCGCAACCTTGCGACAGCTTCCCGATCCAGCCGTGAGAATGATTTCAAAGGCATTCTTAAAGAACACGATATATACTAAATATGAAACATTCTGGAAGACATTCTGCTAAAAAGGAGCGGTTTATACACTATTCATAATATTGATATGAATGATTAATATGAAATTTGATTGTATAGTACTGTAATAGGAGGAGTGAGGATTAACCTGCGTTTAATCGGGATTAATCCAAGCGAACTGGCGTAAATGTGACATGGAAGATTTCTGTTTTTTTTTTTTTGTTTTTTTTTTTAATGATTTAAGCTATAATCTGTGATTTTTGGAATGTTTCATCCAAAGCCACACCCAAAATGCTAAATCGCCAAATAGACACACCTCCTCGTCCTGATTCGTGGAAATTTTGGTGGATCACATCATTTCCTGTTTACAAAGCTGTGGAGGTGGATGTGGAAGTTTTGAAGCTTCGTCAAATATTATAAAACATAAACAGTAGTCAAAATCACCGCTCACACCTTTAACACCCACCGTCTTGAAGAGAACATGTTTTTTTTTTTTTGTTTTTTTTTTTCATAAATGCTTCAAAGTAAGCTTTTCAGTAGGCTCTGAACAACAATCATACTGATGGTCCAAATTGGCTCTCAAGTGAGAGCAGGAGCTAATAAGAGCTCGCACCTGAGCTTCGGAGAGCATGGACGCTGTTGAACATTTGGAGGACGACCCCGGGCCTTTAATAGACGCCTGCGACTGCCAGTTTGGGTGGCAGCGTGTGTGCGTGTGTGAGTGTGTGTGGGTGTGTGTGCAGAAAGTAAAAGCAATGCAGGACATAGAGAGCCTGGCATCTGCCGAGGCCCAAAGGCACGCTCAGAGGAGCCTCCAGATTTTTAATGACCTAGTGAAATGCCAGCCGCGCTTTCATGCCACTCCAATTTGGAGGCGCTGGACATGGAAAGCACACACATGCGTCTTTGTCCAGCATCCATGTGTGTATTAAATTTTGAGTTTGGAAACTCCAAGCACATCAGAGTTTGTCTCTGTGTGTGTGTCTGTGTGTCTGTGTGTGCACTGGTGTGCACTGGTGTGCGCGCGTGTGTGCATGTGTGCGTGCGTGTGTGCGTGCGTGCGTGTTTTTTGTGTCTGTGCGTGTGTGTGTGTGTGTGCATGATTCGCTACAGTAATTCTAATGATCTGTTGTTTGCGATGATGACCTGCATTAGCAGTTAAATCTTTTAATCAGGGATCTTTGCCTTTAATGGACGCATCCAGCAAACATGACCTAATTAAGATTTAACTCTGCATTTTTGCCTTCATTAACCGTTAGTATAATGATGAAAGCACACAAATACACACATACGCGCACCCCTATCTCTCACACACACACACACACTTCCACTCATTTTCAGTTAACAGAGACATTTAGGGCAATGTTTCTGTAGAACTGAATGTTTCACATAATTATTTAATTTAATTTAATGTATGTTGAATTATATAGTTTATAATGTTACATAATAATTGTTGTACATTCAATAATAATAATTAAAAATACAATATAATAAATCCTATATATACTGTACATTTTTAAATTTATTTGTTTTTGTTTTTTTTTTGGAATTGTGCTACATTGCATGTAAAATTTAATCTTTTCAAATTAATTTATTTGATTCCTGCCATTCATGAGCTTTCAGCTGTTATTTCCTAGAGAGTCGTTCTCCCTTGTGTAAGTGTGTGTGAGTGTGTGTGTGTGTGTGTGTGTGTGTGTGTGTGCGAGATTTTACACACAGGTTTCTAAAACATTGTGTTGCTTGTAAGTACCCAAGCGCAGGAACGCAGCCATTTCTAATAGCCAGAATTACATTGCTTAGCAACCAGAAGATCAAGTTAAACAATACGAGCGCTTATTCTCGGGCCTGGACTGCACACACACACACACACACACACACACACACACACACACACACACACACACACACACATGGGCAAACCAGATTCAGTCTCATCAGCTGTCAGCTCCACAGATGGCCTTTTACTTTGGCCTGCTGTCGTAACATTAGCTTCACGTTTCTTTAATCACTGCGCAGAAGTGGATGAACAGACAAACAATAAAAATACGAATGAAATGCAACTGAAACGTTCTGAAAGTCGGAACGGCTTCACTTTAACGTATAAATCCTCGGTTATGTGTTTTATTGTAGCGATGCTGGACTGAGTTTATGTTTGGATCGGTGATGATGTGTAGTGTGGATTTATCCTGAGCTTCTGGAGGCAGTCGAGCTCTGAGAAGTGGTGAGAGGAGGAAGAGCCAATCCTCTTTTCCTCCAGTCTTCCTTTTCTTCAGTGGAAAGGAAGGAGGACTGGAGAAATGGAGGAAATCTAGGAGCTTGACTGTTCAAAACAAAATCCTATTCTCCATTCCTATTTTCCTCCAGTCCTGACGTGCACCTTTCGTCCAGTTCTTTCCTCCAGTCCTCTTTTTTTCCAGTCTGCTTTTCCTCCAGTCCTCTTTTTTTCCAGTCTGCGTTTCCTCCAGTCCTCTTTCGAAGATAGGAAGGCTGGATTCTGTGAGCTCCTTTTCTCCAGTACTACTTTGCTCTATTATTTCTTACCTCCTTTCCTTCTTTCTGTCAGTCCTTTTTCCATTTCTTCTTTCCCCAGTCTTCTTTTCCTCTATTTTGCCTTTGCACCATTCCTTTTTTTTCCTCCATTCCTTCTTTCCTCTAGTCTTCCTTTTCTCCAGACCTTCTTTCCTGAGCACTGGAGGAATGGAGGAAAGGAAGAATGGAGAAAAGAAGAAACGAAGGAACACATTTTGTCTTGAACTTCCTAGAATCCATTCTTCCTTTCCTTTATTCCTCCTTTTCTGTAATCCTCCAAACCTCTCCTCTTTTTTTTTTCCTTAATTCCTTCTTTCTGATAGTCTTGCTTTCCTCCATTCCTCCTGTCCTCCAGTACTTTTTTTTTTTTTTTTTTTTTTACAGATGTTATACATTTAATGTCTGTCTAAAATGACCTACCTTGATAGGGTGGATAAGTATTCTTTACTTCCTACTTAAAACCTTTTCTGAAGGGGATTCACTCTGAGAGGGTTTTCATTTTCGTCTCTTTAGGGGGATCTTTTGTACTTTCTTTTGGTACACGCTTGAATGTTAGCACTTACACCAACCTTCCACAACCTGTTTGTCTGCTCCTCTGTTGTCGGGTCATAAATAAAAGCTTTAAGGGATCCCCCAGAGGGACAAACAAGAACTACACACAAAGGTTGGAGTAAGTGCTAATATTCTTTAACAAAGCCTTTAACAAAGCCAAGGTACCAAAAGGAAGTAGGATGTTTATGGAGTAATAATGCAAAAAAAAAAGAAAAGAAAGGGAAAAACAGCATGACAAGGTACATATTAGTGTTTTAAAACTAAAAGAAATCTTGGCTGGAATGTGTATTTGGTGTGTGGTTGTATGGAGGACTGCAGTGTGTGTGTGTGTGTGTGTGTGTATGTGTGCGCGCATATGCGCCAACCTGGACCTTCTAACACCATGCCAGTCTCTGCCTTGGCACAAAAGGATCCTGGAACGGCTCATGCCAGGTCGAACGTCCCTATAGGCATGCGAGGAGCATTTCGCATTCATGTTGGGTCTCAGGTGCTGGGCACGCATTTCACTCCCCTCTGGCCAAGCTCGCTCCCGATTTCAATAGCATGGAGAGATTAAAATAATAATAATAAAATAAAAAAAAGCAGCGTAGGTGGGAGCGAAACGATTTTTTCCGCTCGTAGAGATCGGTCTCTTTGTTCCGTCCGATTCAATTATTTCCGCCCTAATTAGGGGACGTAACAGAGACCTGGTTTGAGACGACGACACCACCGTGCCTCCTGCTGATAAAGTGCACTATCGCCATCAAACCACCAACCACATACACACACCTTCCACAAACCCGCATCATACATCCTGCTCTAGTTTTAATTTGATATCGTTTAGACGCCGTGCCGTCTGCTGTGGAAGTTATCAGTGAAGTAATATATCTGTAATGAATTTAAATGCGATGGCTGCCATTTCCCGAAGAGCAAGCGTTAACCATTATGACTTTGAAAAGGAAATTTCCGGTTCTTCAGTGATTTTTCCAGCATGGAACTTGTCAGGAATTTAAAAGTCCCAATCAACTTTCACGATCAGCTTCTTCCCCTTAAAGGAAAACTCCACACTGATGAACGACTCTCTTCAGTATCGTCCAATATTTCTTTTATACTAAAGTTAATATTTTTCATTTAAACCTCTTTCAGACACATTGGTCTGTTTTCCTTTGGTTAACAGTTTCCTACATGCTGGTAGTGGTGCCAGTGGGATTTAGCCCTCGCTTCATCTCTACATAAAGCGAGTGATGCAGCAGCACTTTAGTCTTTTAGTCTGTCAAACTCTCTCACCTCTTCATCTGTGCACTCTGCTCAAACAGATCGGCTTGTAAAGTTATAACTTTCGTTCTAGTACACCGCCTACAGCCGTAGATCGCTAGCTAGCTAGTTGAGCTGAACTCTGACACGCAACTTAACGTATCTATTGCATTCTGGAAACTTTGAGTACAACGTTTGCTCTACATTATATCTACTTTGGATTTCTTATTAATATAACGTTGAACTTCACTGGAATATGGTAGAATACAGCACCAAGCACTAAATTATCCCTGGAATTACTAAACACATCAGAAATATTTCAATATAAACATATTTAATGTGTTTCAGGGTGGAGTTATCATTTAAGTATGGCTCATGTGCCGAACTTTCTACCAGCTGAATAAAACAGAGTGATGCTGGGCTTTTCAGCTGGAAGATTTCTGAATGATTTTGTGATTTTTTTTTTGTACTGTTTTCTTTGTAATTAATCCATCCATCATTACACTGTGCTTGCAGATGTGCCATCATGAATGACAGTACGGCAAATTTTAGGCCAAATGCAGTAGTTGTAGAGCTTGAGTACAGTTTTGACAGCATTTGAACCAATAACCGTGCCAAAATTCATGCCCCAGAAGGGGGGGGGGGGGGGGTATCCGGTCCGGTCCGGTCCGGTCTTATCCAGCCAACCATGAGCCACGTCTACTAACTGATTGAAGGCCAAGATCAGCCGGTTAAACCATGGATGTCCAATCTTATCCTTTGAGGATAAGATTAGACATCCATGCCCTAAAAATAGAAAACAATCCCTAAATGATTTGGGAAGCTTTCCTACGCTCTTTACCACTGCTATCGTTAATATGGAGATGCCATCGCAGGTCATTATGTGGACACGCCCCCAGACAGTTCTGATCAGAATGAAACCATGGTGACAGGATTTAACAAAAACGAGAGATTATTTATGTCATTTTGACCTGAGAGTAACAAAGTGAAAATAGCGTTAAAACAACGATTATGATCACTGTTACATTCAGGAAGGTCTAACTTGTGATTCCAAGTGTGTACACTCACTCACACACGCACACCTGGCATCAGGAGAATCTGCAAAGAAATGACTTTCGGATCATGTACTGTGGCAACCGTAAACTCTATTGAGATCTCAAGGAGATCCAAGGATCACCAGTCCTCTAATTGTCTGCTACATAACCCCTAACACTGGAAAAAAAATAAAATAAAATAAAATCCTTCCCTGGCTGAGTGTGACATTCAGAAAAGATCTAGGTTAGAAGGTGTGAAATTATTGCAGGCATGTCCATGCTGTGTAGGAAGCCTCTTAAATATTAACTTATCAACACCTAAAAGAGTGTCACTATGACATTTAATGTTCTGGTAAATCTGTTTCATATCTTCAAATTGATTATCAGCAGTCGCAGTATTGCTGAAGTGAATTTTACTAGGTTTGACATCTGCACCTCGCTCAGCTTCACAAACCTATTCCCTTCCACAAGCTGTGTGTGTGTATGTGTGTATGCGTATGCGGTTACACATTTTCCCTCTACCCTGACAACCAGGTCGAGCTTCAGTGATCCTCGCTCCGATACAATTCCTGATGCTTATCGACAGCTTTAGCATATTGAGACGTAGCGAGCCCTCTCTCTTCATCCTTACCTTCCTGCAATTCTGGAAAGGCCCGAGCTGCGATACGATCACAAACCCAGCAACCTAATTTAAAGTGGCGCACTCCAGCGCTACGCAGCATGTCTGCTGGAGATCGCCACACTAATTCTTTTCATGTAAGCCCAGTTCCTGTGCACTACAAAGGGATCATTAATGAAAAAAGCAGGGTGATTTTTTTTTTTTTTTTTCCTCATCGTGCCTCTCGTTCAGGAAGAAAGTGCGGACTCTCGGAGGGGTTTGAACCACAATAATTACTCTATTAAGTAGAGCATGTGGCAGTAGAACAAACAGAAGTGAACTCCGGAGACGCGTGTGTTGCGAGAGACCTTTGACCTCACTTCATTTGAAGAGAAAATGTTCAGATGTAGCAAGGAGTGATTACTGTGAAAGAGAAGTGATGATTCATCGATTCTGAATGAATTGAGAAAAGGCGTGGCTGCTGTGCTTCAGTCAGGGTGAAAGAGGTGTGGCCTCTGTACTTCAGTCAGGGTTAAAGAGGTGTGGCCTCTGTACTTCAGTCAGGGTTAAAGAGGTGTGGCCTCTGTACTTTTAGTCAGGGTGAAGGAGGTGTGGCCTCTGTGCTTCATTCAGAGTGAAACAGGTGTGGCCTCTGTGCTTCAGTCAGGGTGAAAGAGGTGTGGCCTCTGTACTTTTAGTCAGGGTGAAGGAGGTGTGGCCTCTGTGCTTCATTCAGGGAGACGGAGGTGTGGCCTCTGTGCTTCAGTCAGGGTGACGGAGGTATGGCCTCTGTGCTTCAGTCAGGGTGAAGGAGGTGTGGCCTCTGTGCTTCAGTCAGGGTGACGGAGGTGTGGCCTCTGTGCTTCAGTCAGGGTGACGGAGGTGTGGCCTCTGTGCTTCAGTCAGGGTGACGGAGGTGTGGCCTCTGTGCTTCAGTCAGGGTGA
>CM075024.1:5488190-5531782 GCA_037576675.1 Pangasius sanitwongsei | reverse complement strand
TTCTGATCTTGCCCAAAAACCCGATTTTTTTCCGTCTTTTACAACCTTTTGGAGTTGTGTGTGTTTATATATATATATATATATATATATATATATATATATATATATATATATATATATATATATAATCGATTCTTCAAATATGGGTGATATATTTTGTCATACCATCCACCTCTAGTGAATAGGATACCATTTCATCCATTACTTACTATGCTGTATGTAAGTAAAGGACACTAGTCAAGGCCACTGCTCTCCAGCATCGGATCATTTCTTTTTTGGCTGCTTTGGAAGGACTTTTGGACCAAAGTCTGGCCATACACACTTCTGACAGAACCTCTGTGTCCAAGTGTGTAGCCACAGGGTTTGATATCTGATCCCTGTATCTGAGGACAGTCAGAAAGCTGGCTATCCCTCACATCTTACTGTAGCCAGCTTCTGCCATGAGGTTTTGGGGACTATTGCTAAACTTCCGTCAAATGCACCATGACTATGCACACACATAAAAACAAAGACAGCCAACCAGTTCACTTGTTCTTTGAACTTTGTTTCAATTAGGCTGCCATTCTTTTCCTTCTATTTATTTCGTTTTTTGGTCACATCACACCACCCTAGCTTGCTTGAAGTTACAGAGCTGTCAACCAGACAACCCTCTCCAAACACACACACACACACACACACACACACCTACTCTCCACCCCAGGTGTACCCGACTTCACTCGCCACTCATCACCAGGAATTTGACTTTTTAATCAGCAGCTTGTGCTTTGAATCAGCCCTGGCCTTCAAAAGACGAGTGTTTTTTGAATTACGCTTCTGTCGCGCTGTTTTAAAAACCATTGTGCCTAGTGGGATTTTTACACAGGGCATGTCTTTGAAAAACATTATCCTTTTATGTTTTCTGTTAGCTATGCACACTAATAATCATTTCCCTTTGTTGTTAAAGAGAACGAAAACAGCAGGTAAGTGGGGGAATGTTAATAGTGATGACATTGCCATTGTTTAATTTCAAGGTTAAATAAGGTTTGTGTTTTTGTGCCTGTAATTTAAAGTCAAAGAGGCATTGGAAATTTGGCAATAATATTAAATACAGAAACAATCATATGTACTGGGCATAAAACAAGTCTAATTAACAAATAATTAGCAAAGAAAAACAACATACTTGCTCAGTGTTGACATACATTTTCAAATTATTATTTATTTATTCATTTTAAGGCTTAATGTTCCGTAAATATACTGAACCTATGCAGTTCAGGGATGGACAAATAATAAATTCATAGCTAGCCCACAAGTACACTGCAATGTTTTGGTTGCCCATAAATTAATTAGGCTAAATTTTGGTAGGTAACATAATATAAACAGCATATGATGAGCTGGTTAGTTAAGTGCATTAATATAGATTAAGTGAAACAAGAGAGTTTATGTTTATTAACCTCTTCTAACAAAGTTTTTAACATAGTGTAATGTGTGCCCTTGACAAAAACGTCATTGGCAAGTCATTGGCCAGTAGCTAAGGAGGAAAATTGACCATGCTGTCTGGGTGGGAGGGATGGCATACTCTCTCTCCCCTGTCAATCACTGTGACACTAGCTAATCATGTGAGCTCATGTATGCAGAAGAGGGCGGATAGCACTTTCTACCGAGTGTGCTGTGAAGCAGCATGCGCAGCAGTTTGTAAAGATATGTTTGGCTGGCTTCACATGTCTCAGAGGAAGCTTAGGATAGCTTCTACCCTCCCTGGTTGGAGGTTGTCATATGATAGGGGAGAGCTATCTGGTGGGTGGGAGTTGGCAGGTGACCAAATTGGGCAGATAAATGGGGTAAAAGCCTAAAAAAAAAAAAAAAAAAAAAAAAGACCCTCCAAACAAACAAACAATAAAAGATCACCAGGAAATTATGAATAAAAACACTGGACTTGATGTCTGAATGTTTACAGTGGACAGGATGAAGTAGGTTGTGTAGGATTTGAACACTGTAAAAGGCATGGTTTCATTACAGAGGAAAGCTAGTGTAAGAAAATCCATTATTCTTGAATTTACTGTAAGTAGTAAAGACCCACATCATAACATTTTTTTAAAACTGACTTCAGAGTGTGTCACATTAGCTTTTGATTGCTCCTTTTTCTTGCATGGGGTTTAACAAAAATCTTTAACTTTCGAATGGCTGTGCACAAACTAAGACCAGCACTGGCCGAAAGTTCTAACTATTCCATTTAGGAGATACTTAAGTAATCTTGGCCTTGTCATAGTCCAACCACGTACGTCAGATTTCCCAGTTCTTCTCCTATCTTCTCTAATTCTATAAGCCCCCCATTTTCCTATCGCAGTTCTCTAATTCTCCAAATGTACCCTCCTTATTTAGTAAGAAGTGCATGCTCATCAGGTGTAACCATTTTTTCCTCTTGATCCTCTTCTCTATTAGATCTCTTTTAAAAGTCATTTAGCCCTGAGTCGAAATGGCTTAAATATACCCCACTTATGCCAGAGCAGCGAGAATTAAAAGCGAACGCAATCCCAGCATTAAACGGTTTACGCGTGTTATTCCACCCTTATATGAAGACAGAAGAAGGGCCCTCTTGATTAAGTGAACCCTCTCCAAAGTGACGGCATGTTGTAATTAGTGCTGAATTGAACGTCTCCTTTCAATAGGAGCCACTCTTCCCTGGGCCTTTATCAGTCCCAGTGACTGTAGAGGAGAATAAGGTCTCCAGTGAGCAAGCTCTTAACAGAGTAACTGAGAATCTGTGTAGCCCCAAAATGGGCTTGTCATGGGGAACCTAAACCCTCCTCAAAAGTTTCAGTCCATAATAGGTCTTAAAAGCTCGAAGCCCAAAGAACGAAGCTGTCAAGTTCATTAGCATAGCCACGCTCTCATTAGCACTGCAAAGTTGCAAAGCCTCTTATAGTTATGAAAGGTCAAGAAATTGAATGGCTATAGAGGTTCCTTAACGTGTTAAGGTGGAACGGGGTGGACTTCAGGAAAACTGTTGCACCTTGAAGCACTTGACTTGGCTTGACTAAAAAACTGTGACCTTTTTCCTGGTCAGCGGTGCCTTCTTTTTTTATGGCTTACCACACAAGCAAAAGAAACTGTATAGTGGACAGTAGACGTAGTATTGATATGTTCTTATATATAGCTGACATTATTCTAAGTAAGTACAAGTAATTGTCCTATTTTCTAGTCTACTTGTTGGAATACATGCTCCAAGTGAGAATATTAAAGCTTGATGGATCACAAGTTTACAACATGCCCATGCTGCTTGAAATTCCCAGAAAAGTGGTCATGAACCTAATTCTGTCTCTTTAGGAAAGAGCTAATCCAAAATCGAACAAGGAAAAAGAGGAAGTAGGCATAAGAGAAAGGAAACATCTGCAGCAGTTGATATGGAACTGAAGATCTAAAACAGCAATGGTGAATCAGCGCACAGACATCTAAGACATCATGTAGGGTCAGCCGTCAGGGCGCTGTTTATATCATAAAAGGCAGTGTTATCCAGAATTCCCCTCGGAGCTCTAATAAACACTATTTTCTAGTTTGGCTGCCTTTTAAGGCAAGGCACTATAGGTAAATAGGGTCATTTTTTAAAAACAATAGATATCACAATTACTTTTTGCCTGTTGAATGTTGGTATTCTTACAAGTATGTTTTACTTTTTTTTTTTTTAAATTTATGTATGCAAATGAGGCTTTATTTAATTAAGTACACAGAAATTTATATACCTAATAACACCGAATGGATGATGTTAGAAATAAAGTATTAAGTTTATTGTGAAGATGCTCTCAGGAGAAATTTTTTACAGAACAATTTGCTGAAAATTATTTTCTTTGGTATTTTCATGGTTAAAACAACATTCGCTGTTATAAATTGTATGCATTTTTTTTTTTGGTATAAAATCAAACCTTCGAAAAACCTTCAAAGCCAAAGTTTCACATAACACAGTGGTGGACAAAAATGGTGAATTAAACATTTATCTGCTGAATTTTATATTTTATTGTTACACTTAAGGAGAAGACATGTTATAGATGCAGTTTATCCAAAAATCTAAGAAAAATGATTGATATGAACAAAATTCTCCTACCATTTTCCACCTGTGTTGTCTTGCCTTTACATGTACAAGACAGCAAACGACAGTGTCTCTTGGCATTGCTAACACTGCCCCCAAAATGTCACAATAATGAGTGTAAATCTATCTCACAAAAGTAAAGCCAGCACATCAGTCATCACCATTTCCAAGCAGCATTTGTACAAAGGAGAGAGACTGTGGAGAGCTCCTTTCCGAGTGACCACTTTAACTATCTGGAGAGTGTTTCGGCTCCAGTGGAGCCACTGCGTAGTCATGTACCATGAAATGGTCGAGGGGCTCCAGTCAATGGCTTCACACGTAATGGTATTGAAACAGCATAGTTCGGTGTGAAATGAAGTGTCTGCCACTGAATAGATTGAGCTGAGCAAAGGGATGTGAATAAACATGAGATGGAGAGCAGGGACCAATCGAGACAGCCATACACAGACACCAGAAGGAGAGGGAAAATGGAAAAAAAAGGGACCCGAATACTCCATAGACATGACCTTGCCTTTCCTTTGATGATTAACGAACCTGTCTTCAAATAAGGACCTGGCTGGGCATGGCCTATTCCATGTTTATGGACAGTGAAAGGTGCAACAAGACACCAAGTTGGACATCGGAATTCACAATTCCTTGTCACATCCTTGTCTATAATTTAAAAATGGTGTTTTATTTCCTGGATGTCATCTTTTTTATAGCAACTGTGAAATTTCACCTTCTTTCTATAAGTCAGACAGATTCCTGATCCACCAGTTTCACAGAGTACAACTGACTTAAAAGGACTGGCACACCACATATAACTGAAGGCTCTAAACATAATTATGTCTTGGCTGAGTTCAGCTGCGTTAGACCAAAAATTCTGCAAGTAGAAGCTTTTTGGCATTAGGATCAAGCCTGAAAATAAACTGGGTGCTCAAGAAGACTTGGCTGCTTGAGTTATTTTAGTTAGGCAATTATAGTCAACCAATATGCAGAGAAGGGGTCACTCCAAACCTTATGCCAAACACTGGTCCCATGATTCTCAAAGTGTTGTCTAGGAACCCCCAAAGGTCTGTGAATTATATCCAGGGGGTCTACATTTTTTTAAATTTGGTGGTGGAAATCACAACCCACTATTATCATAGTTAATAATACTGCTATAGTTATTAGCTTATTTGAATGGTCACTCGAAATGAATTGGTTTAATCAAAACCTCAAGAACTCAGGAACTAAAATGGAAAATTCAGGAAGACAAAAATGCCAATAAATATCCAAATTATTATTGTGCATATTTAAATCTTGAGTTTAATATGTGAATAGTTGTATTATGTTCTTAAAATAAATCTGTATTGAGCAGGTCCATGGATTTTTTTTTTTTATATATATATATATATAAAGTTAAACGGGTCTCCTGATTCAAACCCCTATGTTAGACAACACAGGGTTGCAAAGAAACACTTCAAGGTGTAGTGAAAGAAACTGCAAGAATTTGTAAGGAAACATGTAAACAAACACAGATTGAACTGACGGTCTAGTAGAGGAAAGGTCCAGCAAGGACCAAATGGTTCTATAGCACCATGAGCCCCCAAGCTGATTTTATAACAAATTCAAACAAACAAGAGTGATGTGGTTGGACATTGTTCAATTCCATACAAAATAACTTGTAAGACAAGGTATGGCCTTTGGTATAACTTTGCCTCTACTCCTAACCTGTTAATACTACCAGAGCCAGGCCTTGTATAGGTCATTTTGCACATTTTCCCTCACACCACCAGAATCCCTCCAAACTTTGCCTTTTGGTAACCAGCAAACCAAGAGTTGAAATCATTTACTCTTTGTTTATGCTATTTCCGAGCTAATTAGGATCATGCCTACCAGACCGATCCCTTCAGCACCTTCTTCCAATAGCAGATGTTAACAAAGTGCAGACGAAAGTAGAGATCCGAGCATGTGGTGACTGGAAATTTGTGTGAAATGCAGTTTGCCAAGCCATCGCTTGGAGTTGGAGGAGGAAATTAATCATTAATGTTTGTTAAGAATGGCAATCTAAATGTGACAGATCTCTGTGCTCCCAGACTGCATTTTGGGGAAAGAGATCGAGCAGGCTGAGCCCAAAACCCAACAGAACTGGCAGAGTCTGTAATGACGGTGAATTTATAGCTCTCGAAGGAGACAGAAGCAAGATCTTTCACTAATTGTTTCTCTCCACCAGGGTGCTTTGTAAGATTTTGCAGGGTTTTCAGTGCCTCGTTTGCTGTTTTTTTTTTATCCAGTGATGGCATTTGAAATGTGTTTGGGATCAGTTCAGCAGAGATGTGTGCACCAAAAATTAGCTAAGGTTGAAATGTGAGTTGGACTAGTTGGGTTGAGTTGAATTCCAAGATTCTGAAGTTTTGTAGTTTCTATCCATGATCACCATTGTTGGAATAGAAAAAGAATGATGAAGAAGAAGAAGCCTCAAGTAATGACCCCCCCGGTAATTGAGACATTAGGAGAAACTGTCAATATTTAATTGCATCCTTCCTTGAAAAGTAACCCTACCATTACTGCATTCATTGTAGCCATGGACATTATGAGAGGAATCTCTCTTTCTCAACATCTGTCTGCCTCAGTTTGTTCCGGATTAGGAGGCTCAGATCTCCTTAAAATCTGCGGATTGACATTTTCAAGGGCTGCACTGGTGGAGGCAGTGCTGAGAGGGAGGTGGGGGGAAGCCAATATGACTTTGTTTCTACCTTGCTGGAGGAGGCATTTGTGTAAATCGCCTGTAAGCTTATTGACCTGTGTAACATTATGCTGGAGAGAATGTCCGATTCGCATGGACAAGCACACACAATCATGACATTCTCTGTCTTCTATTGTTTGGCCTCCTTTATTCATACACTCCTACTGTAGGCAAACAGCACTCATCTTTTTTGCAAATGGACTTCTAGCTGAAACGAGTACTTCTATCTATAGGGCACCAAACAATACCACTGCTGCTCAAAGCTCTCTGTGGCTTTTCAACATTTAAGAAGTTGACTTGATGCCAACAAGGTTGCAGATTCTTCTTAGCCTTCTATGTTTAGCAGTCTATTATATTAGTATATCTGCACCATCTTCCCAAGCCAACTTCTACTATATTCTAGGAAACCCTCTTCAAGCCAGGCAACATTGTTCTCTCAGAGGTTGCCGTTCGGCGATTGTGTTTAAAATGCATTGCAAACAGCGCTAGATAGAAGGCAGAAAATCCTTAATCACCTCTTAATTAAGGAATCATCTTGTAGCTTCATTTCCTGAGCGGTAATTAAACAGTTGCAATACGTTTCGTTACAGGGCTTACATGTTCGCCCCAGATCAAGGTAGTGCTTTTAATGTTATCTCCTTGGCTTTCTCTTTCTCTCACTTGCTCTCTCTCCCCCTCTTCCCTCTCTTGCTGCTTAGTAGAGGAACTGTTGATACTTGCCTTTGTTATCCTCATCATTATACATGAGGAGTATGTGAAGGAGGTAATCTGGGCCTGACAGTACAAATAGTCATGGGGAGTAATAGGAAAGGAATGGGGAAAAAAGAGTGAAGCTGTGGCCTGAGTAGGAGCTTGCATAAGAGAAATCTAGGTCACAGTGACCTCGTGTTCAGTAACTAGGACATCACTGCGCACTTCTCGTGCCTGGCAGTCCAGAGCCAGCCAGGAAGACGCGATCCTTTTTGGCCGCGTTTCCTCGCAGCCTTTGAAGTGAGCCGTGTCTTAACTGGCTTACAGCCAGCATGGCGAGGGACTTCGATCTGTAGATTAACCCGTCCGAACGGGCTCATATTTTAATGTTGAGCACCACCAAGGCCGTTCCAGAGTGTTAGAAAGGTCACTTCCACATCCTGTGCCATTCCACTGCTCCACAGCAAGAGAGAGGAAACATGAGGGGCTAGCGTGAAAGAGATCTTCATTACGAAACAGCACTGTTAAAGGAGATGAGCAGGCTTTCTTATCAGCAGTGACAGTCGATCTGGTTTCCTTCTGCTGTAAATCTTATCAGTTGTTGTTATACAGAAAATCTCGGCTGGAGACGCATCTGCTTCCAGTGGGGGTTTTTGTCCATGGATGATCACATAATCATGCAGTTTTTTTTAACAAGATACAAAAAAGTATAGTTACAAGTAGCTAAACTACTAATCTAACCAAAATCAAAACAATTAACTAGATTTCAAAAAAGGATGTACTCTTTTGACCAAACAGTAAAGCATGGTGATCAAAACTATTTGCTTTTTGACCTCTTCTTACATTTGGTGTGAGCTTTATTATTGTTAGTGATTACTCATATGATTAGGGTGCTATCTTTCTAAGGGAATATTTTCTGAATGTTTCTGTGTAAGCAATATTTATGGCAGTGTTTCATGTCATGCCCAGACAGTGAAGTGTGGTGTATGCTGTCATAGTGTGGCTTGGTTCAACCATGAAGAACACTGAATTTGGGAGTCTGAGGACTGGCTTGTAAAAACTAAAACTAATTTAAGGAACTATGCTGCAGTTGACTAGCTTTCATAACTTGTAATTCCATATCTCCGACCAAGAAAATTCCAAAGACTCAACTCAAAATCTCAACTCTGGAACTCGGGGTGGTCTTCTCAACTACAAGATAAGATAAGATAAACTTTATTGATCCCACAGTGGGGAAATTCACTTATCACAGCAACTCACAGACAGTTAAAGTGCAGGTATTAAAGACTAACGATAGGAAGAACGAAAAGTTAAATATGAGACAATATCAGTACAAGTTCCTCTGAGTGCAGAGAGTGATGTCATATCAACATGTCTGCCACCAGCGTCAGACATAAACAAAGTAGCACTTCTTACCTTTAAATGAATTCACGGTATATACAAGTATTTGCTTTAACTAAATGCTTGTTAAATCTATAACACTGAGTATAGAGTTCACTGTTTTGAGAAGGAAAACATGCATCACTCCTTACAGATAGCTTATTGCAAACAAAAGACGAACGTGGAGTCTTGCACTCCCCCCCCCCAACACACACACACTTTGTATCTCAAATGCACAGAGGTTGAAAATGACGTCATTCCGTGCTCCGACTTCCCATTTCTGGAGTAAGTCAAATGCAGCAATAGATCCACAAAAGCCCTTCATGTGCTTGGAGATCCTCCTTATTTAATAATGACTTAATGAATCATTAATAACTATTCTTATGTGAAAGTTCTCTCATATAACTATAAAAAATACGTGTTGTTCCATGTTTATTAGAGAACTTGACCCAGGCACAAAAACTGAACACAGACCAAACATGATGGTAAATAAAAATAACTTCTTGGATTTTAGTGTATCTGACTGCTTTTCCTCCTGTGGTATTTCATCTGTACCGGAAAGCTTCTCTTAATCACTGGCCTAAGGTTGGCTGATGTACAGTCACTTTAAAGATATGGAGGATGGAGCTAGAACTCAATGTGCCCCCACTTAGAAAGGGACCGTAGCCAGAACAGCCATGTGGGGGAGGTTCTGCTTTCAGATACAGCATATGGCTAGAGCGATAAAGAGAGAAAAATCAGCCATACATCTGTTTTTTAATCTCATCTTTACCCATCATTGCATTTCATTTTTTTTTTTTTGGAAGAGAGAGAAAAAGTTGCTAAGGAGGAAAATTGCTCACTTACATTATAGTAGCTATAAACAGTTGTCCCCTTACTTTCTCTAGAAGTCAAAAATGCTGCTTTGTTACCGAGAAACAAATTGCGGAGGGGAAAAAAAAAAAAAGCACTGATGATTTTCCTGTGGTGGAAAACTTAAATTACAAATTTAGCTGTTACAAAGCACTGACACTAGAGACTCCTTCCACAAATGTTAAATAAACATCTCCTTGTAGAAAACAAATCACCATATGAACAAATACATGTTTTTCTTTCTTAAAGAAGGTTTTTTTAATCCATTTATTATTAGCCTTAGATTATGCGTAGCGTCTGCCGTGTAATCCCTGTGAATGAGCTGTTACTATAGAAATGCTAACGTATTAGCACAAGCACATTTAATAATAAAAAAAAAAACCTGTGATTTGAATTACAGCCAGCACTACTATCAGAGTTGCTGTTATACATCAGTACTTTCTGACCAATCAGATTTGAGACTTGGTGTAACTAAAATATATCGCATTACAAGAAACGAGTATTAACTGAATAAGATGTATGAGGTTTTGATGTATGAGGAAAATAAAACTATTCACACTTCTTGGATACTTTCATGAACCGGTAGCAGGAATACATAATGCTGCTGCATTAGATGTTTGCTAATGCTTGTGTGTTAGTAGATATCAGTCCGGTTTTAGGAAACGGTGATGCGTAATCATATAGCTAAATCTCATCAACCCATGGCAAGCATTTTAACAATGAATCTAAGTGGCAGTCTCTAGCTTGCACTGGGCTGCTCAACACCTGCATGCCAACAGACACACGCGCGCACACACACACACACACACTCAGATCAAACAGTAATAAATAGTCAGTTCTTTCTCCACACCTTCCCATATCCTCCCATACCAGTGGGGTTTCCTTTCTCCTGCTCTCTCCTGGGATCACCATACAGTCACACAGCCACGAAACATATTCATTGAGTCACTGGAGATGTCCAGAGCTCTTCTGTGAGAACAATAGACTATTTTAAGCTAGAAGACACATTAGCGTGGGTCCCTCAGTTATTTTGGAATGCTTCAGTCTGCGGCATAAGAGTAAATTGACTTCATTATTTACGTAAGGAATATTATGTAAGGAACACTTGGGGGGGCATGCGTTACTATCCTAAAATGGATTACTTCTCACAACAGCACATTCCGAAATGTTTTATTCTTCTTTTTCACTTATTAATGGAAATTAATGAAAAGTGACACTTTTCTTCATCCATGTATGGTTATCTATAATGTTGCAGAACATCTGCAAAACAAGATTGTCACTTATAGCAGCTATAAACATCCCCTCATTGTCCGCTCAGCAGCCTTTTTTCTTTCTACAAGTGACGTCATGCTTGGCATGTTACAAAGAAGCCAGAACACGCAAAGTCCTCTGTCCTGTGGAAAACGTACTGACGGTTACAAAGCACTGACACTTGAGACTCTGTCCGTAAATATAAAATAAACGCCTCCTTACAGAATACTTATAATCCAATGATTATATGCTTTCTTTGTTAAATAACACATTTGTTTATCTGTTTATTATTAAACTTAAAGCATGTAGATCTTCTGCCATACCGGTTCATGTGAATGACCTGTTACTATAGAAACAGTAATGTATTAGAACAAGTGCATTAATGTAAACCTGTGATCTAAATTGCAGCCAGAGCTGCGGTCAGAGCTGCTGTTATTTGAGATCAGATTTGCGAATAGTGTAACTCAGATGATACACTGGTCAAGAATATAGTATTGAAAATTAAGATGAATCAAATTACAAAATTGAGCTGAAATTGAAATTAATATATCTATATATGTGCATATTTAGATTTGATTTGCTTAATTGTTTTAAATTAGTGTGAAGTTTCTTTCTTTCTTTCTTTCTTTCTTTTTTTTTTTTTTTTTTAGAATAATGCATTCTAATAAATTGTTGGTTTTTACTTAATTAGTTTATTACTGTTAAGAAGATTTACAGAAGTGTATTTTTTTTTTTCTCAGAAATTAGACATTTCTTAGAAAATTGTATTTTCAGAACTAATTTCATTATTTGGTAATGAACCTTTCAGAATGTACTATGTGTTACCTGTATTATCTCCACTTTAACCTGAGAGCATCCAACCATATGTTCGAAAATATACATAGAGGAAATCAAAGGGTGGGCATACATTTTTTTTTTTTTTAATTATTTTATTTATTTATTTATTTATTTATTTATTTATTTTTACTAACTTCTGTGAGTGAAACACGAAAAACATTTCTTGAACTATTGTAACCCTTAGCTCTACCTAAATATGACAAAATTAGTTTTGTCCTCATTTCAGTTGAGCATCTAATGCTTCAGGTAAATCATGGATTCTAGTTAATTAATACATGGTTAATTACCATGTCTATTATCTTAATAGCCGTTCTGAAATATTTCAATAGCTGTAAAAGGAAGTACATGTAACGTACTGTCTCTTTTCATATTCTAGGTGAAGAGACCAGCAACAGAGAGATAGGGGATACAGACATGGAAGGACAGAATGACAAGACCAGACCTCCCCCTCTAGAAACAGAAGAGTGGGACGGTCCAAGTAAGTGTCCTGAACAGACATGATGTGAATTTTGCAAATCATGTAGTATGCGCAGTGAAATCCTACAGAGACTTGTTATGATACTGAAGAATTCATACTAATACCAATTTCATTCCCAATGCCAATATGATCCTTGATAGAATTTTTAAAAGTTATGTATTTAATAATAAGATATCTTTGTAGCATATACAGCACGCATCTACTGGTAAAAGACACCCCACTGTACATTAAACAATACCCTAACCTGGCTTACTATTCATTTTCTATTGCAGTAGCTATGCTAGCATTAGTTAAGGCACTCTTTTTTTAATCTTAACATCACAACATTGACTCAGAATTAAACAAAACAAGTGAACAAACCCAAAGCATGCAGGCTTGAAGGTCTCGGATCATTTCGCTCTCGCTATCTGGCAAGGTTTGGATGACATCAGATTGTCCCTGGCCTTCCTTCAAGCATTTAGCCCATTAGCTAACGGCTAGTAATCACTTGTAAGCAGCCCATTATGACACAGTTTAAATGAATCCATCTGGGATCAGGGGATTTAAGCCATTCAATAGCAGGGCATCTAAAGATATCCTTGACAAGGTAAAACTCTTCAGCAGAAGCTTTTAATGAGCGCTAAAATTAGCCATCTTCAGCTGCACTCATATAACTCATATAAGCCTTGCTACTGTTCCACCTTTTAGACAAATTAAAGGAAAAAACAATATAAAGTGTCTTAGTAAGGTGTTGGACCATCCCCAAAACAGCTTCAATACAACTCAACACCACTTTTGTCCCCCTTTAATTTGTCCCCATCTGTACATGATTATAAAAAGGTCTTTAGCAATTCAAGGCTAGTTGAGAATAATTAATCTTGCAACTAATCTTGAAAACAATTTCACAGAATTTTGACTGTATGAACATTGATCTACCTTTAGTAAAATAACTCTCTTCGTATGCCCAGGTGGCTAAATGGAGAGAGGTCTGTAGAAATTCTGACACTAAATGCTCCAGTGATCCAACAAGCGTCCTAAATTGGACTAAATTGCATTTTGAGAGAACCTTGTATAGACCATTGGAATGATGGACTTAAATTAACTTATTATCGCCAATGAATTATAAGAGAAGTTAGCAGGGTTGAATGGAACGGATTAAATGGCTTTGCTCCAAAGCTTTATTGCATGTGTGTGCTTTCACATGGACTGTGCTTCCCCAACAGAAAGCTTACGCACACACAAAAACATATTTATCGTTTCTTCTTGAAGAATCTCATTTTACCATGCAGATTTTTCCCCCTTACTTTCTCAGAGGGTTTGAAGAAAAAATAGTTCTATCTTGTTTTTTCCCCCCCTCTCTATCTTCTTAAAAGTCACTTCATCAAAGTGATGGATAATACATCGAACAAGATAGCAACAGCAGCAATTATTGGTCGCCAGTGGCGTCACATTGCTGGTCGCACCAAATATGATTCGCCTTTTAATGCACATGACCTCCAGAATTTATTGCAGGTATATACAGTTATAAAAGGAAAAAAAAAAAGTGGATTTCGGCAAGTTGGTGCTGGGAAGCCCCCTGGGGTGTGTATTTTACGCTGACAGTGAATCAGTGTTATCAGCCCCCATCAGATAATGCATTTATCATTAAATTTCACATTTGCATTTCAATCTGAGGAAGGAAATGAGCATTGGCAGCACACGATAAGAGCACAGGCGACGGCTGGTAATAAAGCATCACTGCGATCATGCGTCAGGCAAGGCTGAGGGGGTCAGGCCCACAACTACTGAGGCCAGCGAGAGGAAAGAGAAAAAGGAGGAGTCATCACGTCCAGAGCAGGGCAACTGCAAAAACTAGTTTTTCAAAGAAAGACAGATGGATAGGGTGGGTGGGAGAGAGTAGAAGCCCAGAACAGTTGATTTGGCCTCTTACATACATTTTGATGTGTAAGTACACAAGGAGCAGATGGAAATTTGGCATAGTTTGAAGCTAGAAAAAAGGGAAGGAAAGTAAAATTGAAATAGTAAACTGCCACATCCAGGTAAGAACTGCGAAAACGACTGTGATTAGCAGATTTCATGTCTAGGCTATTCGTTCGTAGCTGCATGGTGGATAAATAGGTTCAACAAACAGAAAAAAAAAAAAACCCTTACTCTTTATTGACCTTTGCAAGACAAACATTTTCTTTTGATATGTAGCCTGTGTTTATACAATGCGTTTCATGGTGATTCGATTCTCAGTGCTGTAACTATAGCGCAAACTCCTCATTCCAAATCCAACAGCATGCTGCACTACACAAATCAGTCGACAGTAAATCGGTTTTCACTACGTGGATTAAGAAACATACATTCATGACAGACGACCATTTCAGAATCAAGAGCATGCAGGTATGAGGAAATCGAGCAAAATAAAGTGCAGTGCAAAGCCATCATGTAACTCCTGTCAGCATTTCAACAGTTCCATTGTGGTTAAAAGTAGCAAGAGAAAATAAAGACACTAGCTAGACTCAAATAGCAAACAGTAACAAAATAATAATAATAATGTTTTACATCTAAGGACAAAACATGACATCTTGTAGGTGAAACACCTTACTGACATTTGTTCTAGGGTGGAAAAACCTTGATCATATACTCATTTGTTTCCCTTAAACTGCATTAATGCACTTAACTAGCTAACTAGCTCGCCATATGTTACTACATTACGCTAGCGGTCACTTTTTGGGCTAGTCAGTTAGGTTTCCTGGTACTGGGTAGCATGTTGGAGCTTTCACTTGCCCGGTGGGATTTGTCCAACCCTGGGTAGATCACTTTTGCACTGGTGCAGTTGCATCCAAGTTTACTTGTAGTGTAACTCAGTCCTCCATTTTTAGGTGGCCCTGAGAATCCCTTCGTAGACCTTTTACTCTCAACCAAATGTACCAAAATCTCAGTGCAAATAGCCTCAGGTATGGAAAAAAATTGCAAGTATGAAAACATCCTAAGCCTAGGCTTAATCTCTGTTTGGAAAACCTACTTAGGCACTATAACATAGTGGCCTTGCTTTCCAAAATAGCACAATCATAAGATGACAGCTTGATTATCAATTTGAACCTTGTCTCTGGCAGTTAGGATAACCGTTACACAGTTATATTTTTCACAAAGTGGGCACACTGTCTGCAAGCAGCTGTAATGACTGCTATCACAGCCACAGGGCCAGAGAGTTATTTTAAACTAATTTGTCAAATTCGTTTCAATTTGGACACGATTATTTCGCTGATAGTGCAGATGCTTGTCCACATTACTGATAACCTTGTCGCATTTCCCTGATAAGATCTCGTCTGCATACCCACAGCACAGCAGCCCCCCCTTTCATCAGCAAACATTAGTGCCACAGACCAGCGGAGGATGTTACCTGCCCACAGTTTTGGTGAGAATGGAATGGAAACGAGACTTTCCATTGTTCCCCAACGGAAAATGGCCCTTTCTGCATAGAGGAAATTTCAGAAAATGACAAAATTGTCTTTCACACAGGAGTACAGTGTATAGGCATTCATCTTGGTGCGTAATAACCAAATTTACTTGCACATCGCGTCTGTGCTGAAAGAACATTTCCCCCTTTTCATCTTTCCTATTGTGCTGGAAAAGTCAGATGAGCATGTTATAATTTGAATAAAGTGGAAAATCAGACAATCAAATATGAACATCTGAAATGACATGACTTCCTGTGCAAAGCGATTAAAAGCAAATTTATTTAGTTTGAGACAGTCTATCCTGTTATCACTTCCTTTTGTGAGCATTCAGATCCCAGAGAGCTTCAGTTCCTTTTGTTATTCCTTGGCTTAAGTTAGACCAGGTGCGATTACGATCGGCAAAAGATAATTCTTAATCACTTTCCAGAAGGCTATCTGAATGGGATGTATAATGGCCATTACATCTAAAAGAGGGAGGCTTTCTTAATGAAGTGACTTTGACCAAGTCCACCTGCTGTGAAGAATCCATTAAAAGCTACACTGCAATTTGTCTTTGGTACTAAAAAACAACCAAAGCCTCTCATCGCTCTAATTGAACTTCTTCTATAATCACTTTATCATTATGAATGTTGTCTTTTCTACTTTGCTTTGAATTCTTCAGGGTTCTATTCCAGTGTTCTTTCAAAAATTACTTCTGTTGTGAAACCACGTAAGATACGGTTCCAAAGGGAATGCTGTTGCTTTGAGAACATCCCTATTATGCGATGAAGACTCGTAGAACACCCACTTAGCTCTCGCCGAAGACATTAGCTTATCTACTTGCCAATCTCACACTCTATTTTGCTTGTTATGGATATTTGCAGACTCATGTATATTGGTGGCGATAGCTTGTACAGCAATTTGCTAATTATCATGGACTTCTTTGATACATATCTTGACATACTCCTCAAGGCAGAAATAAAGTGGGGAAGGGGAGGGTGGTAATGAACTGCTGATCATGCTAATCTCCAATGAAAAGCCTTGAAAGTCAAGTACAGTACAGAAATTACACTAATAAGTTCTCTCTATTAAAAACAATCACTTTGATCAACGGACTTCCCATTGCAAAGTAACAACAGCAAATTTAAGGTGGATTCACAAGCTCTTGCTTGCTGAATTTGTTTGAATTTTTGGCCAAACTGCTCTATTGCAAGGCAGCACAGAGGTGTTAGTGGGTAGTGTGGGTAGCCACCAACCACTCCAGAGTTCCTGGTTTGACCCTGAGTTTGGGTTACTGACTGTGTGGAGTGTCACATGGATTCCCCGTGTCCAAGTGGGTTTCCTCTAGGTTCTTCAGTTTCCTCCCACCTCCCAAAACATGTAGTGATGGAATAGCTCTGCTAAATTGATGCTTGTTGTGAGTGAGTGTGTTTGCATGGTGCCCTGCGATGGACTGGCATCCCATTTTATGTCCAGTGGTCCGGGTATAGGCCCGGATAAACAAGAGAAAGCGGCTACTGAAGATGAATGAATGAAAATCTATTGTCAAATCAAATGAGTGCATATGAGTGCAAAACAAGACTAATTGAGAGAGAATAAAGCATGGTACACTCTCATTGTGCCATGCAATAAGATTTGGCCTTTTATGAACAGGTGGATTTAGAAAAATGGCTTTTCTATGTTTTATTCTCCTAAAAATTAATTTTGAATGGTCAAGGTATCTGGATCATCCAGCAAGCATTGAGTAACCCACACCTAGAGCTTATCACCCCGCAGCCAGATCTCTGAGCCTTACAAACCTCTGAGTTGATGAATTTGTGGCCCATAGAGTCTGTCGGGTCTGGCCTGACTCATCTGTATGTGCCAACTGGGCACTAGCCATTGGCTTTGGCCTGGTACAGGGAAAAAAGAGCCAGGGAGTATCCTTGGATTTGCATCCAGTCGCTTAGTTCCTACCAATCAGGAAGCATCTACCACACCAAAAAAAATCCCCCCACTTCATGCAATTCTCCAATAAGTCTAGTCCAGAATGGCCTGACCCCTCATCACATACATGCAACAATAGCCACCTCAGCTTTTAACACACACACGTCCTGCTAAGTGAATTTGTGGAGCAGATGGCAGCGATGGTTGCACCAGGTGCCTCCGCAATTGTTTGCGTTCACCTCACTTCTATTTATATCATGCCGAAAACAGCCGGGCATAAATATTTGCAGAGAGCCGCTGGGACCTTTGATTTTCGAAAGGATGATCCATGCGCCAGTTGCTTCATCCCACCCCAGCAACAAACAGATGGCACTTAGTGGGTCGATGCCTCTAGCATGAAATTCATGTTGAGATTCTGGGAGATGACATGATGGGGCAGGAGGACTAGTAGACCTTCCTTTAATTGCATAGTTCCTCTCTAGAATACAGCTCAACCAGCAAGTTGCCAGTTGTCTCAAGTTGTCATTAGTCAGTTTTGAGTCTATCTGTAAGATTTTCCAAGGGACTTGTGTCAACAGATGGAATTTAGCAAGCAACTTCAAGGATCTCTCTATATACCTCTTCAAGATACATCTGCTCCATGACCAAAGAAACCCAGAGTCTGGGAAGATTTTCTTTTTTTTTCATCCCCCATTCTCGATTTGGCTATTTTTTTCCCCTCTAATTATTCGCAAAAGTCTGTTAAATCAGGGTGTCGTCAGAGGGGAACGTGTGGCCCAGATGCAGATTAGAGACTCCTGGAGATGAGGGTGTAAAAAGGGATTTAATGGTAGGATGGATTAGAGAAATCCTTGTAACAATGTTAAATAATTATAGTTCCAGCTGAGATCAAAGCGCCATTGATTGAACCCCTCAAGCCTTTAGCACGTAGAGAGAGTGAGGGACGGAGAGCGACGTGGGGGAGGGGGAAGGCGAGGAGAGCGAGAGAGCGCAAAAAAGTCTTGGAAAGCAAAGATTGGTAAAGTGCCGATCAGCCTGGTCGAGATCCGCACCGAGAGGCCCGATGATAATGCCACAACTCATAAGCGAAGGTTGTCAGAGCCGCTTCTGCTGATACCTAAAGCGTTTTAAGGCGACTTATAGACAGGGATTTATAGCCAGGGATTTTAATGTATGCAAAGCGGCAAGTCGGAATGTAGGCTTTCGCTCTGAACTTGTTTATTTCCTGTGTAATCAGGAAGCAGTGACATGGCTCACTGCCACTCTTTCACCCAGTGAGAGCATCTCCTTCATAGCTTTGTCATTTTTATTTGAAGCTTTCTTGGCCACTCATATGAGGATAGGGTTTATTGTGCCAGTTTAGATTCCCATGACAAAAGAGTATAGTATTTACTGTGAATCAGCATACTGTACATGATATAATGATGCAAAATGCCATCTGAATTATAATATTCTCAGGAGGTCTTAAGTGCAACATGCAATAAGCAAAAGTGCAACTAATTCTGAACGAAAAATGGGGTAAAATAAATGCCTTTGAATGCCTGTATATGAACTTGCATCGTATACTTTTACTCATTCTTCTATAAAGAATAACAGGTACTTCTTTCTCAAGAATACTTTTTAGAGGAAAGACGCACACGCTCAAAATATGGCACAGTGTCTGACTGGGGCAATGAAATATGCAACAAGAGATTAGACAAATCACTCGGCTCGCCGTCTTAAAGTGCCCCGATTCAAATTTAGCCACTGATCCGATACACTAAGAGGCTTTAAGAGAAAACTTCATGCTTGTTAGTTACAGAAGCAATCTGAAATACAGTTAATGCACTCTGAAGGCACTAAACGCAGCCGCAATTATAATCGAAACAAAGGTGCCACTATTCTACTTCATCACAAAGCAGTGCATTAAGATACAGTGTGAGTGTGAGCAGCGAACTTTGAAAGCTGTTTATAACTAAGAAACTCTGTAGCACTCTGACTAGTTTTGTTAGCTTCGTACTAGTGCAATGTTACGTCTGTCTTGATTTTTGTTGTCAACAAGGTAGCATGTGGTTAGTTCAAGAGAAACCTTCCACAGCTAAATATAATGGTGATATTTAACACAGTCAGGTATCTTCAGGGATTTCTGCAGGAGGTTTTTGTACTGGATGATTAGCAGTAATACTGCCTAATACTATAGAGGGCTCACATGTTTTTCTCTTGCTGTGGCTGTTTGAAGATTGGAGTCTGGCTGACGTTGTGTAAGACACTAACCAGTCTCAGGTAATATCTTTTAAATGCAGCGCAAGGATAGAACACCACATCTTATAGCTGAAACTTTGGCCAACAACTTGCTACCTTAAAAACTTTGTTAGAAGAGGATAAACTCGTAAATTTATCTGTTTCCTAAGTCTATATTAATGCACTTAACTAGCTAACTAGCTGATCATGTCTTATGTGATAGCTAACATTCTGTAATTTTATTCCAGTTTCTGGAGAACAAAAACGTGGGACTGGGCAGCACACTTTAGCTTTTTCTTACCAAGTGAGCTAGCTAATGCATTTATAATTTGTTCCCTGCATAGCGAACCAAAAATTTAAGAGAAGATAAATAAAAACAGGGTAAAATAAACTTAGTAATGCTAACTTAGCAAAAACCTGAAATTATAATCTAATTCACTAATAATCTAATTCACTTTATTTCAAAGGAAATTCTCTGCTATATTTTTGAAATCAAAATGATAGATGCAAATAGAATGCAATTATAAAATACAATTCAAGGGTACAACCTTAACCCTTGAAACTCCCAGGAGCCTTTTGCTGAGTCTAAACTTATATATTCCTCACTTCTTGCTATATAACATTCCAAAAATTTTATTATAGTTGCTGGATAATTCATAGTATTTATTGAATACTGTTGTAGGATGAGTAACTGAATAATGAGTGAAACATGGGACTTTAGGGCAGGCACTGTCAACTGGATGTGGACCTAGCCACGAATTTCCGCAGACCAAACCGAGCAATTGAAAAATACTATAGCAGAACCGATAAAAAAAAAATGGATTTTGATTCGTATTTTGATACATTTTTTTTATTTCATGTGCTCTCTCTGGTCTGATTAGTGAAGTGACAACACGTGAAGACATCTACTTCATCAAGAGAATGAGAAGTATGTTTTTACTCTCTGCTTCTAGTCATCTCATCTGTTCAGAGTCCAAGGCTCTAGTGAAAAGCGTTAAAAATTGTGAAGTTCCAGTGCGAAATTACAAACCATAACCATATCCAACTGATTTGTCTTGTTTATAGCTATGACGTAATCTCTAATGGTGAAGCGTTAAAAGGTAACGGTTGTCACCATTCAGTGATGTTGGTTGCTTATCTGGATATTTGGAAACAAGGAATTTTTAGCTGGATCTTCAGGCATTTTAGGAATACTGTAGTTAGTCAACTTGAGTAGTTTTTCAACTTGATGTTTATCCGCGACAGTGATGATTACCATAGACAAGAATTTGTCCATTCAAAATGATACTTAATATAGATGTGTTGCATTTAACATATGTCTAAATGTAACTCCTACGCTCCACCCAACTTCATCTATATCCATGGGTATTTAAAAAATATGGATAGGGAGATAAGGGGAAATTTGAGGACGAATGGAAGAAACGCATTGAAGAAATTTCTTTGTGGCTTTTCTAAAGGATGCTTTTGCCGCAGTGTGAATAAACACATTGGGTTATTAATCACAGTTACTATCTTTAACATCTAAATGACAATTGATAATAATAGCAATAATAATCAACAATAAGGAGTAATAATGGTAGACGTGGTAAAGAAGTGTGTGTGTTTGAGTGCGAGTGTATATGTGTGTTGCGGTATTCAATTATGCAGTTTCCATTGGCATATTAATCATCTTTTCACCAAACACGCCGGTGTTAATTAAAGCAAAGCGCGGATAAAGACGTGTTGCCGGATCATCACTCTGTTTATCACTGCTCACACAGCCGCAGTTAAGTAAATTCAGCCCGCAAGAGGAATTTCAATGCCTTGTCCCACCATGTTTGGTAATCTGCATATGCGTGTGTATGTGTGTTACTGAATGAAAGAGAAAGAACATTTTTTTTGTGAGCATGTACAGCTACCTGCTGTGCTGGACGAGTCTGTAAGTAGCCGAGAGAGAATGAACATGGGTCTAAAAGCAAAAACGAGAGACAGAGAGCAAGCATGCTAGTAATTTTTGCACAGTCTAGTGGCAGATCTGGAAAGAGAAGTCCAGCCCACTGGCAGAAAGACGAATTGTGCCGTAATTAGTAGCAAAAGACCGATGAGGCGTCCTGCTTTATCACTTGAGAGAGAGAGAGAGAGAAATGGCTCTGAACCTAAGTGTGTGACTCAGCCTGCCTGCTGTCAGAATAAACACAATCTGAAATAGATATTCAGCTTATTGTTCATCTATTTATCATCATTTACACAACCAGAATTCCCACAAATACACTGCAGGGAAAACATCTTTTCCTGTTCATTGATATTCGACTTTTGGGAATTCTATTTACGTGAATTGAGATGAATGGTTTTGTTATTGGTTTAGAGATAGCTACGGCACTCAAGTACTTGCAAAAGCAACACAATAAATGTATGAATGCACGGAGATTTCTTTAATTTTTCAATCCAGCAAATTTATCAAATAGATTTTAGATCCAGTACAATACAACAAAAAGTAAAACCTTCTGAATGGTTACAGTCGCATAAAGTGGCTTGATTGGTTGTGAATTTAGGGGCGGAGCAGTGGCACAGTCTGGAGGATTGGTGTCCGTTATTCTTGGAAAACGCCATACCGTCAGCTAGCTAACTACACATAACTGCTGACACAACTGAGCAGAATAAAGTACAGTGCGAGTTTTGAAGTGTAAAGTTGTCTTATGACTCTGCTACTACTTGTATAATGCTCGGTGACAAATAAACCGAAGTCACAAACTAAACTCATGTTGAGAGAACAGCCAAAATGTTAGCCAAAGCCTTGCTGCTATAATGCTTTGTTAAGGGCATAAATTAGATCATTATATACTTGTATAGAGCCATTACGAGATTAAACCGCTGCTGCCTGGGAATTAAAGTCTTGAGCTTTGGAAAATGAGCAAAATGCATTTCCCTAGTAGCTGGGCATGGCGGCCATCTTGGCAACTCTCCTGAGCAGTTAGTTTCAGGTATTCTTTATCATGTACAGATTGAAAAAATGACATTTCAAACACGGATTTGAAATGGCTTTTACAATATGATGGAAACGTTGTAAATAATGTCTAAAGTTATTTTCAGGTTATAGTGGCAAAATCCAATAGCTAGTGTTCTTAATGCTTAAAGTTTCCTGATCAGGACATGTCAAAGTTACTTCTTCTGTTTTCATATAAATAACTGGTTAACGATATAGCATTATTTTTCACAATATTGAAGGTATTACATATTTGACTGTATTTTATAGTATTTTATTTTCCAAAGCAACTGAGGTCTACCTTTTCGAATATCCTCCGTAATCGCTTGCCTAGCTAGTTCTTAAATAAGCAAAAAGATTACTACACTATCGAGATTCTATACTGTCTATTTTTTTTAAACCAAGGCGCGGCCTCACAAGGGACTAAATCAGAATGCTTGTAAACTTACAGGTTGCATACTTCTGGTCAGTGCCGGAGGTAGCTCGTTTTAGGTAGCAGTCAATATCAAGGTAAATGACTGAACCAAAACAATGGGAAATGTTGAGTTTGGGGCTATAATGTCAAACAGACTCCACTACACAACCGAATTAGCTTCAGGTTTGTTTTGTTTTCCGGTTTTTAACTCCTGTGTCATGGAGGAAAAACCTTAAAGCTGACAGATTTCTTTAATTCAACACTTGCTGAATTAAAAATGTTAAAATCATCCATTCCACTCCCACTTAAACAAGTTGTGTGTGAAGTGATCGACGTGGGAAGAACAATGTAGAAAAATGGACATTAACTGAGTAGAATATAGATTTGGTAATATAAATAAAATGACATTAGTGAATATTTAAAGGCATTTTGGCATTTAATCACAAGATCACTGAAAGCATTCTGGTTTTTCTAATAATTTAGACAATAACTTTGTACCAGATGACTGATTTGGCCTTTGCACTGATTTTTAATATTTAATGCCAAAAAATACTGTTGATGAAGGTACTGCAAAAATGTATAGTTTTACGTGAATCTGTAGCAGTATTCCTTATTTGTAATCCTAAAATAGGAGAAAGAAGAAAATAGTGAGCAGAGGAGTGTGTGTGTGTGTGTGTGTATGGAGTGTGTGTGTATCTCGTCTCTCTCTTCCCTTCCTCTCCACCACTCTCTGTCTCTAGTCATCTCTCTGAGGAAGTGAATGAAGTGAGGATGATGCAGAAAGTTGGTGTAGAGAAGAAAAGAAAGGGTTACAGCTGAAGAGGAGGAGGAATGTGTGGGCACGGAGCTCTCTTCTTCCTTCGCTCTCCTTTTCCATCTCTACCTCCTGACTTTATCAGCAGCTGCACTTACATGAGATCTTCGTGGTTTGAAGCACCCGGCTGCATCCGCTGTCTTCTGTCTTTCTCGCCACACTCATACTCGACCCACACACACACACACACACACACACACACACACACACACCTGCAGACGCTCACGCACACTATCACGCACTCGTACTAAAGTCCTTTTTCCTCGAATAGTTTTTTTTTGGGGTTTTTTTTTTTTGCAGTGTTAGCTCGTTAAGCAGAATGCGGCACAGGAGGCAGAGGCATTTCGAAGACGCAAGAAAGAGAGAGGAAAAGTGGAAAAGAGAGGGGGGAAAAGAAGAAGAGAAGAAGAAGAGAGAGAGTCGGAAAAAAGGTCCACGTAACAATGCCGGGGAAAAATCAGAACATTTTCCAGCGAAAGATGGGCCATTTCCAAATCCTTGTGCCCTATCAGACAAATTAAAGTAAATCAAGCATGAAATGAAGCAGGAGAGCCTGGAGATAAGGCTCCTTTAAGTCGTTTCCAGATTAGGATAGAGAGAGAGAGAGAGAGAGAGAGAGAGAGAGAGAGAGAGAGAGGTGCATCTGCTCGCCGCCAGCCGAGGAGGCTAGTTTCCCATTTCACAATAGCAGCCTGTGTATAGGATTACTTTCCCCTGTCAGTGACATGAGGGGAGCAGGGAAGGAAACACACACACAAACACACTGCACTCACGCTCGTGAACATATCCTTAAATGTTTCATCTCCAACTTCTTCTCCCACGTTTTTTGGCAGGAGATAGATGATAGCATCCGGCGGAGGTTACAGTGACAGTTGATATTTGGCAGATTGTGAAGGAGGAAAATCTACAAAGAAAACTAAAGAAGTCATAATGCAACCTTTTAGTTCACCTCACGATCACGTCTACTGCACTCTACTACAGCGCAACATCCCAAATATGATGGATGGATGCACTTATAGATACTTAAATACAGTCTCGTTGCTTCATTTGTCACACTGAACTATATGTATATAGTGGCGTCCAAACATTTCAGCCCATTACCAGCTACTGTTTTTATTCTGTCAGAGTATAATCGGCTTATAAGAATTTATTTAAGCGCCTTTCAGCGTGCCTAAGGACAATGTACAGATACATCACAGAACATAAATGTAAGTGTAATAATAATAATAATAGTAATAATAATAATTTAAGTAATGGAAAAGAGATACAAAGAACAAAGCATAAATACAAGTTTATATATATATATATATAGCATGCATTTATCTAGTAGGTGGACATCGCAAGCGTCATCGTCAATAGAGTGGAAAGATATGACGTACATCAAAGTCCTTTTAGTACACCATGTCCACTTGGTGGCCATTTTGGCAACGCACTGTGGCAGTTATTTTCAACTATTTTCAGTCATGTGCCAGAAATGGATCAAGAAGATGACCTTTCAGACATGGATTTGAAATGACTGTTAAAACCTGACAAAAATGGTGTAAATAACGTGTGAACTGAACACACGTTATTAACAGATATGAATACAGTAAATGCAGATACGAATAGGGGATACACTGTTGGCTATTTTGTTTGTTTGTTTGTTTGTTTGTTGTAAGGAAAGCTTGCCAGAGATCAGGTTGAGATTAGAGATGTGCACCAGACCGGGATCGTGTGAAACGTGAAAACAAAGTCACACGAGCAGGAGATTTTTTGCATTCATGTGAGCAAGAGATGATATATGAAGATTACGAAACAAAGAAAGAGCACATTCTTTAATATGAACGTACTCCATAAGCGTTCATTCATTCATCCTTAGTAGCTGCCTGGTCAGGGTCGAGGTGGTTTAAAATGTAATTTTATACTGTATTTAGGGAAACAAATTTTTAGAAAAATTCGCAATTCGGATAAAACAAATTTCTGTTCTTTTTTTTATTTTATTTTATTTTTTTTTTAAACTGCTACTTTGATTGTAAATACAGATACAGATACGGATGCAGATAAAGATTACAAATACAGAGATTATATATTCACATTATTGAGGGTATTACAGTACATGCATACACTGTGTAACAATACAAGACATATACTGTTTTTTTATATAAATTTTTTATATAACTTATAAAAGTTATGTAATAATGTTATGGATGTAGTAAAAATAGCAATAAAATTTAATGAAAGAAAAAGGGATATAGGCAATGATGTTAACATTAAAAGAAAAAAGAATGCACTTTTATACAACTATAAGATAAATAGAAAAGCACAATAAGACAGAAGCATATGAGTCATTGAGTGAGTGGAAAAGATCACTTTTAGTTGTGTTTGAAAATGCATAATGTACGTAATGAGTTGATACTCATTGACTTCTTGATGACTTCTTGTTTATGAATACATTAATTAATCCTGCATCTAGTCGTTTTTAGCTGTGCAGAATGTGGCCTTATATAGTGTATCATTGAAACACTACTACATACCTTTAAAGGTGCAGTCTGTAACTTGTAAAAGTGGCTCTATATCTGCAATAGTACTAGAAACTTAAAACTTCGAAAAAATGTGATTTGCAATATAGTAACGCAATGGATATTGCAATTTTCTTTGTTTTCCGGCTTCTGTTTACATTTTTCCGGCCCAGAAATGAGCTCCGCCCTCAGCCAGAACAGCTGCTCAACTTTGCCTCTTTTCCTAAATTACATTTTGTTAAAGTGTCTCTTGATACTGACTGTTTGCAAGTACATACCTTTGATACAGCTGTAAGTACTCACCATATACCAGAGTGAATTTTATCACTCTGTCCATTCAACTCAATTTACCTGCTGGACATTGCACAAAGATTAAAACCATATCTGGACCCTTTACACTTTGCCTGCTGGGATTGAAGGCTTTATATCTCTGCACTGTGAACTTTTCAGAGGTTGCCTAGTGATTAGGAGCATGACCTTGACCTTTCAAGACCCCGCCTTAGGTTTAGCCCCTCTATCAACCTCATCTCCAGCCGTTTAAAAACTTCCTCTTGGAAAAAAAGTGGGATTTTAATGCCGCCTTTATCCCAAACTGGATGAGAGGAAGAGAAAGAGAGGAGGAAAAAATCCTTAATCCATCTTATCTGTTGACTGTCAAACTGCTGGGGCTAAGACCTCGTCACAAAAGACAACTAGGTCAGGAGAGACAGGATTGGACTGGAGAGCTGGAGAAGCTGTAATTGGCTGAAGAGGAAGGATGAAGAGAGGCTAATGACATGCTGGAGTTAAACCGCACCTGTAAATACGGACAGAAATGTCACCAATGACAAACTGCAACATGCAGAAAAAGTCTGAATTCACCAGCAAGAAGTGGATCATTAAGCTAATTATTATTATTATTATTATTATTATTATTATTATTATTATTATTATTTCTAAACAATAAAATGCTTGTTATAATGAAAGTGATAGCAGAAGCTAACGTTTTAATTATTTTTTTAATTATTATTCATTGTTGCTATTATTTATATGATTTAATATCATCATTAAATGATAATACATAATAATAAACAAGTTAGTTCATGTTATCATTTTCATTATGACACATTTGTATTTATTATTATTATTATTATTATTATTATTAAAGCTAAATAATAAAAATGTTTCGCAGACATTCCACAGTTTCACATTCCATTACATTAAATGTAACTGTAACTGTATAAAACATGCAATTCGTCATTATTTAATAAATAAAACATTGATAACATTTGGCAAATTGCTGTGTAAGAGGAACAATCCCCTTCGCGGCAGTAACAATAACTCCACATTGCAGCAGGCCACAACTCACCACCCCATTGTTGATTATTTTCCTACAACAGCACAGCCCCAAGCGTTTTATTCCTTACATAATATAGATTCAAAACACATGACCTCAAAAAAATGGAATATCTGGAAATTCATAACAATTTGCCGATTCATATGAAGGGTTAGTATGAAAGTTAGTATGAAGTTGTGTAAATGTTTAATCCAGTCCAGTTGGGGAAAATTGTGAACATGTTCCAGTGTTTAGCAGAAACTAGGGCAGCATTTTACTCAGTTGATTATATAAGAATATTCAGATATATCATTGCTGTGGAATCATTTCAGTATTAATTCATAATTGTGTCTTCATAATTTTCTTCTTAGTGGGCCTTTGGATCCTTTTGTTGTAGTATGCATAATGGTTCTTAACAACTCTCTGGATAGCTTTTATAAATGTTTAATAATTGTTTGTGAAGCACCTTAATATTACCATCTACACATTTTTATGGTTTACCTCACCAGGCTCTGCTCTTTTGAAGCTTCAGCTTTGCCTCGATCATCAGATGTACAATCGCAGCGAATCGAAATGCATGTGCGCCTCTACCTTATACATATACACACTGTTAGTCATTTGTGCTGACAGCTGAGAAGAATTATATCCCTCACAAGTACTCTGAATATGTTACACTTCTCCGATAGTCAAATTTGTCGGTGGGGAATGACTGCCTGTCCTCTAGATGACGCTTCCGATAACGTGTCTCGTTTTTTTTGCTCTCATTTTTTCCATCGGCATTGTGACGGCCCGGGCGAGATGAACGCCTCTGGAGATTGTTGTCGGGATGTCTTTGCCGAGGCTTTGATCAAAATGAACTCGAGGAAAACAGGCAGATTTCATTTTGTTTAGCAGCATTTATGCCAGATTATATAAAGGAAGCTTTTTTACATTTCTCCTGCTTCAGCAAATACACACATACATGTAAACATGTTGAATGCTGTACAGCTGTAGTAGGTCAACTGATTCATGAGACAAACAGCAAGATTTAAAATAAAAAAAAAAAACAATTTTACATACTTGCCACTTAAATGTGCTCATAACCTCATAATGAATAAGCAAAGGAAAAAACATAATGGGTCATGCTGCTATAGGAATATAATCAACAGTGTGATGGCAGTTACCAACCAGAAGCTGATTATTTTTCAACAACAGCACATCCAGAAGTGTCTTATTCCTCGTATACCACAGCAATTTGCAAATCTGAACAATATTTTTTTTTAGATACACATCGAAAACAAAGTTAGTTGCTGTATTGCCAGTATAAACAATCTTTCTGTCACCAGTATCTTTTCTTTTTTGTCTCTTGAGATTAATAAGACAAGAATTCAGCTTGTCATTTGACCTAGTCCTCTGACCTAAAGACTTGTCGGAAAACTTAACGTCACAGCTTTACCTCTGACTGTTACAAAACTCTAACATTGGAGACTCCTTCCAAAATACTCACAGAAAATTTCTCCATTTCAACAATGAAGGCTTTTTTAAATCTGCTTATATGGAGCGTCCACCATACAAGTCTCTGTATACGTTGATACTATAGAAACAATAACGTGTGCTGTTACAGAAAATGAAACAACTCTTTATGACTAATCAAAATTGAGAATTCAACAGCACTGTGGTATAGTCACGATGATCAAACTCGCATTAATGGTATTGTGGACCCTCCAAATGATCCTGTGCCAAGGTATACTCATTTTTGGATATACTTTTTGGACATGATCATGTAGTTTCTTCTCAAGTGAAGGCGAAACTGATGGCCAGGATATGGTGTTACTATATAAAGAACACATTTTCACAGCTAACTAGCCAGCTAAATGTTTTGCATCTTAAACAAACCAGTTGTTAGTATTTGTTTGTTTGTTTGTTTGTTTGTTTGTTTGTTTGTTTTTTTCTCCGAATATTGTATTTACTGTATTTATTGTATTACCTGAGTAAGTCTAATGGCTGCTCGTTCAGTATTCTGCCAATTTATAGTAAATAATTAGCTAAGTGAATGAGCAATTTGAACATGGCAGCCATCCACGTGTGTTTTTATTGGCTCATGCCTCCATGATTTGTGACTTTCCCAGGTTTAACTTCATCCACTTAAACTCTTCATGCAGCAGCACAGACTGCTTTTGCTAGCAAATTAATTTTTTTGCTTTTTTGTGTCCTTTTGCATTCAAAAGAATGTTCACATTTTATTCAGTCAGTTAATACTCTCATTCACTACACTAAATAAACAAAATAATGTCTTAAATCCTTTCCCAATATTGCTAGACCATCCAAAGGAAGTCGTGCCGCCTTTTACAAATGGATCTGATGGTCAAAACTTCCTCTCCAAAGAATGAAATTTGAGTCCAGCAGAAGGATTTTGTCAGAGATAGTGAGCATAAAGGGAAAGAGGGCTGGGGTGAGACAGAGAGAGAGAGACAGAGAGAGAGAGACAGAGAGAGAGAGAGAGAGAGAGAGGGGGAGAAAGAGTGAAGTAAAAAGGTCCTCCTGTGTTTTAACACAAGTGTCTGAACAGGAGATAATGGTGAGACTGTGGGATATAAATGATGCATTTGCTTCTCTCGGCCCCGATAATGGTGGTTTTGGGGAAAGGGGGGGGAAAGTTCATCGCTCTCTTATCAAAGCGCTCTGACATTTCTCCTTCAGCTGTAAAATCTCATATCGCATATCTCTCTTTTTTTCGAGCTCGAAGGCCCTTTTTGTGGAGCAATACGCCACATTCCATTTCTGCCCCATATGCTTTGGCCGGTATATTAATTTAGGGCCCTGTTTGGCCCCACTATAGTGATATTCTCGATAGCTAGAACACCGCTTTCACTTTTCTTATGACTCTCATGGCTTTTAGAAACTGCTAGGTATCTGTGGGGTGTTTATAACACACTGCTGTAGCATTCACATTTGGTTCTTGTGTTCAGTTATTTAAGAAAAACCTTATAATTAATATTGTCAGGGGTTCGCAAACATTTTGCAGTCCTTTTAACTCTAGAAATAACAAAAAAAAAAACATGGGCCCACTCAGTACAAAATTATTTTATAAAAAATATTATTTTATGAAGTACTCAAATTAAGGATGGGCAATGTGGTGGGGGAAAAAAAAGGAGAAAAAAACTGAAAAGGAGAAAAAAACATTTGTAATCTATAACAATGTTGCATATGCATTTAAATGTTAAAGCTTAAATATAACATTTTAACATCAAATCAGCTGCATCCAGTCAGTTTATAATTATTAATTATTTTTAAATAAAACAGTATCACATTATCCGATATCTCAGAAAAGCATACTGTGACAATTTATCATTATATCATCCCAGCCCTAACACAGATATAGGCTCATTATTCAAATGTACACAATAATATTCTGACCATTTATTGAATCCATAGAGCTTTTTCATTCATGAGCTTTCCACCCACAGAACAAGTTGACATTATTTGTAGGCCTAATATCCATGAGAACTATATGATCATTCTAATAACATTTATTGTAAAAAAAAAAAAAAAAAAAAAAGTAATAAAATAAATAAATAAAATGTACAGACCCCACTTGGAGATCCACTGGTCTAGAGCATACATTATATCAGATTTGTTCCACAGTAAACTAAAAAAAAATGTAAATAATTATGTCTAAATTGAGTCTCAGTTGGATTCTTTATAGCATTCTGTTCCACTCACCATTATAACGATGATATACATATTATAAAGAGAAATTGTTATAAAGCAAATCTCCGTGTTTTTCACTCTGTACCTGCCTTCATTATCAATTACCTCTTTTATCTCATTCAGAATGTAAAAAAACAGACAAAGTAGCTACAACTGTTAACCTCACCTCTTCCCCTAGCCTTAACCATTTTTTACCTTTGTTTGTTTGCGAGATCGTGCGGAATCCTCATGACACCTAAGATTTAGTTTTATACATTTTTTTTCTTTTCTTTTCCCCATTTCCTCTCCAGTTTGGTCTTGCCAATTCCACCCACCAGCCAACTCGTACACCATCACATGACAGCTACCAAGCGTGGAGGGTGGGGCAGTCATGTGCTTCCTCCGAGGCACATTAAGCCAGCCTCTGCATCTTTTCGAACTGCTGCTCATGCAGCATCGCAGGGCTGCGTAACACTCAGATGAAAGTTATCTACCCTCTTCCGCATACATGCGCTCACAGATGCCCACAATTGGCTAGTGTCATTGACCGTGTGATTGACAGAGGTGAGTGAGTATGCCACTCCTGGCCAGTTTTGCTCCCTTGCCTCCAACGGATGGCTGTGGCATTGTCATGATTTACACTTGTGATCTCTCAATGATGGGGTGAATGCTTTTCTGTTGCCTCACTCAGAAGCCAACGCATGTGTTAATTGAATGTTCAGATTTTAACGAAACACACCATTCATGAATTATCAGTTAAGGGAAACTTGATGTAAAGTGTTACCAAGGAATCAACAGGAGTCCTATCTTCAACCCTCTAATTTGAGTTGATCTTGTAGTTCTTCACATATGACATATTTGTGCTTCTATCTTTTGGGACTTTCTCCAGCAAAAAGGACAGAATGGCAATCCACACTGTCAGAAATAAATGTACCTTTGGTTGCCAGGGTGGTATCATCAACATCTTTCGTCCCAGTAGTATGTCTTTTTTTTTTTTTTTTATCTAGGAAGGTACACGTGGTGTACCTTTAATTAGCTTTTAAAGAAAAGCTTTAAAGACACATCAGTGGTCCTTAAGGTCCAAATATGTCCAAATATGTAATTATTTTTAAAGATGCATACTAAAGGTACAGAAGGTGTCCCCTTGATAATACCACCCTAGGGACAACTACAGTGTTCTGAGGATGTATGATAGTGGCACAATAGACAAGCTGCCTCTTCAGATCCAATTACATATGTTGTCCAGTTTGCTTCTGCCCCTTTATGACTACAACCACCATACTTGTTTGGAAATCTATAAACAGTGTACAGCCTGCCTGTCTGATTATTGTAGGACATGTAGGTCATTCTGAAAATATTTTTATAGCACATTATCACACTGCTTGTATAACTGTATAGATGGGATAATAAAAAATTGACGACTCCTTGCAAACCATTTCACCATTAATTATGAAGCAGACAGATGCCTATGTGGAGCATCTTTTTGAGGGTGCTATCGAGAAGAGGATCTGCCCCCAAACAAAAGGGACATTCATGCCTCTGCCAAGTATCTGCAGGGGCAGGCCTCAGAGAGGAGCGACAGATGATGATCTTATCAAGGGAGGAGGGGAGCGATGGAGGGATTTAGGGGTGGACCAGAGAGCTTGCTCTTTGGTCAAATTGTCAGCTGCTCTTTGCCAGGATCATGGCATTTTTGTACTAGGTGATGAGAGACCTGGAGTGGTGGGGCCTTGTGATGCATGCACAAATGTAAAGGGTTGGAAATGACACTGTATATCAACATTATTTTTAAGAGGTTGTAGAGTGATTTATTAGAAATATATATATTTTTTTACAAATAAATGACACATACATAGCTTGACCACTGCAAACTCGTTTCATTTATACAGTACAGTCTTACTTCAAGGGTTGTTTGGATGGTTAAAGGAAAGGTACAAGCTTTCTAAAAGGGATTGACCTGAAATATTTCCTAAAAGGGAAACCTTCTAGCGTAGGGATCAGGACTCTCTAGGGCAGTAGATAGGACTTTTTTCCTTTTCCTACATTTACCCCAGCAACAGTTTCTCACCTTATGAAACTCTACATTGATGTCTAGTGCATGTTCCTATCTTGTGTTACTGTCAGATCTCTTCTTACTAAATATGAAGAGGTTTTGCCCAAAAATATAAATTCTGAGGGGAAATTTTGAGTACATCACCGTCTACTAGTATCAGAAGGAGCCAAAAACATTGACATAGTCCTTGCGGCAGAATCAAAAGTCCAGGGGTAACCCCAACCCTAACCTACGAGATGCTCAACAACAAACACACTTCTCCAGACTGAAACACACTGAGCGGTCACCAACACCATGACTTGGACTGCATCAGGTCCGACTCCACCTCTCAGACTTTTGGTTAGACTCTACCCAGGTACAGGAAACTGCATCAGATCTGACCCATCCACTGGGACTTTTGGTTCAACTCCGCCCAGGTACGAGGAGTTGCATCGGGTCTGACTCCACACCCCGGACTTTTGGTTTGACTCCGCCCAGGTACGAGGAGCTGCATCAGGTCTGACTAATCTCTGGAACCATAAAGCATGGATATTTTACAACCACTTACAACCATCCCTCGCTCATTTTGGTAGTCACAACATTGCTTAGTTTCTCATTTGTAAACTCTCCTCAACTTTTTCATGGAGTTCATCCCACCCAACTGTCACCAAAAATCGCCCACACTCACTGAAAATGAATGACTTCTGGCCGCTTTGTTGTGTCGTGACTCTGCTGGTTTGAATGCTGGCATAAAAATATGTACAGATAAAATATGGTCCTCTGTAGAAAGGATCAACTCAAGAAAAAAATAATTACCATGTTAAATCTGTTTAGACCACTATATTAAAGAGATCTTTACTATCTGTGTTCAGAATTTTTAAGAATTCAAATAAAAATCAATATTATTAACCTTTATTCAGTGTTTCAAAAAAGGTGTGACCATCAACTTTGCCCCCTGCACTAGATTTAGCCATTCCTAGCTTGTTTTGTTTGCGAGATGGTGTTGAATCAGTAGAATATCATTCCTATTACCACTCGAACAGCCCAAAGAAAATATCCCCAAAAAAGCGCCCTTCAGGTTGTAGCTCTAAATGGTCCACCGGTCAGAGTGAGCAATCTTGTCACAACTATTTCTGACCTCAGCGATCCAGTGGCCTATGCCACATCATTCTTCACGGGCTCACGAGCTTACATCTCCAAACATGCAGACACACACAGCTCTGACCGCACATGCTGGAGATAAGACGCCATTGGATGACACCACTGTTTATCCCCTTGCAGTGTATCTGGAATGGTGATGGCTGTCTGGAAAGCGCCAGCATTTTCCCATCCTTTCCATGATGGATCAGTGTGCCGTATATCTCGATCTCATTATCCATAAAGAGACGACATCTAAGCGCTGGTGGCGAATGGAGGGATGAAGGGAGGTGTTGATTATGCGTCCCAGGGGCTGGCCGTGATAGTGGAGTCTCTCCTCTCGGGTTTGTTTCGCATCCACAACAGCTGGGAGGAAGCGGCCTTGGAACGGCCCACAAACAACTGGCAGACGATCACAATCCAACTCCAAATACCCTCCTGCCACATGCACAGCTCCAAACAGATGCATGGACACACACCAACTGCAGCAAGGACTGCGCTGAAAGTGTCAAGCGGAGGCAAAATGGAGCGTGTGTGTGTCTTTTAAGGCCAGGAGGTCTTATCAGAGTAGGGACACACTTGCAATCAGTATGTGTGGAGAGGTTTTGTGTATGTACTTTCATGAAAATGATGAAAGGTTGAAATTGTCTTGCAAGATTATCAGAAGCAGTAAAATCGAAAGAGATGCTAAGTAGTGAACAGAACCCTACTTCTGATAGCTCTGTTTTGTACACTAAGGTACAGATTGCTATAGTAAGCTTGACTAATCCTCACAGATTTAAAGATTCATATCTCTGATGTCTGATAACCCTGTCATAAGTTTGTCATTTGTTTGACAAGAAAACAACACTACAGTAGACCAATGCGTTCCATATAGTCTATGCTGCTGTATTACCTATATAAAATCAAATGGGTTTTAGTGTGGAGTCAGACATTATATATTATTATTGGACATTATATATTATAACACTTATAATCAAGAAGACATTGACAAGGGGTGTCCGATCTTATCCACAAAGGGCCAGTGTAGGTGTAGGTTTTCATTCCAATCAAGCAGGAACCACACCTGATTCCACCGGTTTAATCAGTTGACTTGGCTTTCAATAGACACAGTTGTGGCTTCTGCTTGGTTGGAATGAAAGCCTACACCCACACCAGCCCTTTCCAGATAAGATTGGACACCCCTGCCATTGACTTTCAACAACAGCATATAGAGAGCCACTCACAAAAACAATACAACATGATAATTAGCAAATCAGCCAGTGGACCAACAACCTTACGGAGTCAACCACATGGCTGAGTCTCATTGTTAAACCAGGCTAGTTCAAATCTGTGATTATTAGGGAAACCTGTAGGAATGTAATTGCAGTGTAACTCACTGAAGCGCCAATGCTAACAGAGACTAATCAGCTAATGTCAATTTTTCTTTATCTACAAAGACCTTAAAACATGGCTGGTTAGTTTGGTGACCTACTTAATGAATCTCACAGATCATACTGTCAGCGTAGACGTCAGTCATTTACATATGATGGCAAGCTCGTAAGCGACCTGTCGGATACATGTCGTTATCAAGGCAGCTGTGATATTTAGCAAACAAGTCACCTTATGCACAAGCAAGGGAATGCTGGTGAATTTCCATACCAGCAAGCCGACAAGGCCGAGTGTTGGTGATGCATGGCTGATATTTAAAGAGAGAAAAACGCCCTCGAGTAGGTCAGTATAAAGTTCAAGGCTCACGTCGGTCCTTCAGCCTAACAAAGAGCATGTGAAATGAGCACGATAATACAGTATTTACTACAGATCTTATAGAGAGGTACACTGTCTGATTTTAGGTTGAGAGTAGCTAATGATATCCTTCATGATCTTTCACTACTTAGCAGTTGATTTTCCACTGACAAGGAATAAATTAGCGATTTTAATAATAATTATGGGGAAAAAATGGTGCCGGAAGCCCCGGAAGAAGATGTTTGAGGATACTCGGATGGCTCAGGAGTACAAAGAAGAGCTAAACGGTGTCAGCAGAGAAGTAATATCACAACTTAGTTCATTTTGATCCACAAGACACGTGGCCCGGAAGCACACACTTGAGCTACTCCCCTTCCATTCCTTCCAAACAGACCCTCATGATACAGAGATGCCGTTATCATAACTGTTTGATTAATCGCCATCCTAAAAAAAGTAAACTAAATCAGCCTGATAAGATAGCGAGGCTCGGGGAACTAGCGGAGCGTTAGCCGCAGCACAGCTAATTAAGGCTGAGATCTGTACAGTTCTAACAAGAGGCCTTGGCCCCTTCCTGGAAAAACAGAAATAGACCCCGTAGAGGCAGCCAGAAAGCCTGTAATGTCTCAGTGAGGCTTTATCAGCGAGAGGGAGGCGCTCGTTCAGGAGAGGTTAGCATCCTGTCGCTTCGATAAAGTCCATCTGATGGAGAGCAGCTATGAGAACAGGTGGACACAGCGTGGAGTTTGTGTCATACACACTCACTCTGTCTCACATGGCTAAGGAAAGAGGCCCATTACAAGAATTATCAAGAATTTCACAGCATGTACTTAGATAGACACTCTTAACGGTTGTATAGTGATTAGCATATGAAAGAGGAAAAGTGATCCCAGATCAAGCCCGATCTTTAATCAGGACAAGTGCACATGGACCATGTGATCTGTGACTTGATAAGGTGTACTCATTCTGATTCCTGATTCCGCTACAAAGGAAAAGCAAAAATAAATGCTAATTTGTGGAATTATATTACTTAAACAAGATTCAATCATTCTATACAAATAAGTCAAAAAGGTAGCTTTTAATATATAAGTATTTATATTTTTATTGCGCTTGGAAATAAATCTGTGTCATTAGCACACAACTCTAATGCTGTGGTGGAAGGGAGTCAAATTTGCACATGCGCAGTACAGCTTAGTTTTTCTTCCAGCCACAATAGCTGTCCCTGCTGCCATCGTTGCTTAAAGTTCCTATTAACACACAAAACAATCAACACTGTTTGTTATAACTACAGGTTGCCATATTGATGAAATTTGACTCATTGCAAGAGTTTGAACATGAAGAAAATTGGTGACACAAACCAGATTTCATTTTATTCCATAGTTGATTTTTTTTCAAACAACAAGAACAGTTGACTTATTGCACTTTTAATTGTTGGATTCCTAAATAATGTGCATTCCACATTATTGTATTGTTGTATTCCAAAATCAGTTCATTGTAATTTATTGGATGTTTTTAACTGACACACCCTACGGTGTGGTAGGAAGTCTAGTGTGCAGTCTGTATAACAGTGTACTTGCACAGGAGTGACGTACTTTTATCCAGACCTGCAAAAGTATAGAAATTCAGAAAATGTTTTGGAAAAAGTATGGATATAAACTAAAGATACTACATGGGTTTAGTTTATTTGACAATACAAAGCAAGATTACATCTCAGCTTGTTCATCAAGGGTAACACAATAAAGTTATCGACTTATTTCTGTTGTGGTCCTTGACTGTGGAAGCACGGTTTGACTTTTTTTTTTTTTTTCTGATTTCATGAGAGTTCCTCGCCTTTCGGAATAGGGAATTTAATAAAAAACCTGGAAAAGGAAGGGTCTGAATTTTTTCTCTGTAAGAACCCTGTTTAAATTTATACTTTTCACTATTAGTTAGAAAATCCCTGTTATTCTTGTGTATTAGGACGTATTATGACGGCTGTAACTGACCCAAAGTTCTGCTTTGTCTCACAGGAGAACTAGACCTGCTGAGCAAAGATGGCGAGCGGCGAGTACAGAGTCGTCAGCAGCTTCCCGTAGGGACCACGTGGGGGCCGTTCGATGGCAAGATCGAGATGAGCAATGATGGAACAAACCTGGTACATTCCTGTTTTTCCCTTTCCAATTTCCACCAATTGTGCTAATACTGATTTAAAATCCAGATATGCTAAGCCATTTTAGGTGCAATAAGGATACATTCTGCAAAAAAAAAAAAAAAAAGAAACATGCGTATTATGTTGTGAAAGTGGTGCATTGAACCTAAACATATGGTTTGTGCACTATGTACAAGGCAACACACAAGTATGCATTTGAAGTCATAGTTATATATTCGATTTAAGAAAATTTTGGAAAACTAAAACTGGTCAGTTTTGCATGCATTTGTCTTAGCCTCTCAAAATCAGACATACTATGGAACGTGTGGAAACAGACACACAAAACAAAAAGGAGAGAATGTGACAGAAATGAAGAAACCCCTTTTTTTGTTTGAAATTTTCAAAGAGCAGTCAATTCATGCACTTATGAATTGACTGCTCTTATGAAACACCTAAGTCTCATGCTGGAAAAAAAAAAATTATAGTTTAGTATTTATCCACTCTACGTTTTTCTTTTAAATGGGTCAAATGCCATATTTGTATTTATATGCTCCTAATTCCTTGGTTTCCAAATGTCAGACTTGTTCACTGCCAGACTCCTGTTATTTTTCCTCAAAGTTCCCTCATTTTCTATTTCTGCTTTCTAGAAAGTTCCCAGCATGGGAACATTTGAGCCAGTTATGCCGATTTAATGAAGAGAGAGCACGAGAGGGAGAGAAATGAAAACCTCCCATGACATTTGAACACAAACCAAACACATGGCTGCGACTGTCTCTGAGTCAAATTGGCCTCCACAGAAGCCTTTGAAGTGGCTCTATTTTAACCTGCATATTTAATCTGCATATTTTATGACTAAGTGCTTTAATTGGTGAATGTTGTGTGGAGGCCAAGCCTCGGTTGAATGAAATTATTATCTGTTATGTTTGATGGTAATTTTCAGACCGGCTCAACAAAAAGCAGTTAGTGTTAAGTTTCCTTTAACTATTTAAAAAGGTGGAGACAGACAGAGAGACAGACAGAGAGACAGACAGAGAGACAGAGCATTTTGACCCTGCTCATCTGGAGTCCTTTAGGCTTTAGCATTTCTTTTGAATGTGGATTAATTAAGAACCACTTATTAAAAATGGTAACGAATCTCAAATTTATCCTGGTATGAAACATAAGGAAGTGGCCATGTGGAGTTTGGCCTCTGAGGCGCTGTTCTCTGGGATTACTTCAGTATATGACTTCATACAATCATTTCCTTTAACACTTAGCATTTTTCTTTTTTTTTCTTTCTTTCTTTCTTTCTTTCTTTTTTTTTTTTTAACACAACTCTAAAATGGACCAAAATCATTTTTAATTTAAATAATGCTGTTACTCTATTACTGTTCAACAATGTTAAACATTTGGGACAGGAGTGGAATCTGATGTGACGTGCTGCTGTTGTAGGCCATCCGCCTCAAGATCAATGTGTCGTGCATTTTGAGATGCTTTTCTGTGTGGCACAGCTGTAAACAGTGGTTATTTGCGTTACCATAGCCTTCCTGTCAGCTCAAAGCAGTCTTAGCCATTCTCCTCTGAGCTCTCTCTTCAACAAAGCGTTTCTGCCTGCAGCACTGTCGCTCGCTGGATGTTTTTTGTTTTTCGCACCATTCTCTGTAAACTCTGGAGGTCGTTTTGTGTGAAAATCTCAGGAGATCAGCAGTTTCTGAAATGCTCAAACCGTCTGGCACCAACAAATATGTCACGATTAATCACATTTTTTTTCCCCATTCTGATATTTGATGTGAACATTAACTGAAGCCCTTGACTTGTATCAGCATCATTTTATGCATTGCACTGCTGCTACATGATTGGCTGATTGAACAGTTGCATGAATGTGCAGGAGTATAGGTGTTCCTAGTGAGGTGAACAGTGAGTGTATATCAATATTATCTCTGTTGCATTTGATCATTTGATAAGTATTACTATACAGTACCAGTCAAATCTTCCTCTGTCAAGGTTTTCTTTATTTTTACTACTTTCCTCATTTTACAATAATAGTAAAGATATTCATACATTGACTGATAAACCACAGCTGTGTAAAATCTGATTAAAATGTCTTTAAGATCACGAAAACCCTAAATTAAGTGAAATTAATTAGTTAATGTCCACATTTTTGACTTGTACTGTATACCACAATAAGCATTGTATTATATCTGTTTTATTAATGAAGTCAAAAAAGTGACGAGCTTCAGTTTGACCCCCCCCCCCCGAAGGTTAGGATGGTAAAAATAAAATGAGATGATCACAGAGATCAGCCATCCCTGCACATCATGCAATCTTATCTGCCAGGTTTTCTGAATTTCTAAGCCATTTCTAAGACCGTGTGACCCTGACTGCTTTTAAATCAGAATGCCATTCCAAATGCATTTGATTGAAGCCACTGAGGTAACCAGGCGATATCGACTCGACTTTGGTGGCTGGTGGTACATGAACCGTCACCTCACTATCTCTTTGTCCTAATATCGCCTGATAATCAGAATGTGATTGCTCATTCGTGTGAAGACGCGAGGTTGTGGGTTCAGTTTGAACGGATCGGTTCCACTCTCAGTAGATGGCTGAGCAGGTATTGAGGCTCGAGCAGCCCAGCAGTGAGACTCTGAGTCTGATGGATGGGGATGGAGGGATGTGGGTCGAAGCACAGAGAGTGCATTAATGTAGCCTTCTTAGACTGTGATGAAATTGGAGAGACAGAGACATTAGAGCCAGAGAGAGAGAGAGAGAGAGAGAGAGAGAGAGAGAGTTCATAAGTAAAAAAGTATCATATCAGAGTACATGAATGCCAGTATAAGAATATGAATATTCTCACAATATTTACAGTAAAGTTAGTAGTATGGTATATTGTAATGTGGTAACCCAAACAAATGTGATTTCTGTTTTGAGGGGTTTTTTGGTTTTGTTTTTTTTTTATAAAAAAAGTTGGAGTTGGGCAATATGCTGGAAGTACTCTTGATATCCCTGACATCCTATGAATGTGCAATATCGTAAAAGTTATCACAACTAAAATATTACATAAGGACTAAAACACGACAGGACGTGTTTCGTGACAGGATGAAAAAATAATCAACGACTGAGTGGCGTGATGGTGTGTTACAACCCCAAAGTTGATTATTTTCCAATAACAGCACATACTGAAGTGGTTTATTCCTCTTATACCACAGTACTTTGCCAGTGCTAACAGTTTGTACTCATTAAAGAAGATATGTCGTGAATCATTTATAGTTACATTTAAAAAATGTAAAAAAAAAAAATGCAGCTTGTTACTGAGAAAGCACAAGGTGCAAATCCCTCCAAGACTTAAAGACTTAAAGGAACAGCTTTGCCTCTGACTGTTACAAAGAACTGACACTGGAGACTCCTTCCAAAAATGTTAAATAAACATTTGCTCATAGAAAATGTATCCATATCAACAAGTATACACCTTTTAAAAATCCGTTAATGTGGATCGTTTGTCATGCAAATCCAGCGCATTAATATAAACCAATGATTTGGATATGAATATCTTGAGTAATATCTGGTTTGATGCCTGACATTTCTCTTATTGTATTGTCATATTCATCTTTATTGTTGTTGCTGATATGGTGTGTATCAATACTCCTCTGCTTTTACTTTATTACTGTCAGTTTCATTGCTCTTGATTATAACCGGCTTTGGCAATCTTGTAATCAATGCTTTCAGGCCATTAAAGTTAATGTGAATTAAAGTGAATGGAATTGAATATAGAGAGAGAGAACAGAAAGAAAGTGTGACAAACAGGGTGAGAGAAAGTCCTGGAGAAAGAGAGCGTGAAACAGAGAAATAGACTGAAAGAGGTAGAGGAAGGGAAAGTGGAGGACGGAGAAAGACTGAGGGCATCTGAAGGTTTTGATGAGGTGAGCAGAGACCAGGCGAATGCTCGAAGTTTGCAGTGGTCCCAGCAAAGCGTGACATTGTGTGTGTCAGGGTGTTTGCGGGTGGGTAAATGATCCGTTCAAATGATTCATGAGTCAGTGAGTCACTGCTCACAAATGTTCCAGTTATTGATTTAATACAGTGAAGTGTTTACTGTGATGCTGTTTGAAAAGGGACTGTAAGGTAGTGTTTCCTGCCTATCATATATCACATTTAAAGTAAATCATTGAAATTGTTTTATTCAAATAAAAATATATATATATATATCTACTATGGTGTCACTCACAAAATTTCACTTAATGTCACTTCTTTCAATTCATTCATTCATTCATTCATTCTTAAACCACAATGTACAATAGTGCCATTTTCCAAATTATATAAGACGGAAACCTAAACAAAAACAAGAAATCAAGCTAATAAAATATGAATACAACAGTAACTAATATGTTTTCAATTACAGAAAGCTAGACTGGGGACAAAACTTCAATATACAAAATAGCTGGCAAAAAAAACCTGACTGTAAAAAATGAAGAAAATGAAGAATTCCACCAAAGCCCAATAGAAATCCAGATTCTATGAATATGCAAATAGGAAATTCCCCCAACCACCCTCTTCTTTGGGTTAACTGGTATTGCAAAGCCTACATTTGCATACTGGAAGCTGACTGGCTCTTACATTTTATGACACATTACCACTTGTCTGTCATACTAGGATTCATTCCTAGTAAAAGAATTTTAATTTTAAGTAAAAGAGTGTTTTATAAATGTTAGGGTGACTATACGTTCATCTGAAGTTCAGCAATCTAAAGTCCAGCATCAGCCTGGTTTAAATTGAGCATACATGGAGCAAAGTGTCTAGGATTTCTGCTGAAAATGTTGCTCTTGGGAATAAAATGTCTGCTTGTTGTGTACTCAGCACACATTAAGTTCTCGTACAGACCTTTCCACTTGAGCTCTCTTGCTCAGTCTTTCCCTCTCCATCTCACTCTCTGTATCTCCCTTTTTTTCTGTTCTCTCCGGCTGTCTGTCTCTCTCATATCCCACAGATCAATTAGGTCATTAGAGTCCAATTACGCAGCAGGCCTTGTCCAGGTGAGGCACCAGCTCTCTCTCTCTCTCTCACTCACTCACTCACTCACTCACTCACACACACACACACACACACACACACACACACACAC
>CM075024.1:5461086-5487174 GCA_037576675.1 Pangasius sanitwongsei | reverse complement strand
CCCCCCAACCACGCCTAGTTCAAGGTCACAGTAAGGCCACCATTGTACACCTACCCTTCCCCCCCCCCCGTTTTTTTTTTGGGCGCCCCCCCCCCCCCCCCACGCCCCATACCAAAATTATATTTTTCTTCTTGTCATTACTTCATTAATCAGGAGCCTGAACTTCTGAAAAATGTTTTGTTTAGGAGGCTGCAATCTGTTTAGCAGTGCAGGGATATGTGTGTGTGTGTATATGTGTGATACAGTGTGTGTGTATGTGTGTGTGTGTGTTGTTAATCTGTGCCTGTGGCAGGTTTCCCCTCCGAAACGCAGCACTAAGCAGCGGTATCGCGCGCCTATTGTTGTAGCCTCTGTCATAGCAAGGAGAGCCTGATGCAGGCCTGGACTGGCCTGATAAGGAAAGAGTATTCAACATGGCTGGAAAGGAGAATCAGTGGGACTTGAGAGTGGAGTGTGGATGGAGCACACACACATGCACACATGCTCACACACACTCTGAAATGCATGCACACCCACGTTCTTTCTTATATCACTCACACATGCCGGACCAATTATTTACAGTTACGTCTAATTATAAATGTATGCGGTATTTATATCCTCATAACTAAGGAAATATCTAAGCAGAGACAAGCTGAAGCAGTAAATCTTTTTTACATATTTCCATCAGCTTATACTTTATCAGTCTAGAAATCTCCCCTGTCAGTGGCTGGTAATGCAGTCTGGTATCAGGCAGTAACAGGATTTTAATTCCATGTTGGGCACACAAATGATTTTGGCATCTAGAATGTGGCTTTATCTAATGAAATATTAGGCGGAGAACCAATTTGTGATTGCATGCTTCAATTACTTGGTTGGGCTTTGCCCCAATCGCCAGGCTGGGGCCACCTCAGATGGCTCAAATGGTAATGATCTTGCTATTTTTTTCAGAAACATTGCTATTCATTTTGTTGCAAAAATGCCAGAGTGCCCAGTTAAACAAAACTTATCTCCGCATTGCAACTTGGTGTCAGGTTTTAGATCCAAAAGCAGAAAAACTATATACACTGAGCATTGGTGGTAAGTTATTCATGTGGAAAATAAGGAAAAGTAAACAAAAAAAAATCACCACACCACAAGTTGGATGACGATTCTAGATCTAAAATCAGCCTACCACTGAACACCGAGGCTGCTTAAGAAGACTTCTTTAAAATATGCCTCTCAGCTTCCTGGACAGTCCAGCTCCAGAGGGAGCAGGGTCGTGACCTTGCAGAGGAGGGGTATATGGGATGCATTGTTCTTTTTTCATCTCTAAAGGTCCCCTCTCAGTGAGACGACAGGGTTGTGTTCATCGCACACAGCGTTTCCCAGGGCTACAGCTGAGCAGCGCTTAGATAATACATAGTCGACTTCATCTACAAGTGAACCTGACATTCAGCCCCCCCCACCACCACCCCACCTCTCTTTTTTTATTTCCTCCATCAGCTCAGACAGGCAAGCAGATACAGCACCGGGGACGATAAGCAGAAGCGCATTGTGACTCAAGTGACGGCAACGTAGCTTGGCATGATTGCAGGAAATGATGTGATCGTACTTACCATGTCTCCAAATGCGGTGCGATGACTTGAGTCGAAGTTTGTGAATGCCATCCGCTGATACATGCTACAAAAATGTCATTCGATAATGTCTTTTTTCCCAGTTCTGGGGTGTAACACTCTAAATAGCGATGGTTATTTACTGTTTGAGGTGTTTTTTGTTTTTTTTTTACTCAGGGTCTAATATTTGGCAAGGTTCCTTAAGAATGTTGCTCAAAGCATGATCTTCACTATTTGTTAGACAAGCACGTGGTGAGACAGCAAGTACAAGCTGATTTCAGGTCAGAGAAACACCGGCAAGAGGAGGAAATCTCAGGAGTGTGCTGGTTTGAGAGCAGGACAGAGATGGAAACTTGTGGGTGTTCTCAAATTATGGATATGCTAATGAGATGGGAAGTTCCTTGAAGTAGGCTGGCCTGGTCTGATCTAACTGGGCAGATATATTTCAAGGTTCATCTTCAGTAAGCACTTTATCCTGGTCAGGGCTGCAGTGGATCCCAAGCCTACCCCAGAATATTTGGTGCAAGGTGGGAATACATACTCAATGGCACACCAGTCCATTATGAGGGCACAGTCCTTCAAGCCTAGGGGCAATTTAGTATAGCCAATCCACCAGCATGTTTTTGGGAGGTGAGAGGAAATTGGACAACCCAGAGGAAACCAAAATGGGCACAACAAGGGAAACTCCAAACAGAGCTCTTAACCTGAGTTCAAGATCAAACCAGGGACCATGGGGCAACACTACCCCCTGTGCCATCATGCTGCCCTTCTAGGTAACCCTGATCAGGAAGTATTTAGTATGACATTTTTGGAAGAGAATGTCTCTCAAGTTAGGAATAGTTGGAGATGGCCTAAAATAAATGTGACGAAAATCAAGCTACCATGTTTATCTAAACACCTTTAATTTCCTGAGACACCTTAATCCCTAAGTCATCAGATTTAACCTTTGGAATATAGAAAATTTTTGTCCCATATACGAAGATTTGCAATAGTATCATGGGTAGCTTCAAGTGTTTTGAAATCAAGGACCATTTGGTGATCTTCAGGACATTAATCCGCTTTAATCAGGACACGATCAGCAAGACTGTACACAGTATTTTCTCCCTTGGTTTGTACAAGGAGATCTTGCCAAAGGTGTGGCCATACACCAATAAACTCTACAGCAAACATAGCCGAGTGTGATTGAGAGGGGTATGAGCGGCACCAGCTGCTTTGCCATCTGTCACTGTCAAGGCTCCCTTTATGGGACACCGAAGCATCTTCCTGGAAAAAGCAGCCGAGATAATCCGCAATTGTTCTTGTTCGCAAACATGAGTCCCCCATTGGAATTCCACATTACACTCCGAGAGCGAGCTAATTGGTAGTGAAGCGAGTGAAGTGGGCGAGGTGGCTGGCTGACCCATTCACACACAAACGCACACATTTTTAAGTATCAGTAACTGTTTATGACATTTGAAATTTGGCAGTCCTCTTTAAAAGACCATGTGGTTAATGTTGAATGCTTTTTCCTTTGATTCTGATTTTTTTTTTTTTTAGTCAATTTGAAATATTCTACAGTGGCATTTGAGTTTAAGCTTGTTTTCAAATGCAATGTATAATTCATAACATGACTCACGTCCCTGTCTTAGATCTGACACTTAAATCTCATGGTGTCCCTCTGTGTCTTGTTGGCTGAGATATCAAAGCTTTAACCTTGCTTCTTTCCAAAAAAAGAGGCTTGCCCTTATACCCCACCCCATCATGCCCTGGTGCCTGTCAGTCATCTCCAAGCACAAACTTGGTTGTATTTCCAACCTTCTCTAAAACTTGTGGCCATCCATCCACTCTCCCCTTTTTTTGGATGCCAATGATCCTCCCATCTCATCACTCCAGATGGAGAAACAGCACCGAATGAAAGTATTCAGTGTGAAAATCATGATTATTTTCCTGCTCGCACGGTCATCTGGTGCGTTATCGCAGACGGTTGTCTCATGGGATAAAAACGCCCTATAGGGGCCAGAGAAGAGGATGTCTGGACAGCGTCTGGTCATTTAGCCCGGTGGTCTAGCACATCTTGTCTACAAGGCTGTCAAATATATACAGGAATATTTGGCTGCAAGGGTCGTTGGTAAACTTAATTGAGTAACAAAGAAAACATTGAACCCTTCTTCTAGCGCCCAACGTTCTGAGACTCATTGATAATGGAGTTCAGGTCTAATGCATCAGCAGGTGGCAAGTTCATCCTCGCTATCTTTTAGCAGTACCTCTGAGTAAATACTGCCTCTCTTCAAAGTGGATTTGTGATGGCTTCTCGCTCAAAAGTTTGGCCTTAAAAATCATGGCATGCATCTAGTGCAGCCCTTCTGAGATTATGCAAATGGAAGCCTCTGCAACAAAGGTAGCAAAGTTCACATCCAGTGCTGTCTTGAGCCTGGTTAAATAATATCTTTGGTGTCTATTGGATTTTACCAGGCATTGCAAAGTGTTTTAATAACCTCTTCTCAAAAGTTACACTTCAGAACTTGTAAAGAATTTTTAAAAGGTCACTTTGAAAACATCAGAGGATCCAGGCAGAATAAGAATTCATAAAGTAACCAATTCCTTTAATGCCACAGAAGGTGTTGATTTAGGTTTCTGTAACAGCAGATCTGACAGTAGTTCCAACAAGGTTTATATAAATGCGCTTGTTCTAATATGTTATCTAATATTTTATGTTTGTATAGTAACAACGTGCATGGGGACTTGTATGGCATACAGTCCACTTAAACAGTTAATAGAAATGTGTGTAATTATTGATACAGTTTTCTGTGAGGAGACATTTATTTCATATTTTTGGAAGGAGTCTCCAGTGTCAGTGCTTTGTAATGGTAAAGATTTTCAACACGGGACGGAGAGATTTGAGTCTTATTAACTTCAAGGGACAAAATGTATGACAACTTATTCTTTAATAATAAAAAATGTAATCCTTGGCAAATTGCTGTGGGTATAAGGGGAATAAAACACATCAGAACCTGTTGTTATTGTAAAATAATCAACTCCGCTGTGGTAACAGTAACTCAGCTTTGTGTCGAGCCACATCACACCACCCTAAACCCCGCTGCATTCACTATATAGGTCAAACACCATCTTCAAAATGGTATTCATAACTGGATCCACTACGTATTGTGGTGTAATGTGGAATTTCCTGGGAAACGAACGCAGGCCTTGGCAGTGAGAGCACTGAGGCCTAACCACTAGTCTTCCAGGGACCCATATTGCTCAACTTTTAATAAATAATAATAAAATTAAAATAATTTTAAATGGGATCGTTTGGACCTGAACAGACTCAGAGGAAGAACTCTAAGATATGACTCCTATTCACAGACACACAGACAGATAGACAGTCGTAGTCATTCAAAAATAGTTTATATAGTAATGAGGGCATTTTTGCAATAAAAAACCAAGTTCAATAAAATCAGCGTTGCACATCTAAATTTCTCAAAAGATGACTGTCAGAATAATTCTAGTACATCTGAAGCAATTGTGCTTCAGACGAGGTAATGAGTAGTAGTAGTAGTTGTGTGTGTGTGTGTGTGTGTGAGAGAGAGAGAGAGAGAGAGAGAGAGAGAGAGAGAGAGTGAGAGGGAGGTGTGGTCCTGAAGGCAAGCTAAGCTTGCAGTAAACTGGATGACTTTAGACTTGGAGCATACTTTTACGCCTCAAGCTTTGAGAGAATCTAAGGTACATGGAATTGGCTGCCACACACACACACACACACACATACACACCTCACTCCTTCCCTTTGTGCTCACTCTCTTCTTTTTATTCATTGACACACATTTTATTGGTTGTCTTGCATTTCAGGAAGGAAAACGCAGACAGATAACCAGTAAGCTGAAAAGATAGTCGCTCAAGGTCAGATAAAGGCTATTTAATGTTGTTACAATGGTGTTTGTGGAACAGACTCGGGACAAGAGCCGAGTCACTCTCCTGCATTTAGTGAAGAAATCACACATTATCGACAGATTGCTGATGTACTCTTTACATTAATCCTTTACTTCAGTGTCAATATCTAGTGTTGACACGGCAAAGTATGTTATTTAGGCCAACATAAAGCTTTTCACAGACTGAATCAGCATGCAATCAAATGGGCTTTTTTTTTTTTTTTTTTTTTTTACAAAAAAAAGATGATTTCAAATCAATATACAGCAGGCTGTCCCTGTTGTTACTGCGAGTGCTAGAAAATAATGACTTGTGGGAACCTTAATGGGTGTTCCTTAAAAGATTGGCGGCAGCGGGCGCACGGGCGATTCTGAATTTTATCGATTTCAAAAGAAAAAGTCAATTTAACAAAGTTGAAAAGAAAAAGCCAGGGGGAGGAGGGAAGTGGAGGAGGGGGAGAAAGCATTCTTTTTCACTCAAGCAGTAAACTAAGTACGGCGCAGCGCGGCAGAGATTCCCCCCCCCTTTCTCCCATTATCTCCCACCTCACATTTGCTCTTAGGCAAGCAGTTTAAAAAGCCAAAGCGATTGAGCCAGTGATCCAATTTGAAATGCAGAAATGATTAGAGCAGCTTGCCTCATTTCATATCGAAAAAATTCTCTGATTTATGACAGGGCAGCCGCCAAGATCTATCTCCAAAGGGAATTAGCGTGCAATTTCTTCTTGCATATTTCTGTTATTTAGCCTCCCAATAGCAGATGCTGGCATGGAAAAAAAAAAATAAAAATAAAAAAAAGGCACCAAGGAGGTATCTTTTCATTTTAGGCGATGAAACCACTGCCATTTTAAATGAGGGGAGAAAGCGAAAAAGGAATGACAGAGCCGAGATGTGGCAATATTTCATAAACAGATAGCGATTTTGAAATATGGACCTTTTATTTAGCATATGAAACAGTAAATAAAAAGGGAGAGATAAAAAAAAAAATCAGTGCTACTTTTGCTGTGTTGTTTTTTTTTTTTTTTAATATTCAACCCATGATTGCTTCTGTGTTATATATGTAGGCCTATATAACAGGACAGAAACATTTCTTTTTTTTATTTTTTTTTTTTATTCTTCCTTCCCGCTGTAAGTCATCCATGCCTCAGGCCAGAGGAAATATTAATATGTGGCGATAACGAGAGCTAGAGGTAAATCTGCCTTAATGAAATTTCCAGTTGACCACATGCAATTTGTTTCATCGTAGCGAACAACTAATTGCACAGGGTGTTATCGAGGTGTGTGAGGGCGCTTAAGGTTGTAAACACACATCTTAGGACAGGTCGGGTCCCTAACAAGGACATGCACACCTCTCCCCCAAACACTCACCTTACACACATGTTCAAGAAGGCGGCGAGGTTCCTTCTGGAACAGGACCAGGTTTAGACCAGGACACAGTGTGTCTGTGCTTAGGAGGGTTTTTTTTTTTTTTTTTCAAATCAGTTATTTCCAGGCAGATTTCTGAACAATGGCTTAGGCTTTATTGTCTAAAGTACATTATTATTACTGAATTATTAAAAGTAAATGATTGAAATAACTCTTACTGAAGCGATTTATATTCGTTTAGGATTTTTTGAAGGGTTTACATATTAACAGTAATTCATTGAAAAAAAAACTATTAAAAACATTCCAAATTTATAAAGTGTCACATTATTTTCAAAAGATTATGGGACATTATTGAGGCCCAGATCAACTGTAGTAGCTGCTTCAGTGTAGTATTGCATACTGTACTTATGCAGTATGTATGTATGCGTGTGTGTGTGTGTGTGTGTGTGTATGTATAAATATATATATATATAATATACACGCTATACACAAGTTTACAGTATGTAAAATGTAATGTGAATAATACTCGTGTTTTTTACCCAAAGAAAACTAAATAAATAACGTCTACTCTAATAATGTTTACTCTAATAATACTAATTATTAGTATTAGTAGACACTAGTCCATTACAGACACACACACATACACACACACACATATGTTCACACACTCATTAAACAGAGAACTATTTTCCTAAAGTTTCTTAACTCTTTTTTTTTAAAATACTAATAAGTCAACTTTTTCAACCTTGGTCCCCTTAGCAGAAGCATAACACACTGTTAATCAGAAGGCTCTTCATGACCTTGTTGGGACCCGATAAAGAAATGCAACGAAAACGATATACACACACCACGGTATATAACAAACTGAATTTTGAAAAGAAATGGCACAACAATCCTAAAACAAAAAATAGGTAATGTTGGTAATAAAACAATAATGACTTTTCCACAATTAAAAACAGCTGTAAATGTAATATTGGTTGATATTTGATTAAAAATTGTGCAGCTTAACTTTTTTTTGTTTTGTTTCTATTTGTTTTGTTTTGCTTTGTTTAATTTGTTTCTTTTTGTGGTGTTTTGCTGTGATGATTTTTGGTTTTGGTTTTGTTTTGCTTTGCCATGCTTCACTTTTGTTTCTTTTTTTTGTGGTGTTTTGCTTTGCTTTGATTTGTTTCTTTTTGTGGTGTTTTGCTGTGATGATTTTTGGTTTTGGTTTTGTTTTGCTTTGCCATGCTTCACTTTTGTTTCTTTTTTTTGTGGTGTTTTGCTTTGCTTTGATTTGTTTTGTCTTGTTTGTCTTGTTTTGTTTTGCTTTTATGTACACAACCAATTTTCTGTTATTTTCTTATTTTAAAACTCTCTCCGTCTCCTCCTTTTTACATGCAGTCACAGTCTGCAACTGTTATAGCCTCATGATGTTGAATCAGAAATTTCATTATTTTTGGGACAAGTTATTGTTTTTCTTGATTTTAAACTAAGAAAATGCCTATGTAACCTAGTACTGATGTTGCTAACTGAAAATTATAACAGGGAATATTAGCCTTTTTAGTATGACTTTAAAGGTTAAAACCAACTGCTGTTCTTTATAAAGAAAGAGAGGAAAAGAAAACAGCAGTAAACTCAGAACATTTCAGACAATACCTCAATTCACACTTATCCAAAAGAGGATGGAACAATTCATATGTTGTCTGTTTATTAAAAAAAAAAAAAACATTAACAGTTAGAGATAAAAGCATGTGGAAAGAAAAAAAGGGAGGGAAAATATACTGGAAAGCAGTATACTTTCCATTCGTCTCCCGGATTGATCTTTGTGACCTGGAGAGCAAAGATCTGCACCAAAAAGGCTCCTGCGTGTCATGAAGGTCAGCAGTGCTATCATTAGCCCAGTAGAAGTCACGGACACCGAGAGGGTTACCGTTTTCTTTCTTCCCCTCACCTCCTTCAGCTGATCAGAGGATCACTGTATCAAGGGCGGATTAGCAGCGATTTGGGATTTGCGCAATCGGTTAATTTATTGCAGCGAAGGCAGGTCTCTTTCATCTACAGCAACATTTAATCAGAGTCGGGCACACAGGCTATTACAGGTTCCTGTGCTGCCATCAGCTCCATCACAATCCCCCCTGAAATTTCCAAATTATCTGGAACTGGCTTTGGCTTCCCCATAATAAAAAAAAAACATTAGAGCCTATTCCTGATAGGAGCTTTGCGCTTTTCGCACCGGGCCAATTATAAATAGTGTGCTCCGTGAACAAGACGGGGAGGGGGAGAAGAGGAGAGTAGAAGGAAAGAAGAGAGGAAGTAAAAAAAATATCGGATGTGAAAGGGGAACTTTATCGGCAGCCCCGGCTCTCGCGTTCTGATCCAAATCCGAGCAGCTGAAAATTTATATTAGATCTTATCACGCTAGCCTAAGTCGGGGAAAAATCAATAGAGGTTATCTTTTATGTCGCAGCGACTTGTGGAAATATTGATTTTCATTTTATAGCGAATTTGGAGCATCGGTTGGTAATCACTGGGCCGCTGACTTCACTGTTTCGCCCACTGTATCTCTTACACGGCAAGCAGCAACCGAGCCGAGATGAAAAACGGGAGAACATTGAGACTAGGGGGAGGAGAGAGAAGTTGGGAGGGGGGCTACACACACACACGCACGCGCACACACACACACACACACACACACACACACACACACACACACACACAGAGGGTATGAAGAGCTATGAAACTCACTGCCACTACTGTGAGTGTTTAAATCTTTAAAAACATTCTCAGTGCACACACATTCACAGTCCACATTCATTCTGCAAATCTGTTGTCTTTAATTTTTTTATAGAACTGCATATAGGACTTCAGCTCAATGCTGATTCCCAACCCCTCCTCCATTTTCTCCGCCAATTCCCACCCATCAGCCAGCTCTCCCCTACCGTACGAAAGCTATCCACCAGCTAAAGCCAGCCATCCTCATGCAACATCACAGGACGGCGTAGCGCACTCGGAAAGCGCTATCCACCCTCTTCTGCATACATGAGCTTATAGACACCCTTATTTATTCTCTTTTAACATGGAGTACATCTGTTTAATGACTATGTACAAAACTCCTATAAATACAGATACGAATAGGAGGAGCACTGTTCGTTTATTTGTTTGTTTATTTATTTATTTATTTTTACCTTTTTTTTTTCTTTTTTCTTTTTTTTAATCGCCAGTGGATTGGTCCAGTAGCCTGACCTACTTTAGGCCGTCAGAGTCTTTCTGAGTTCCAAACTAAAACCATATTTCTACCATATTTCTATACAAACTGGTTGTCAAATGTCAAAATGTTTTGTACAACTGTTTTTAAGCTGTATTTTACTGTAAACTTTACAGGTAATGTTTTAAACAGGTGTATACTGACATGAGTTAGTGAAGAGTTAATGCATTATGTTAGCATTTGAACCATGGTGTTAAATGGATAAATTTAAATATTTAAGTTTTTTTATGTTATATTAAAAGTAAACATCTTTATGTTAAAAAAACATTTTTTTTAAAGATATTTTAACCCTTTTCCCCTTTTAATCTCCAATCTGAAAAATCTCAGTAGTGTTTAGACTTTAAGTTAGCTCTGTACAGCACTTTGGTCAATGAAAGCTGTTTTTTTTTTTTTTTAAATGTGCTATATAAATCAATTTGCCGTGACTACATTTGGGACACACTGATCAGAATGCGTATTGTGATGAAATCAACTATTTGCTAAATATATGGAGTATACAGTCATGACAATGTGATTTGAACAACAGCATTACATTTTACATCATATCCCATTCCACTGAAGTAATGTAACTGTTCCATACAGTCGGATGAGTTGGGAAAAAAAAAAAAAAAGTGCTAGCAAAAGTAATGGTGTCTCATGAGAGAGTCTCCTATGGACAGACAGCCGAGCCGGCACACCACCCATTTTCTGTTAGCTAAACCATTTCAGCGGTGCTCTAATGAAGGAGAGCCTGAGGGTTGGCAAGTAATGGCCTAGAAAGCCTGACATTTTGCCTGCCAGTAATAGCAATAGCTACTGTAACAGCAGTGCAGCTCAGCAGTGATGTACTCCAGGCTCTCATTGCCCTTTGTATGGAGGGTGGAAATGCCATTTGGAAAAAAAAAAAAATACAAATTGAATAAAAATCAAGTGGAGAATAAATACAACAGCCAGGCAGCCACAGTGGCCCTCTGTCCACATCAGGGCACGTGGAGAGTAATGCCCCCTATTTCACTACTTTTGATTTAGAGAAATAACTTCAAACTCAACCTAGGCGCCCGAGAAGAAAAACGATATTGCACATTCAGAATAACTCACCGGTGCATTACGGCACCTAACCTCCGCCGCCCTTTGAAATGGAGACCGATTCTTTAAATTCTTCCCGGCCCGCGGAGCCGATAAGCAATTGGACAACGTGCCCAAAGTTCACCTCGGCTTTCTCTTCTCCGCCGAAAGCCATCTGCATTCTTTCCGTAATTTTCCCAGCCACCTGAGATCAGCGGCTAATCGGGAGTGATCTGACACCGGGATCACGGTGCAAAATATTTTCCCATAATTCTCAGCTCTTGTAAAAGGCTGGTGCATCCTGTAAGGCCCTGAAAAGTCTCAGGGAGGGAAAAAAAAAAAAAAAGCTCCAAATGCCAATATGAGGGATCCTTGTTTTTCGCTCTTCTGGCATTACAGAAAGCGTTCGTGTTTATAGCTGGATGCCAGTTGAGCATATCATGCTCTTAATAATGTGCTCCCTAATCACCTCCGAAGTAAGTTAATGCCTTGTGTTTTTTGTGTGTGTGTGTGTGTTTGTGTGTGTTATCTCTCCTCCTACAGAAAAGCAAGGCCCCAGTCCCAGTGGTTTTGAGCTCAGGCCCCAGGTGGCTGTTGGATGTGACTTGGCAAGGAGCAGAAGACAACAAAAACAACTGCGTGGTGTACAGCAAAGGTAAGATCCTGGGTTTATCACTCCACCACACACACACACACACACACATCACTTGTTTTCTCTTTTTGCTCCATCCTGCACATTTAAAACACAGCACGTAGACAGTGCATGGTACAATAGCGATGTTTTCATTTTTAAGATTTTAAGATTAAATCCCTTTTGAGGAAGGTGTCGTTTTCGAACATGACTAAAATCTCCTACTATGTCAGTATTTATCACGTTGTTGTTATAAGCTGAAAGAGAATATGGCTGCGAGGAAAGGTGGCATGCTGAGCCCAAATTAGATAGCTGTTTTTTTTTTTTTTTTGGTTTCTTTCTGGTCAGCGATGCCGTGTTTGTCTGTGCGTTTGATAACTGTTGTGTATGATAGCGTTAGGAACATGCGAGGAGTGGCAGCAGAGGCAACAATGTTAACATGTTTACAGTAGTAGTCGATTATACAGTAGTCAGGGCAGTAGGCAGCTTTTTTTTGTCCAAGCACCTGGTGTTTACTGTAAAATCCATTATATAAGCGAACTCCAGTTTCTACCACAGCTAGCTTGATCATGGTTGAGAAACGGAGGTTGCTGTAGTATAATTTAGGGCAAGTCCAGAGGGAGGGGCTTGCAAATTTTTTGGGGAGCAGCCAGACACACAAGTGATGAGAACCACTGGAGTAAGGAACTTGATTGGGTGGAAAAAAAAAAAAAAAAAAAGAACTGGTAGATGGTAACAGATGGACATACATTTTAATTGGTATTTTGAATATGTCAGCATTGAGGTAACTATCTGATCATACACTATGACTAACCATGACAACCGTGACAAGCCTAGATGAGACACACATATAGACACGTGTGGAGGCCTGGGAAAACCCTTCACATGGTGAAATTTTGACATGTTCTACTATCTATAGTTCTGAAAACTTTCCTGAACTGAAATATGTTTTTCTTTTGCATCACAAGTAAAGTCCTAGCATTTTAAAGTCCACTTACCAGCAAAAGTGAAATGAGAGCAAACTGCATAAAGATTTCATTCATATCATTCACAGACATGACAACAGATTATAAAAACCAAACTGATCAGGCTTATGTCAAATTTGCTGCAGCACATAACTTTGTACAACATGTTAAAACTGTGGCATTCAGTGTCTGAGGAAATCACACTTAGCTAGCAAGGTTTTAGACATGTTTATGCAGACTGACTGTTTTTACCCCCAAATTGTACCCAATATGATGATCTTAGCAGGAAGTTGGGTTAAGCAAGATTAGAAAACATTTCCATGTCTTTCCAGAGAAATATGTTTATGGTTTCTTATGGTTGAGGTGTCAAAATGTTATAGGCAAAAAAAAAAAAAAAAAAATCACCAAAAACGAATTTTTCATCATGTTGGCTGTGTGCCAAATTTTCTCAAACCACCATCAGCATGACACACACATATCTTTTTTTATAAGCATTGTTTCAGGTAAATATCAGTTTGATACCTTACAGATATAAAGCAAAAAAAAAAACCCACACAATTTAATAACAAAGGTTTTATGGACATTTTTTAATTTTACATCCAGTCTGCTTGCATTATCCAGCAGAAACATCTTTATATCTTCATAGCAGCACGGCAACACAACCCACCCGTGCTGTCAAAACATAACAAAGTTGCAGCGATGAGATCTGAGGCTCCCTGTCGACTCACATTTACATTGTACTGTGTGTGGGTGACTCTCAGTGCGCTCCATTGTTGCAGATCGCGCCACATTGACACTACAATTTTAGTGTGATTTTTAGTCTGATGACGATGGGTGACATTTGAAAAAATAAATAAATAAAACCGTACATAAATGGTGATTTGTGAAGGATAACTCAGCTCAAGTCAGGTTCTGAAATGGAGTGAACAAGCGGGATTTGCAATTGGCGGATTTTCAGCCTAGTGGTTCTCGTCGGCTAATCACTAGACTGCACTGGGGGAGTTATCCTCTTAACCGGCTACTTAACTTTGTGCTCTTTATCAGCTGAATCATTAAAGTTTTGATAAGCTGTTAAAGACGATTACATGTAATCTTTTTTTTTTTTTACCAGGAGACCAACTATATGAAACAAAAAAAAGGGGGCTAATAACAAGATTCTAGAGCTAAGGGCTGTATGATTTTGGCTCTATCACAGCCTTCTTTCTAAACAAAAGTGGACGTTCCTTATGTGTAACATACCCTCGGTACGGTTTGTAGTGAATAATTTGTTGCTCATACTTACATCAGCTCACAGGGATGACGTATGTGCATATAATCTGTGTTTAGTAATACATAACCAAGGCCAAGCTTAAGACTGGGTTATATAGAAAATGGCCTGGTAATGAATGTATCCCAGCGACCTGTGTGGCATCATTCATTATAAATGGGTGAGAATGATTCCCCTTTGGGTTGCTTCAAGCAACCAGGACAGGCTTCGGCCTATATATAGAACACTGCAGGCTAATAACTACAGCAAGCAGGCAAAATCCAGTCTGCTATTGGGTCATGCTACATTTACAGGAAGAGTGTTAGACTTGTGTCTTGAGTGTCAAAATTTTCTATAATTTTGTCGAAATCTTTTTTGTGGCATCTGATATACAGTATTTTTTTAGGTTGTCTGTCTGGTACTGTATGTTATAGAGTGAGTATTTACTGCACCTCAGTTTGCAAGTGGTGTCATTTGTTTTACATTAGCCTCTCAGTGAGGCTTCATCCAGGCAGCACTAAACCTCTCCACTTCATCGCCATAACTCATTATCCACCTGCAAGTGCCACAATGCCCCATCTACACACTCCAGCAGCTTCTTTCAGCTCCCACACACTCCCCGCTCTACTCTCATTAAACACAAGCAGCCCTTTTTTCGCACGGAAACACTACAGGCGAACATGCTAACGCGGCTAACAACGAGTGAAAGCTGACGGAGGCGAGGTAGCGTTGGACATTCGCGTGATGCTAATTAGTTCCCGCTCGCTCACATTCACTGTTGATACTTCTGGGTGAGGTCTTGCTTTGAGAAGCAGACAGAACTCATTGTTTGTCGAATTTGTTAGCATTAAAAAGGTACTGCTTGCATTTTTTTTGTTTTTAAGAACTTGATCAAATGCATACTGTATGTACTAATAATAAATGGATTAAAAACATGCTGTTATTTGACAAAGAAAAACCTGCACTTGTTGATACGGTGAAGGTTTCTGTCAGGTGATGTTTACTTAACATTCATGGAAGGAGTCTTCAGTGTCAGCATTTTGTAACAGTCTGCCAGGACAAGACAAGAAGCATTTTCCTTCTTAATAAATTCAAGAGAGGAAAAAAAAGAAAATAGGCTGGTGAGGGAGTGACTGGTTATAGCTGATATAACGTAGGAACTAGCTTGTTTTGTGACATTCCACCTTAAGTGTGACTATAATGGATTAAAAGTGAAGTGAAGTGACTTGTAGCCAAGTATGGTCACCCATACTTGGAATTTGTGCTCTGCATTTAACCCATCCAAGTGCGCACACACACACAGTAGAGAAAACAATAAAAGTGAAATGAGAGCAAACTGCATAACACACACCCGGAGCAGTGGGCAGCCTTTTTTTGCTGCGCCGCCCGGGAAGCAGTTGTGGGTTCGGTGCCTTGCTCAAGGGTCTCACCTCAGTCGTGATATTGAGGGTGGAAGAGAGCGCTGGTCATTAACTCCCCCCACCTACAATCCCTGCTGGACCTGACACTCGAACCCACCACCTTCGGGTTACAAGTCTGACTCTCTAGGAATAAATGACATTGGGAGTGTGCTGTTATAGGAAAATAATCAATTTTGGGTGGCAACTTCCACTTCACACCACCCCGTTGTTGATTATTTGCCTATAACAGCATCGTGTGTTATTCCTTACTTGAGTTATTTGTAGTCAAACTAATAAAAGGCTTATTATGTTGATAACTTTTTATACTATAGCTCTTCTTAAAAAAAAAAAAAAACAAACAAACACATAGTAAAAATTTGCAACATACCCCACTATTTAATAGATCTCCATTTCTAAACTTTTCTCAAAACTGCTCATATTGGATTAAAAAGTTTCAGCCAAACACTAAAAGCCAAGTCAGGCTCAAACACAGAAGGGAAAACCGCTCACGAAAAGGGGCACATTTTAATTGTTTTTCGCCTGAACCACCCCTTTGAGCGTCACGGTGGCAAAGTGTGAGGAGGTGCCTGGGTTATTATCTGCTATCTGCAAAGCCAGGCAAACTGTGAGTGCGTAATAACCAAACAACAGAACACAATGTCAAAAATTCATTATCAGTGTATTAAAACTTAGTCGTACCCTGAAGGGGTCCCCGTCGCAGTGCAGAGCGCCACCGTAATTATGTTTAATTAAAACACAACAGAGATCAACAGAATCGTTTTCATTAGGAAATTATTAATGATTCTGTCGCAACAATAATTGATTGCGCTGAGCCAGGCAGCAAGTGCGCACGGTCAGGGTTGGTGTGACTGGAGGAGAGGGAGCGAGAAGAAAGAGAAGGAGGGGGAGAAGATTGAGAGACAGAGAGTGAGAGAGAGAGTGAGAGAGAGAGGGAGAGAGAGAGGGAGAGAGGGAGAGCGAAAGAGAGAGCAAGAATGTGTGAGGTAATGTGTTTCAGAAGTGACTGCCTGAGTTGGGAATGGCTCCCTACTACTAATATTGTTGCAATAAATACATTATAGATTAGTGCCCTACAAAGTGCACTCACTATATGTCACCCTACCTCTTCAGACGTACATAGGGAAGTCATCTTATTAAAAGCTTGTTTTGTGGTGTCTATGTGCATTGGGTCAAAACTTCCTCCTGGAAAAAAAAAAAAAATGTCCCATGTCTGAAAGGATAAAGATAAGTCAGGAATAAAATATGAAGCTACTGTTACCACCATGTAGATGATTATTTTCCAATAACAGCATGTCCTGACGTGTTTTATTCCTCTTACACCACAGCAATTTGTCAATGATTTTTTTTTTATTGATTAAAGAATGACACACAGTTCTTTTTATCTGTTATGGTTAAGTTTAAATTGCCACGAAATGACTTCCTGTTATCGCTTATCACTTATAAGTCAGCTTGTTCCCTCAGAGAGAAAGCCTCATTTTTCTCACTTTCCTGAATTTAATAAGACATAAGACATGCAGCTTGTTATGTTAATAAAAATGATAATTAAAACAAAAAAAACGGAAAGCGCAAACTCCTCTCGGGAAGAATTTCTTTAGGTCTGTGTAACAAACCACTGACACTAGAGACTCCTTCCAGGAATGCTAAATAAATAAAAATAAATAAAAAGTTTTCCTCACAGAAAATTAATCAACCATCAACCATTACATCTTATTAAGTGTTTATGTGGAGCATCCATCATACAAGTCTCTGTGCAAGTTGGTACTATACATAGAAACGATAATATAATATAATATAATATAATATAAACTTTAATATAAACCTTGTCTGAGCTGCAAGACCAATCAGAATTGGGAATTCAGAACGGCGCTGTGCTTTTTTTTTCTAGAATTTGTTTGTTTATTAAAAAAGAAGATGAAGTGCCCATCTAATCTAGTTGTGCTGGTTTTTTTTTTTTTTTTGTAATGCCACTAACCTGATTTATTCACATAAGTACAATGTGTTCTGTAAAGCAGAATTCAGTTCAGTTCTGACCGACAACAGAAAATCTATTCACATCACTATGCATAGATCAGCACATTCTCGCCAGAACTTTCTGCTGAATGTGAAAAATCTTCTTCATCAATGGAATATCGTGAATATCGTGAAAAACGATCTGATGAGGTTTCAGTATGAGGAATGTGAATGTGGATGTGGCTTTTGGAAGAAGTGTTTTTGCGTAGAACATGTGAGGTTTGTAGCATGTGTTTTTGCAGTTGAGAATCACCTTCATACAGAAATATGGACATCCAGGCACAGTCTCTCTCTCACACATGCACACACAATATTACAGTTCTATTTTTGAGGGGTATGTCCATCGATTTGTCTATAGATACATACAGTATTACAGCTACATAATACCTAAAGATGACCCCAGTCCTAAATGCCATAACATTCATAGTTCATAAATCTGTAGCTTGTACGACAAATGTTGTGTCTTCAACATTACATATACTACCACAGCCCCACTCTGCTCTATGTACATAGTTTTAACAATTTGTTGCTACAACTTGTAGAAATTGTCTTTTAGCCCCTCTCTATTTGCATAGATTTGGCAATTTGTAGCTACAACTTGTATAAATTTTATTTCAGCCCCATTCTATGTGCATAGTTTTTATAATTTGTAGCTAAAACCTAAAAAAAAAAAAATTCGATATGTGTACTTTTGACGATTTGTAGCTACAACTTGTAGAAATTTTCTTTCAGCCCTGCTCTCTGTGCATAGTTTTGATAAGTTATAGCTACAACTTGTAGAATTTTTTTTCAAACCTGATCTATGTGCATAGTTTTGACAATTTGTAGTTACAACTTGTAGAATTTTCTTTCAGCTCCAATCTGTATGCATAGGTTTGACAAGTTATAGCTACAACTTGTAGAATTTTTTTTCAGCCCCTCTCTCTGTGTGTAGTTTGTAATAATTTGTAGCTACAACTTATACATTTTTCCACGCTCCAGACTATGTGCGTAGTTTTGACAATTTGTCTCTACAGCTTGTAGAAATTTTCTTTCAGCCCTGCTCTATGCACGTAGTTTTGACAAGTTATAGCTACAACTTACAGAATTTATTTTCAACCCCCCTCTATGTATGTAGTTTTAACAATTTATAGCTACTAGTTGTGGATTTTTTCTATTCTATTCTATGTGCGTAGCTTTTATAATTTGTAGCTACAACTTGTGCATTTTTTTTCTGCCCCAGTCTATGTGCATAGTTTGTAGCTACACCTTGTAGAATTTTTAAGGCCCACTTTATGTGCGTAGTCTTAACAAATTTTTTAAAATTATCTGACTCAGTTTGATTTGACAAAGTTCTTGTATTAGTGCCATGGCACCCAATTTTGTATGAAAGTACAGGAGCAAATTTGCCATTTTTCTTTATACAACTACGCTCCTTCCATTTTAGGCAGAGAATTTATTTAATTGAACAATGTAATGAATAATTAAAGCTTTTGTCCACACTTTTAATAATTGTTTCATGAGTCTAAAGTTCGCTTCTTATTCACCAGTTTCTTATTTGGATTTTCTGTTCCATTTCAAAAGATCTAGTACTTACGTTCTTGCACCTATAGATAGTTCTGTGAAGCACTCAAATATCACTTACACAAGGCTGTAAATGCGCTGAAGAAAAGGGGAAAATATGCTTATTTCTTTTGCCATTATTTCATTATTCACAAAACTTCTTACAAATTAGACAATGACATATGAAATACAGTGTAACACACTGTCAAAATATTTAATACCAAGAAATTTTATGCTAGGATTTTTTTTTTTTTTTTTGGAGTTCTTCAAAATGAAGTTGAACTACACTGCACAATGTGTATCTTACAAATAAAACATAACATCGCTGCAGCAAAGTGCGAGGCATTTTCACTCCTTCTCAAGCTGATGTTTTGTTTTAGGGGAGTTTGAGAAAATTTCATGAAAAATTACTTGGTTAAAGTCATTCTTATGCAGTTATTTACACTGATTTTTTTATTCCAATACAAAACTGTATGTTTGCTCCCCCTCTAATAAATGTTGGTGTGCAAGTGCCCCATTTGCTCCATTTCTGAGTCGCCTATGGTTAGTGCTATAAAGACTTATAAGAGATAGAAAAGCTGTGAGAGAGAGAGAGAGGGAGTGAGGGAGTAGCGTGTAAAGATCAAGCAGGGTCCTGCTGCTGCCATTAATTATGATCCTATTGTGTAGCACAGGGGCTAATAAGAGTGATGTAAAGCACCCCAGCGGCATCCTAATCAGCCCTGTGAAGTACCTGCAACCTGGAGTGGCACAGCTTTCTGTGTGTGTGTGTGTGTGTGTGTGTGTGTGTGTGTGTGTGTGTGTGCGCGTGTGTGTGTGTGGTGTGCGTATATGTATAGTGTGTGTGGAGTCCATCCTTCAAAGGCCTGCGTGGGCGCGATGATTTAACCCAGCATAATTATATAATCGATGGTGCGAAATGCTTGTGTATCGATTGGCACGCTCTGTGTCAATGTGGGAGCAGGAGCTTTTAACAGAACACACACACACACACACACATACACATACACACACACACATCCACCCCCATACAAACGCTCTGGTAATGGCTAATAGATCAGCAAACTGAAAAATATATATATCAGTCCTTCCCTTGAGCTTTCAAGGTTGCATTAGGACTTATATAAGATCTCCGCTTTCCATTTTCGAACGCCCTAATCGTTACATTTTAATTCTGCTTTGTGCATGACAGTATCTTCCTAACATTTTAGAATTTTTCACACTTCAGTTCTACATGCAATTGTGTGTTTATAGAGCAAAGATAGAGACTCTAAATCAGGAAAATCCACCCACGTTCTCCTTCTGTGACTCTTTTTTTTTTTTCTTCTTCTTCTTTCCAAAGTGCATTATGGTGGTTATCTCCCAGCATATTTGGAGATCAGGATAAGTGGATTTAGGACCTTTTTTTTTTTTCCGACTGGTCGATTTTCACTCCACACGGCGCCCACAATAGAGAATTTGTAATAAATAATTAATCTGCAAAAGCTAATGTGATTATATGCTGTTTTGATAGTGCTTAGAGCCCAATGTGTATTTAGAGTATAAAAAATTGATTAAATGTGGAGGTCTGGTGTTAGAAATCTGAATGAAGGGCTTACAGGTAAGCTCTCCTTGTTAATTTCTTAAAATCACAGACATAATCGTCAGATAATCTATATAATGTATCAGAAATAAGGCTGGATTTATTCGAATTAGCATATAGTCACGACTATTATTAGACCATTTATATGGGCTTCTAATGAAGTAACACTGCTATGATCTAAATGCATCTGTTTTGACAATATGTACCACCCATTATATCTGATGTAAATAAAATGGCTTAAAATATCAACATATATAATATTAAAATATATAAAGTCAACCAAACTTGTTTTGAGAATTTTTCACAAAAAGGAAAAAGGACACAAAGGAAACCCTCATCAATAAATTCACATTCTACAAATATGCTAATTAGAAACACCCCCATAAAGACAAATCTCCCGCCCCCTTTCCCTGTTAAACCAGTGAAACAAGAGGACAAGCAATTTTTTCATGTCGTGCGTTTGCATATTGAGCCTGATAGGCTCTTATATATTATGATACAATAACCACTGTGTTGCATTTTCTTTATAAATTTATCTCAGAAAAAAAAAATTGCACAAATTCAAACTTAATGTGGTCGGATTTCGTGTGAATGAAGTCAGAAGAAGAGCGACAAACCCTTACCACGAGAGATTACTAAAATCTTGAGTCAGTGAAATGCACTTTGTTTCTCTGACACTATAGATATCGGGCTTTACGCCATAGTTTATTTTATTTTGTCACCAATCTACCTTTTTAATTTGTAGGAAAAAAGAAGAAAATAGCATGTCCTGCTGCCTGATCCACTGCTGCCCTATAAGTTTCATCCACCCTGTTGGTTATTGATGTAAAAAATGGATGATTTTAGTATATTTTGTCTCTGGTATGATGCACCAGTCTGAGTTTATGGATGAATATTTTTAATTATAGCGTATATATTTGTGTTTGTGTTGAAAATGGGACTATGTACTACATGCAGACCACAAAAGGGCCACTTCATTAAGACTGGATTTGTGTTATAATGGCAGCTGTGGTTATGGTTTCAGGATGCTGTGTCTCTACCAATGCGTGTATGTGAGAGAGAAAAAGAGAAAGACACACACTTGTGACCTCTCCGAGGAGGTGCGACGGGACATGGAGTGCAGCCTTGCTGTAGGTACACGAAACGGGATGACAGAGTGTGTCTGCTTACCTAGACAGCACCATCCATCCTCGTATGTGTGTGCGCTTGTGTACAGGGAGGGATGTTATGCTATCTGTATACTACCGCTTCTCTCTCCTTTTCACTTTCTACAGTAGGTCGTTCTTTTCAGCTGCTGTTGCTGTTTGGGCTAAGGAAGTGATGGAAGCAACATGAGGACACACCCTGTCCTGTGAAACAGAGAGAGAGAGAGAGGGAGAGAGAGAGGGAGGGGGAGCAGTGAAGAAGAAGAGAGAGATCCATCTGTCCAGTCTCTGTGAATGGCGCCATAACATGGCTATAATGCTCTCATAAACTTTACACGCCAGAGGTCATCATGGCTTATTGAGGATCGTGAAAATTTACAGTAGATGAAGTCATGCAGCTATTGATGAGCCCAAGAATCACCTACAGTCGCGCCAAAGGACATGACAATTTAATGGTTTTTTCATTTTAGAGCCCTCTGCTGCCTACGAGACGAATGACATTTGTAAACGCAATTAAACACACTGGCAAGTCTCCGCCCATTTAAAGAAACCACATATGCCTGAAGAGATTTGCGCTTCCCAGAAACAGTTCATACCCAAGACTCTCCTTTGCAAGACTTTCCTTATCCTTTCACTGGATGCTCTCACCTGCAGACTGTAGATTCGTTCCTGAGAGCTGTTGTAATCATAAAGACTGTCCTGTGCTCATCCCAGGACTCTTATTCACAGGCTGCACACACGTAGTACTTTTTGCCTTCACCTCTCCACCTGTATGCTATAATAATTTATAATCAGACTATTCTGTGTCTCCCAGAAGACCATGACTTCCAGTTTAAATCCGATTCCTCTCCAAGGAATTTCTTCCTTGCCACTGTCTCCTCTGGCTTGCTCATTAGGGATCTAAAAGTATATCCAATTAAAAGTACTACACATATAAAATTGAATCTGTTGAGCTGAGCAGCATTGTTTGGGCTGGCTGAGGATGGAGAAATGCAAACAGAAGCTTGAAATGAAGAATCTAACCAACTCCTTTGTGTGGAAGTCTTGCAAATCACGAATTTCTAATGGAAATTATATCAAACTTAAATTAAACCTTTAAATGAACAAATGACCAGCTGTATAAAAAACATTGGTTTATGTATTTATTTATTTATTTTGGAAACACCAGAGACTCTTTTGTCTCACAGTAAGATGTGACACTGAGCTTTATTTTAATGACTCATTTAGTAATATTAATTTAGATACTATAAATTTAATATAATTCTTTGGAAAAACCTGGGAGAGGTTAACCCTTTCATGCATTCATGTTTTGTTTTTTTTAATATATCCATATTTTTAGATTTTTTTTTTTTTTTTAATTTATCATTACTTAAAATTGTCATATATATCATATGAATTTTGATTGTTTTAATTAATTATTTAATAAAAATAACTGAATTGTTCATATGTATGAATAGCATTATACCTTAAAAAAAAAAACAACAGAATTTGGAAAAAGTTTTAAAAAAGCTAAGGTGTTTGTTGGAAAAAAAAAAAAAAAATTAACTTAAGTTGGGACTTTGGGGTTTGTGTAGAAGGTTTGAAAAGATATACCAGAGACATTGAGAATGGCAAACAGTCTAGAGAGCAATGGGAATCAGGATATTTTTAGAGTAATTCCTTTGGAGCTGATTTATATATTATATTTTGCTAAAAAGATCCTCATAAGCATGGATACTATGCATGAAAGGGTTAAATTAAGAACGAAAATGCATGTCTCCCTTGCTGTCTGTTACAAGCCTTCTATATTTTGCGCCGCATTTTACAAATACCAAGAAATCATTTGATTAATCAGTGCTATACAGATGGTATACCATAAGCCATGCTTAAAACCGGACTGTAAGCATGATTCAGTGAAACTGCGACAGCCGCGTACACACTGTGCTGTTACTAATTAGGGAATTAGGCTTAAATACGTTAATTCAACGCATGCACAACATATGAACGATCATATAGGGTTCCTGACTCTTAGCATGAACGCAAGAAAAGCACGAGTCTCACAGCAACACACCGTCCTTGGTTTCTCTTCTTGTTAATTAGCACATCGTATCTTTCTGCTTTTGTTTGCTTTGACGTTTTTGGGTTTCTGACATGATTCGTGCATGTACAATACGTATCTGTGAGAGCTTGTCCACTCTTTAGGGCTCAAGTTGATTGAAACCCGGTTGAGAAGACAAAAAAAAAAGATGACGACAAATCAAACCACCGCAAGGCACTCTCAAGGTTTCAGTTAAAACCTATTCAGCAGAGAGAGAGAGAGAGAGAAAGAGAGAGAGAGCAGTGAAAAATATATATACACTCTATCCTGTCAGAGGGCTTTTGGCTTATCTTGAGTGACTGTCAGGGCTGGAAATATCAGGGAACAGACAGAAATATATAAAATTAATAAGCTGCTGGGTGTTGTCGGGAGTTATGATGCTTCCATAAATCCTGGTTTGATCAGAGCGGACAAGGCTTAAATCCAGCGCTCCCGAACGTGCAACAGCAAGTGTTTTTGGCCCTGGATTTTTCTTCACCCAGCGAGATAGAAGCCCTTAGCTGGCAAAATAAGATTTATCATCCAGCCGCTTTCCTTTCATGACTGACAAATCGGAGAAAGCTGGGAGCGAGTTGGCAGCCGTTGCTACCTTTAATGGAAGGGCAACGGCTCAACAAGGTGAAACCAGGGCCAAACGGCGAGGGGAAAAAAAAGATATGTGGGGGAAAAAAAAAAGGAAGAAAAGAAAAGAAATTGTTAGTGAATTATCAGTTCTTCCTGTCTGAGAAAAGGTCGTGCTTTTGTGGTTTCTTTGTTTGTTTCTCAGAGCAAAAAGATGGATGATGTCCAAGTAATATTTCATGTCATGTATTATGTAGTAAATAAGCACACACAAAACATTTATCTCCTCTGTTCTCGATTTGATTTTTTTTTTTTTTAATAAATATAGGGCATCCTCTATGGCCGAGCTTGTGTGTGGGATTTTATATGATGTGCATGCTTGTGATCATGTGCGTGTGTGTGTGTGTGCGTCGTCACTCTACATGCAGTAGATGCACTTCCGTCAGCAAGCCAAGCTCATAAAAGAAGGTGCAGTTGTCAGCAGAAGAAAGAAAAATGACAAGATTGTCACAATAGTATTGTTCACCGGACCACATCGAGGCGACGTAATTCCAATTTCAGAGTCACATTGAGAAAGGGCCGTGCTAGCACAAATAGTCTCGGTAAAAAAATAGCACATGGCAACATGAACCTATTCACAGCAGAGCGAAAAATAATAATGCGAAACATTTATTTCATTGATGCGCTCCAAAATGCACCCCAATGCCTCTGATAAAAGTGAATAGCAGATCAGGACTTTAAAACTGGGGAAGAAATGGAGAGAGGGAGGCTTTAATTACAGCTCTGACTACATGAAGGCGGTTGTAGAAGGCTGGCTGAACAGTTCTCGTGAAACGCCTTCGCTTTCTACGATGTAATTGAATTAGAGGCTTGACGCCTGAAACGCTGGTTTCGATGGTAAGCTGAAGTTGGGCCTGCTACGTGTTATATTCACTGATGGATTTCTCATAGCTGAGCTATTTCAGCACCTCAGAAGGCCCGGGTGTGTGTTCGCCTGTGGCTCTTCCGCCATGAATTATTCAAAGAGGGACCAGCTTCACAAAGTGGTCATGAAGGAGGCCAATTCTGCTCTCTGGGAAACAGATTAACGGCGATTTTCTGCCAAGAGAGGCTGCAAAGTTGAAGGGGCATCAACATCAGAAAAGCTTTAATGTACTGCTAGTTTTTTTTTTTTTTTTTTTAACACCACGTTTTTTTTATAGCCATATGTCGTGCAAACATCCTGCCTGCTGGCTGAGCTGAAACTTATAGACCTCAGTGAATTTAAGTCACTGAAAGTCTATTGGCTCTTACGAGGTTGTAAGTGCCTAAATTAATATTATCATGTTTGCTGACTATTGTCTTTTATGAATTTTTATGTTGCATTTGGAGCTATATGCTGCTAGTTCTGCTTTCATAAAGAGATTTAGCTCTCAAAGGCAGGAACATCATTAAATAATGATAAAAAATTATGCTTAGATGCTTAATAATCACAAAAGTTTAGGGTATTACACACGATTCTGTGTAATACAGTAAGATGAGAGTCAACATTGTGTAGCTAGTATAAGCTTTAAAGAGGGTCAGGCACAGAGAATGTGGCATGGAGGCCACACCTCCTTCATTAGAATGTGGCATGGAGGCCACACCTCCTTCATTAGAATGTGGCACGGAGGCCACACCTCCTTCATTAGAATGTGGCACGGAGGCCACACTTCCTTCATTAGAATGTGGCACAGAGGCCACACTTCCTTCATTAGAATGTGGCACAGAGGCCACACCTCCTTCATTAGAATGTGGCACAGA
>CM075024.1:5440466-5461076 GCA_037576675.1 Pangasius sanitwongsei | reverse complement strand
TGTGGCACAGAGGCCACACTTCCTTCATTAGAATGTGGCACAGAGGCCACACCTCCTTCATTAGAATGTGGCACAGAAGCCACACTTCCTTCATTAGAATGTGGCACAGAGGCCACACCTCCTACATTAGAATGTGGCACAGAGGCCACACCTCTTTAACTTGGACTGATGGCACATAGGCTATGCCCTTTCACTAAACTCTGTAGGCACACTGTGTATTACATAAACACTCCTGCAGTGTGGTTTAATAAGATGGAGCTGTGGAATGTTCTGGAGCTGCACACAAAGCTTTCAGACCAATAAGCCATTAGCTTTCTATTTAAAGTATGTATTACACAACTACAGTGTGGTTAGCAGTGATGGTAAAACAGTAGTGTATGTGTGTGTGTGTGTGTGTGTGTGTGTGTGTGTGTGCAACCTAACCTTCACCCGCTTGGTATCGGTGTGGGTAGATCTGAGCTTGCTGACCCATCCCAGGCCATACAGGAGAGGAAACTCTCTAGACATGAAGGAGTGTTGGGTCTTTGCCCAGCCTGGGAGTACACAACCGTGTGTGTGTGTGTGTGTGTGTGTGTGTGTGTGTGTGTGTGCGCGCTTTATACTATCACAGAGTGTGTCATGGTACGCCTACTGGTTATGCAGAGAAGGTTCAAAGCCGCTCCTGCATTCCAGGAGAGGAGGAACAACCGCACACACACACACACACACATGCTCTCGCTCTCTCTCTCTCTCTCTCTCTCTCTCTCTCTCTCTCTCTCTTTCTTTCGATAAGAATGACAAGCTGAAGTGGGGAGCCCGATGCCAAGCTCGGCGAGATCAGCTCCTTCTTTCGATCCAAAAATAACAGGCCTGACTTCATTTTAAAGATTGAGAGTGTGTTTAAAACACTTATCTCTCCGGATTGGAAAGGCAGTGAGACCTGAATTAGATATAACACATTATACATTATAATAATGCTATTAATTGTGCTATTTCTCATTGTCATCAGTTTGGCCTCATATTTTCATCTTATCTCCATTTTCGGCTGTGTCAGCTCCAAAGGGGGCGATGCTTTAAGTGGATTTTATCCGTTAAATCAGGATGAATGAATAAGAAACTGATATTATTTCACGGTTGTAAATGTGGTAGAACGTTGGCTGGGAAAGGCTTTTCTTCAGTGTCTGGGGACCGCATACATGCAAGTTATGTCCTCACCCTGAAACTTTGGCTGAAAATTTGTATTGAAAAGCAAAAGTTATCGCAATAATTTAACTAATAATAGTTTGAAAAAATATGTACAGTTGGCTAAAACTAAACAAAATGGCACCTAGTTCAACTAAACACAATTCGTTTAGTGTAAAATTAAGAATATTAAATATATTTGAGTATCTTGATCAAACATCTTTTTTTTTCTCCATATATTTCATTCAGTTGGGGGAAAAAACACCTGATATTGAGTAAATTAATGCAGTCTATTTATTCGTTATTGTTCCTCTTACTAGTCTTACAGTTTTATTCATTGTTAATAGTTTATAGAATCATGTTTGATTTTAAAGAGCAACTGTATATTTGAGTAGCTTTGCTCTCATAACTATGATCACTCCCATAAGACAGATATTAGTGTTGTCCTGTTTCACCTGATTAAGGCTTAAGCCCACATTTCCCACACGGGAGACCATTTGATTATATTTACCTTTAATTGCCAAAGGGGCCGCTCTCCACCAATTAGCCAGCATTAGCCATTAAGTACAGGCAGGCCGCTTGTGTTTACACACAGCAATCAAGGGGCCTCACGGATTCGCTCGCGACTTTTGTTCTTTCCAAAAGATGTCCTGCATTGTGTACTTAGAAAGTCCAAAGCCTTGAAGAAACGGCGTAAAGCTCCTCGATGCGAGTCATCTCTGTGAAGTGCCATCATCATCATCATGCTTGAAGAATTTCTGTTTAATGTACTGTAATGTGGAATTCAGTGGGGACGCATTTAATTGAGTTTTACACGAACCAGTTGGGAGTAGCACTGGAAGCTAGGTGATGTCGAGGTTTTTAATCTCTCCTGCGCCACGGAGAGGCTTGTTGACGGAGTGGTTCTTTCTCTTTTCTGCGGGGAGGGGGAGAGGGTAGGAAAGAGAGAGAGTGTGAGAGTGTGAGGGAGAGACGAAGAAGCGATACATGTGTGGATAAAACCAATTGGCAACCCTCAAAGGGAGTAGGGTTGATAAGGCAAATCCTGCACTTGTAGGGAAATAAAAGAATCCGACTGTTCATTAAAGGGAGAAACAAAACAGGCGATTGAGAGGCAAGCAGGCCGCCTGGTGGACGTAAGAGAGAGGAAGAGAAAGAAACATCCTGTCAGAGCGAAAGATTGCAAAATAATAGAGAGAATTAATAAGATAGTGTCAAATAGGGGTTTTTTTTCCCGTGTCTTTAACAAAATTAGGAACGATGGACCACAATTATCTTAGAGAAGGGAATGGCGTTAGCTTACACACACTTCTAATTATGAGAGATAACCTCGGCTTGGAGCTCTTTCATCTCTACGCTCCATCCTCCACACTTACTGAGCAGAGCTCATAGTGAACAAATGAGGCTTTTGGTTGGTGTTTTGCCTTGTCGATCAAATGTCTGTTTTTTGGCGACATCTGACAAAACATTTCAGGCCATCTAGCTGGAAGTTCAGCTTGTGAGACTACAGTATGAGCACCTTTTTCATTTAGTCTATGTTACATAATTTTATACCACAATGCTGTTGAATTGTCGATTCATTTCCTATAACAACAGCTCTTACAGTAGACAAATCCCAGGTTTATTATATTAACTCATTTCTTCTAATACGTAATCGTTTCTATAGTAACAGCCAATTCGCAGGGACGGATGCTCCACATACTTGGTTGAATGTTATTTAACAAAGCAATGCGTATAATTATTGATACGGTGACGTTTTCCGTAAGGAGACTATTTAACATTAATGGAAGGAGTCTCCAGTCTCAGCACTTCGTAAGTCATTTTTTCCGTACAGAAGAATTTGCACTTTCCGGTTTCTCTGTAACATGACAAGCTGTGTTTTTTCTTGTTATTTTAAAGACAGAGAAAAAAAGAGAGGCTGCTGAAGGGACTGGCGGTTTATAGCTGTTATAACGTAAATGATAACACGTAACATAACATAACCTCTTTGAAGACATTCCACAACATTCACCACTAACTATAAATGGATCAAACATGTCCGACATGCTCTTTAGTTAATTTAAAGAGTGTAAGCACTGGCAAATTCCTGTGGTATAAAAGGAATAAAACACTTCAGGACCTGCTTTGCACCATACCACATCATTGATTATTTTCCCACACACACCATTGTGTTTTATTTCTTACGCAGAACTTATTTGTTTAGATGACATACTGCGTTACAGCATGCACATCCTTTCAAATATGCTACAAGATTTTTTTAAACAAAGAATGCTGGTTAGAGAAAAAAAAAAGTAGAAAGAAAATTAGCTCCAAGTAGCATAATGCTCGTAACGTCTCAATAACATAATCGCAAGGGTGACGTCGCGACATTGTTTTGATCACTGCTACTGCACAGGATTTCTTTTTGTTTAGACAAATATCAAGACGCTGCAGTGAGGACGTCTTCCCAATTAGCAAACAAGTTGCAAATGACGTAAATTGTGTCAGCGTTTGTGGTAAGCATTTCTACACTGTTTTGACAAGCAACCCCTAAAACATATATTCCCGACGCTTCCAAAATAATTTACGTGCATTGTTTCTGCAGTGTACCTGCAAAAATCCTCCTCTTTGGAAACTCCTGAAAACTGTAATCTTACAATAGTACAGTTAGCAAAGCACCGTGACTTTTTTACTGAGGTATTCAGAGAAGGAAAGAAGGCCACTTCTTTCTGAATTGTGTATGTTTCACGGGCACCCTTTCCCGAGCACAGCCTCCTTAATGAAGTTTCAGATCTCTCAGACTTAAGGTGATACCCTGAAATAAAGCTCTAATGAAAGGCCACACAGGGGAGCATAGGGGAAAAATGAAGGCGAGAAGGGAACAGGGGTGAGGAAGAGGGGTGCAGAACGAATAACAACCCTTCCCTGAGTAATCATTGGCTGCGTGAGACGTTCCAGGGCTTGTTGTTTTTTTTTTTTTTTTTCGTGGAAAATAAAGCCATTCATCAAGACATCAATAAAAATATGGGGCTCAGATTATTATAGTGTTTGAATAGCGTCCGGCCCCGCTCGTAAATAATGGCCACCTCTGCTCGAATTAATTAGAATTAGAATGCAGATAATGCGCGTGCTCTTTTTATTGCCGGGACCTGAATCAATTTTACAGTCTTATTTAGACCCCGAGCAAGGTCAGGCAAAGTTGTTGGGACGAATCAGCACCTTGTAAAACAATATTTCTATGATCAGCATCCGCTGTGCAGGTTAGGGCAAGAAATGAAGAGATATATTAGCCATCAGAGTGTCTGTAGTAGGATTTTTTGGTGTAATTTTGGTTGCTTGGTGAGATAAGCATGAAGGGCACTTTGGCTCGGAATAATATTTTACAGATAATTCGATTACGGTTGTTTTCATTAAACCTTTATCATACATATTAACACGTTAACCTAACTTTATTTAGGCATTTGTGTGATCTATAGATCTACATCCTTTGCTCCCCCCCCCCCCCCCCAAAGTTTAGTGAACATTTGAATTTTGACTATCAACTGCATGCCTTTCCACCATTTCTCTCTATCTCTTTCGCTTTTTCCACTCTCTCTCCCGGAGTAAAGCTGTCAGATGAGACAACAATAGAGCTATTCCGCTTCTCTGCAATACCTTTGTAGTTCCTCCAATACTTTAGAGAATGGATTTAACATGGCTTTGCCTGGTTCAGGCGACAAAGTCCCCAAATCTTCCTATCTCCTCACCTCATTTCCATTTTTGACGCTAGTGCAGGATCGTGTTTTTTCCCCCTCTACCTCCTGACTGACTAGATTTCCTTCTTTCCAGTAGCAATGACAGTCGTAAATCTTGTTTGCCTATTAAGCTTTCATAAATAAGCCTATAATCTAAACAACAAACAGTGAAATCATAATTAGCACAATTAGCTCTAGACATAACACACCACTTTTTTTTTTTTTGTTAACATGATACCATGATAACACACCAGTTTTTTCTTCATCGCTAGTTTTTTTTTTTCTACTGAGTGTTTCGGTGACCCTGAAGGTCCCACAAATGAGCGCATCTGTCGCTTAATTACATGTTTTCTCGCTCCTTGTTGAACTCTGTACCTCTGTTAGTTCTGCGGCAGAATCTTGATTATGATTTCTGTGATACAGTATAAAAGATGCCAGGATTTCAGAAGAAAGTAGCGAGGATAAATCGCTGCCACAGATGCGGTTTTCTTCCTTCGGTTTCTTTACCCTACCACATTTATAAGGCAGATTTAGCAATGGCTAATCCGTTTTGTTTTTTTTTCTTAGCAGATTTTTAGTATCCAGGTTATTAATGGATTGAGGCATGAGATATATATATATATATATATATATATATATATATATATATATAAAAGGAGCAACCTTCTGTTCAGCAGTGCCGCTACCCACAATCCTCCCTGAAAAGTGCCTCGAGCTTTCTCTGTGCTGTTCCTAAATGGCCTGAACTTTGCTGGAATATTCTAGACTGCCAGACTCACCTGTCTTAAAAGTTTGCAGCACCTGTCAGCTGTCAAGTGGCCGGGGATTTCTCCATGGGTCTTACGCTGGTCTTTCATATCATGGCTCATTAAAGCGCAGCCTGGGCGATGGGCGTATTTACATATGGGCTAGCAGGAGGTTTTAATTTGCACTGGTACGGAGCATGACCGGAACTGAAGAGCACGCTGCCACAAAATGACTTTTCCTCACTCGAGACACACACACACACACACACACACACGCACGCACACACCTTGTTCCCCGCTCCGCTTAGAAAACACCAAGCTGGGTCTAATTGCCTGAGCTGGGGCACAAAAGATGGAGACGGTGAACCTTTTCCGCGGTACCCTGGAGGCCAAGTCTGCTCCGTTCGCCTGCTTTCTCAGTGGTCCTGGGGATTCTTCTGAGATTTTATTTTACGGCATATGCCTTCATCATTAACCCTTTCAAAAATGTCCGGAATTCTCCTTTTTAAAATGATTTTACACTACATCTCTAAGCTTTTTTTTTTATATATACTTTCTGGAGTTCTGACAGCTTTTGCTTTTGGAGTTAAGTGCAGAAGAACTCATTTTAGTAATAACAATAATAATAATTGGATTCATAACCAGATGTTGGGGTGTCTCCACTGGACAATAGAAGGGCAACACATTAGGCTGTATAGAGTTCTTTAAGGGTTCTTTGGATAGGTAAGGGATATTAACAAGCTTCTTTTATAGGTTCTACTGAGAAGCCTGTTGTGTGAATGTTCTAATATCCAGGCTAGACATCCCCAACATCTGGTTTATGAATGCAATTATTATTATTAAAAACAACTTCTGTATTTAACACAAAAAAAAAAGCAAATGATGTCTCAAGAAAAGTATACAAGAAAGCATACAGACGTACAAGGTTCTTTAAGTGTCCTTTGAATAGTAAAGGGATCTTAGCTTCCTAAAAGGGCCCTACCTGAAACCCTTTTTGTTATTGGGTTCTACATAGAAACCTCAGGAGTTCCCCTCTAGAACCCTTCTACATTTCCAGATTTACTGTTATAAGTCAGCATTACCAGACCGAGTCTTCTCATCGCTTGTTTCAAAGGTTGATATTTGTTGAAAGCAAGACTGCTCTTAAAGCTACATCATCAAGTAGCCATGTGTCAACATCCATCATGTATATTTTATCCCTCTCCATCCTTCTGACGACCACAACACTGCCCACATACCATGCACACACACCGGCATCCTGCCACCAATCTCCAGTGACGTGCTTGGCCCACAACTCGGCTCTCGCTCCTCTCCGTGGCGTAGCGGCGCTCCATCAGATCTGGTGTCTTTGGGGCGGACCAAAAGCAGCGGAGATTTTTTGGAAAGCATATTGTCTCGTTCCACCATCTGTGCACGAGGAGAAGATGGTGGGAGAGGCGCCCGTTCTCCGTCTGCGGATCTGGACTGCGGCACTGCAAAGTGAACCTGAGACTAGGCTGCCCACGAGAGCTTAGCACCATCGATTCACACGTCCGCCAAGCTCTACCATCACCGTACCAGAATGCAGCCATTTGGGCTCTTCGCAAATCAGGCTGGTGCTGTCTCTGCTGGAAATGAGTGGATTCTCTGAGGCATCGCCTTATGTTCAGATTTTTTACTATCCTGTCAGAAACATTGTATAGCAAGATGTTGTATGGTATTGGATTTTTTTTCCCCTTTCTTTGCAGGTTGCCTGCATACAGGTCTCAACCTCATTGTGCTGTCCTTAAGTGTATACACTAAGGTTGTCCTAATTGATGGGTCTCTCTGTATTTTCTTCATGCTTTTGAGTAGGAAACTGTATAAATGCAATTGGAGCACAAGATTGTGGTTGTGTGTGTGTGTTTTAGCAATGTCCTCATCCCATGTAGGCTGGCGGCTGGTTCAGCTGCTCCTTGGCTGGGATGCTAATACAGAGCAGATTGGTGCAGATCTGCAGCCCTTGTTGTTTGATCTTTCCTCCTCGCCCAGCACACGCTGGCACCTTCCACCCCTGCCTCTCCGCATGGCGCAGGCAGAACTGGCATGGCCTCAACCCGCCTGCCAGCTTTCTTCTTCTTCTTCTCCTTCTCCTTCTTCTCCGTCTTCTTCTCTCTTAGTCTCTTGGTTACCCCCCTCCCTTCTTCTGCCATGCCATACTTGTTCCCTTGTGGTTGTGAATTTACAAGTGCTAAGCTAGTCTAATCACAACAGGAGTCTTCGAATTTGCACAGGAAAAAAGGAATGCCATATGTTCACCTTGACGTTTGAGGTTTTACTTCACATTAACATTCTGGTACACGAGGAGGTCCTTTTTGAAAACTTTTCATTTTTATTCTATGATATATCAGATCCTAATCTTCTCGTAACTAACTTAAATCTAGAGAAGAAAGCAGTAGCCTGGAGGCAACCCTCAAAATGAAGGTACTAAACTGAAACATTGCTTGTCAGTGTTGTGGAATCGCCTCAAGAACCTTGACATTTTGTTATGAAAGTATTTTATGTGCACCATACCTAAGGACCGTGGTACCCTATAGGAGCACTACTAAGTGCACCCCATTCACCTTACTATGTTTCTTGTTTCACAAGAGTCTTTGGTCATTTGGTCATCGGGTTCGCTGGCTGCCAGTTGTGGCAACGGAGCTCCAATGGCCCTGAGTTTGAACAGCAGTTTCTCTGACCTTGATTCACGATGTGTGTCTGCCGGTCATTGATTGGGTGCAGCACCTGATCACTTTTGACATATCAACTACTGTCATCAATGGCAGGGAAGTTTGCTCTGTTGTGGTTCTTTAACTCTCAATTTGTGCTGTTGGGTGCCTTAATTCCAGTCCAGTCTTGGTGTGGCTGTTCTCACATTATTGGCTCTGAGGATCCATGGTGCTGTGCTGGGAGTGGTGGTGCCTGGTACTGTGTTCGTCTGGGCTGTGTGGGGAGTGTCCAGCACCACTGTGATTCAATCTCAACAACAGCTTGTCTGCATTTTGCCTGTTTGTTTTTATTGTTCTTGTCTCTGTGTTTTTTTTTTCCTATCATTTTTTTTATTGTTAAGTTGCCTTGGGTGGACAAAGGCAGTTTAGCTCCCTCTTTTCAAAACATGAATGGTTAAAAAAAAAAATGGTACATCAAAACCTAAGGATGCACTATACCACATTTTTAGAGCCTGAAATAGTTGCCTTCTTGAGTCAGTCATGACCTTCAAATTAAATTGGTCTTTTATGTTGTGTCCATCTTTTAAATTTCTTCCAGAAAGTCATATTGGGCAAGTTTTATTTGGCTTATTTTCTCAAAGAAATCTCATTCAGTTGTCTCATCCTTTTTTTCCCCCCAATGGGAGTTTTTCCTGTCAAGACAGTAGGAAAAAACCTATGCCTAATTGATAATAACGGAGCTTTACAGTGTCTAAGCCCCAATCTACACACTCCCTTCTCTTTTTTTCTTTTATACACGGTCTCTGCTATCTCTCCACATCTGCCTCTTATCTTACTCAGTGTTAACCTCTTCATTTCAGAACAGCGGCGTATGCACGATCCTAATCTCCCACCTATTCTTTCCTCGGCGCACAGATCTCAGCGGATGAGACAATACTCAGCAACCTCAGCTAATGAGCCGTGCCCGTACCTTTTATTTTTTTCCTGCTTAAAGACTCACAATGAGAGAATCACAGAGCTTTGAAAGCAAGAGGATGTGGCTTTTTATAAGAGAAAGTGAGCATAGCGTGGACTTGGCGCTGAAAGTTAGAGCCAACGCTGATGAGAAGGCTGATTGTGCAGGATATCACTGATGAGCCCCTTTGTTTAGCCGAGGTACATTTAACACTCATATTACCCAGCTAGGAAAAAGCAACAGAATGAGGGTGTGAGTATGAAACACGTGTAATCTGGTAGTACCTGGTGTGTGCTGTCTTGCCTACTCAGTTTCACAGTCTTGTCTGTTGGTCTGAAATCAAGCAGGCCCTCATTTGCACAAATCTACTCTTTACCTACGTGTGTATACTGTACGTGAGTGTACACGTGTCTGATGCTGAACAGCTACATTACTCTTCCAGCATCCTAGGAAACATATGGAGGGCTCCAAGTCACTGCACGACTTCCCAAATACAGCGCTACAAAGCAGCATGCTAAGTGCATATCACATGATTTATATCTTCTAATATCTCATTAGTAGCTAAGGGAGGTCGCCATCAGGCTGATCGGGCTCAAGCGAGGCCGGATCTGAGCCACCTGCCAGTTATTAAACAGCATTTGCGTATAATGTCAGTGTTTGGTGGCATGCAATGCTTTTATAGCTTGGTGAGCATTATTCATAACTTTTCATTATCATCTCTTATTACTGCTTTTTCTCTTACAAAAAGACACAAAACCAAGGAAGTGAAGACAAAGTCAAATTTGACTATACTCTCAACAACCTTTTATTTTAACCTCTTGCCACTTTCCTATAAGAGCACACCAGTTTGTGTTTAATTCTTTACAGGGCATAATGTAGTACTGTATACTTGGGGGGAAAAGTGTCTTTCTTGCGCTATCTTTGCATGGTGAAGAGGTGATGCGATGTTTTCTGCATCCTGTGTTGCTGAATGGGGAGGATTTAATATTCACATCCACTGTGTTCAAGGGCAGGGTTGAAGTTTATTAGAAAATGGCTGCACCTGCTGCTGATCTGTTGCTTGAGGAACTGAAATTGAGGTGCTCCTTTTACAGGCAGAAACTGTGAGGAAACGATGATCTGTTCAGCCACGGAGGTGAGAATACAGTGTATCTAGTCCACTCAGATTTACAGTCTGCAATTTCCTTTCCACATCTGGAAGAATTGTGAAGCAGATATGTCCATATGCCCCATTACAGTACACCCTTATTGCCTGAACTGTGGCTCGGCTTTTCCCCATTTCTGTCTAGAAGTGAGGAACTAACAGATGCCTCAGAGCGGTGATTTGGGAGATTTAGAGAGTGTGAGAAGGGTGTAATACAGTCCTCTGATGGACTCGGTGTGATAGGAGGTCCATGTTAAGAGGCAGGGGATAAGAGGCTATGACATTCATGCTGTAAGGTTAAGGTGTCGCGCACCACTATTACTGGATCAATACTTCTCAGTTTTGTACTTATCTCTGGCCCGATGCTTAGCAGCTTTTCTGGACACACACCAGGGACTCGGAGAAGAACTCACCTTCTGGCTGTCTCTCTATGTCTCTCTGTCTCTTTCTTGCTCACACTGTGTTGTTTCTTTCTTTCTGTCTTTCTTTCTTTCTTTCTTTCTTTCTTTCTGTGAGACACCTTAAAGTTGCACTGAAAGACTAAATAGTAAAAAAATTTCTGTTACTTGCCACTCAGAGGGTATTCTCTAAAAGCTCTAAAAGGACTGCTTTAATATAGATAAATGGAGGTTAAAGCTCAGACGGTGAAAAGGTAAGGTTTTGTTGTGTTAGAGAATAACTCAGACACTTTAGAAACAGCGCTGCGTGTTTTAGCTACAGACGAGAGACACCTATTGTATTTACAAACTAGCCACAGAGAGTCCTGGTCATGGCTGCCTTTTGATTTTACTTAAGGTGGGGGAGAAAAAAAACATGTTGTGAGTTAAAATGGGTGAAAAACGCTCATCTTCCCCAGCGGAGTGTTTGCCTACTTTTAAGTCTTTCATTAAACTTCTGAAGCCAGAGTTAATCCTTGCTTCACCATGCAACAAAAAAATTGGATTCAACAATTAAAAAGAGGAAGAGGAAGAAGGGGGGAAAAAAGAGAACGGAGCAAGGCTGATCGCTCCATATTCATATTCTGATGCAGGCGTTATCACTTAAAAGGCTTTCTAATTACAACAGCAAGACAAAAACTGCTTGGATTCCTTCCAGACGCGCAAAATGATAAAGTAAGCTCGCTCTCACTGCCAGGCGCTTAATCTCGCCCAAGCACCTTGGAGCGTCATCTCCCAAACACATGCCACTGAATGTGGAAATGCCATTTGGAGATGCAGGTGTGACATTTGATAAGAAACTTATGGATTAAATATGTTGGACTAATGAGGAACCCAGCTAGCCCATCAGGGCAAACTGTTGGCTCGGATTGTGCGCCAGGCGATAACATTCCTCCACGCAAAACTCCAAATTCATTATTAATAAACAGCCGCAGTCTCTCTCACGCTCACGCTCACGCTTGCTCGCTCTCTCGGGCGGACGAGTGAGGGATGTTGCTTCTCATCAGGAGTGAGAAGAAAACCCAGAGGGAGGGAGTTAGAGTGAACAACATATTTTTTTTTTTTTTTTTTTTTTTGGAGACAGAAGTCTGGTTCATATTTTGAATCTGGGATATTTGGTCTGAGTTATTGTTATCGGTCCAGTTTAAAGTAGTCCTGGTCACCACAGATGATGTTCGGGACATTATTAACTTCCGATCTCTCGTCTTATTAACGTCCCACAAAACCAAAACTTTTAAAGCACATCCATGCTGATGAACAAAAAAACTTCCTAAGAGGAATTGGCCTAATGGTTTCCATTTACTGTTTTCCCATTAGTATCTAATGATCTAATGGTTAATAGATTATGTAAATACCCTATACTAAGGTTTATTTTCATGGGAGAAGCCCATTTAAATTGTTTTGTTTTTTTTTGTTTTTTTTTTCCCCAAAATGCTTGAGACATTACAGCAAATGAGATATATAGGGGTTTTTTTGTTTTGTTTTTTTTTTCACATTTAAAATGCCTGGGACATGTCAGACGTTTTACTTATTTGTTCTAGCTGTCTGTCTGTCTGTCTGTCTGTCTACTAAAAAGATTCTGAAATGCCTGAGACATTACAGCATGCTAGAACATGTTAATGTTTGTTAGGTTGACTGTTTGTTTCAGTGAGGACGTCTTTTTAAAAGGTTTTCTTTAGAATCCCTGCGACATTACAAGTCAGAAATTGAAATGTATTAAATTTTTATTTTTACTCAGTAAGGACATCTTTTTAAACATTTCTCTTTAAAATCCTTGGGACATTACAACATGTCAGAAATTGTATTAGATTTTTTTTTTTTTTTATCTGTGTGAACGTCTTTTTAAACGTTTTTGTTAGAATGCCTGAGACATTATAACATGTCAGAAATGTTATTTTATTTCATTTTATTTCTGAATCTGTGTGGATGTCTTTTTGGATTTTTTTTTTTTTTTTTTTTTTTTTTTGAATGCCTGGGACATTACAGCATGTCAGAAATGGTGTCAGTGTTTTGTGCTTCACTAAGCCACCAGTGTGAAGTGCTGAGCCCTGGCTTGACATTTAGAGTGATTTAGAGCAGACTACAGCAGCATTAAAGGCGTAGTACGTCAAAGGCTCTTTAATGAGGTGTGTGGGGCATCATTTCACCCCTGATGAAGTCGACACATCCAGCCATCAGCCTGTGTGCGTGTGCGTGTGCATGTGTGGGTGTGTGTGTGTAGGTCCATAGCCCACCCTCCACCTTCATCCCTGTGTGTGTGTGTGTGTGTGAGGTTGCTTTCTCAGAAGAAGGCTGGATTGGAGCGGAGTCTGCGAAGAGTGTCAGTGTAAAGCAGCTTAGTTTAGCCAGGCAGCGGCGTGGCACTGACTGACACCGCTTTGTTTCTCGGTCCAGTAACCGTCCGGAAATATCCCATATTCAAACCGAGCGTCGCAATTTAGCAAGGAGAGTTTTAAGTATACAGTGATTTACATTTCTTCAAATTCAGGTCCACGTAAGTGGAGACCAGAAATATCCATTCACGTCACCTCGAGGTCGGGGTTACAAAAAAAAAATGAATATTCAAACAGCTTTAAGTAGCGCATATATTATCTGGCAAATAAAAACATAGGTAATTGTCTTTCCTCTTTTCCCCATTCTTTGTTTTAGCATGTGCAAATAAAGGTTGTGGGTGTCGTGACGCTGTTGAGGCACAGCTTTATGATGGTAATGAAGCGGCGCAGTGTGTGCAATCGGCGCAAGTCGGCTCCGAGGAACAAGCGATAACGAACAAGTGACAGCAGTCCTCGACCGTGCCAGTGGTCAATTACAAAGACAATTGAAAGTCCGGCAAGTGAGCCATCCTGACAGTATGGCACACCACACACATCCACTGATACTCTGAGTGTGTGTGTTTTGCCCGTGTGTGTGTGTGTGTGTGTGTGTGTGTGTGTGTGGTTATTTAAGAGCATCTCTACTTGCCATCTCATGAAGCCCACTTTAAAACTTTCCTCTCCTAGCTAGTTTGTTTTTTTGCGACTATGTGCTTTGATATTCAGCTTTCGACCTTGGCTTCGAGAAAGGCACCAACTTATTCGTTTTTATTATTAATTATTATTACGAGCCTCACAAAAGTGCAATCCCATGCTGCGACACCACCAAGTAGCACATTCATATTCATAAGCGAGCTGGAGAATTTATTTCTTTGCCCTACTTCATGTGCGTAAGTATCACAGTGTCTCCATGTGGTCATGCTAATGTATTGAGCAGGGGTGTGTATGTGTGGATCTGTGGCTCTTATGAGACTGTATCATGCACGTCTCAATAGATGATAAACAAACTGATGCATGGTAGGAAGAGTACATTCAAAACAGCCAACTATTCATTACATGCATTTTTATTTATTTGGCAGATTATTTTATTTAGAGCGAATTACGAAGCGAAGTGATACAAGTTATACATTCTCAGGTGGGAACACCTACGGTTTAGCTGTAGCATTTATGGTTTTTGACATGACACCTGTAAATAACACTTTTCGTTTTTTTTTGTAGTTTTCAGCTAAAGCAAACCAAACGCAACTAAAATTCACCCAGCAGGAAAAAAAAATCACAGAAGGGGAAAGGGCACAGGACATACAAGCCAGGTATTTGCATTTGCTTCTGGTAGCAGTAACTTTGGCTTCATGCCAACTTTATCTTGGTGAACTTTGAACTGTGAATTTACAAGTCTGTGTCTTGTGAGCCAATAGAAAACAAGAAGGCGGGACTGCCATCTCTTTGGTCAGTAAAAAAAAAATGGAGGAACTGCTAATTGTTTAAAAGCGGTAACGCCAGGCTTTTGCCGCACTGCTTTCCTGCTTTCCTAGCTGTCTCGTCTGTTGACATCCACTGTTTCCTTCAAATTCTTCCCAGTTCTTCATTCTTCAATTCTTCATCCTGCTAGGATTTTTTTTTTTTTTTGTTAGCAATGTTGACACTTCTGCATACTAAATGTGTAATATGACTAAAACCAGTGCTCCAGCAGTACAAACTTGCCATGCTTTTTCTTAAAAGAATCAAATGTATTTTCGTATTTATTTCTTAATTAATATAATGAATTTTTATTGAAAAAAACTTATGTATTTGCTTAACTGAACTTCATCAAATTAATCGTTTCTTGTTTGTAGAGAAAAGTGGTTAGTTAACAAAACATAGTCAACTGATATAATAACTTTTTAAACTGTTACACAAAACTTCTACATTTGACTCGTTCATACCTTGTCGTATGATGTCATTAGTAGGATATTGAACGAGATCTCCTTGCTCCTGAACAACACTGAGCTATGCTGTTATGTCGACTTAAATATTTAAGAGCCTACAATCTATCAATAAGACTAATTTATTGCAGAAATTAGTGGAGTTATGGTGTAGGTTATCAAATAAATACGTATCTCAAATTCAAATGGTCAAAATGGCCGCTGTGTCCATTATAGCATTCCATCAGTTTAACTGATAGGAGTCAAAACCTTGACCATACCTGAACACATTTAAGTGAATTATATATCATTAGATGTATATGTGTGACAGAAGCAACATCTGGCTTACTTACTATCTGTGAAACAGTGTTTGGAATAAGAATAGTAAATTATAATATTCAACGAATAATATTCAGTAAATTAGATTATGATTATATAATATGTTGAAATAACAAAAAAAAACAAGTTATTAAGTCGAAATAACTACATACTATCTTTAAATAATAAGACATTAAGTCAAAATAACATGCTACCTTTAAATAATGAGTTATTAAGTTATTAAATGGGATACTGTATCGAACTAACAAGTTAAGTCGAAATAATGAGATATTAAGTCAAAATAATAAGCTTTCAATAAAAAGTTTCAATAATGAAATATTAAGTGATAATAATGAGATATCTTGAATTAACTAGTTATAAATTAGAAATTTAAACGAGATACTAAGTAAAAAAATCCGGTGAGTTAATTTGAACTAATGAGATATTAAGTCAAAATAGCAAGCTATCTTTAAATAAGTTATTAAGTCAAAATAATGAGATAATAGCTTGAATTAAATAATTACTGAGCTATTAATTGGAAATAGTGAGATACTCAGGCAATAACAACACAATAGCCTATCTTGAATGAACAAGTTATGAAGTTGAAATAATGAGATATTACTTGGGGAAATAATGATATAGTGTATAGCTCTTTTTTTTTTTTTTTTGGTAACAACTTGCGGTTCAGGGCTGTACAAATGTGTCAGACGTTTGGGAGGACACGACTCCTTCACTAGCCCTCCTCAGTCTGTACTCTAGTTAGCAGTGTTTCAGTGTTATGTACACGGACGCAGCACTAACAGAAAGAAAACACAGTCTGAGCTGCACACCTTTACCTCTGCGCCTCCTCTAGAGGAATAAAAGCCATTCCGACAGCGGAGTTTCATCTCCTTGGGCCCACGCCTCGGCTAATCTCTCCCCAAGAACATTTCCACTCCAGTTCCTCCCCACTCCAGACATATTTGCTCTCGCCAGCCACTCGTGTCCCCGTTAAGATTTAAACAGCAAACAGAGAGCGGAGCGGAGATAACCTGCTTCTGGACCCACTCCACTCCCCCGACATTATTTTAGAAGAGCAGATCCGAGCTCCCGGACGCCGCCGCGGCGCGATTATCTGCCACGATCCCCTCTCTCAGACGCAGCAGTCATTCCTTCATTCATCCTCAACACAAGCACACGTGCACACTCTGAGACGGGGGTGCAGAGGCAGGCTAATGCCTCGTGTGATTGCTGGGTCATGAGGAGGGAGTGCAGGAATAGAGGAACATCGCAGCAGCAAAAAGATGCAACTTTACACTTTCTGATTTCCTTCTGAGACACTGCTGTCAGATCTGTGCTGCATCACGCTACACGAAATCAACACTGCACTAACACTGGTAGGCTAATATTTTGGGTGTATGCATTTTAACGGATCATTTGCACTTTTGATTTTTTTTTTTGGGCGATTCTACGATCGTCTTGTGCGTGGTTCAGATTAACAGCTTTACGTATACAAATAATATGAATAAAAACATATGGAAAATCAACAGCACTGTCCTAATCCACTATAAGTGCACGTCACCTTCAAATATAATCATTAAAATACTTTGAATGTCTTCTTTGAATTATTTTCACATTAATTTATGAATCCATTTTTTTCTTTTGCTTGAAACAGCCTTTTTTTTGATGAGCCATGTTTCATCCATGACAGATTTTTAAATAATGCAACCCTGTTACCTGAACACATTCACCCCTATGAAATATTCCACAAGTCACATTTAACAACAATTCACATCATACACATTTCTTGAAGCTCATGCAAAGAAGAAAAGCAACCTCTGTCTTTTCCCTTATTTTTATGACATGATATTGTGATATTGACTGATGAGGTCACTTTGAAAGTGTAACCCTGTTACCCAAACTATAGACTGATAGTAAAGTAAATGTCCTTAATATCATCAAGCCATTAGCCTGAATGCTAGTTAACCACATTTTGTGCATTTTCTAATTCTAATTTGCTAATTTTTTTATTAAAAAAAAAAAACTCAACCCTGATAATCATTTAAGAGCAAAATGCATCCTGTCAGTAAAGAAACCTTGAAAAAAAAAAAAAAAAGTAAAAAAAAATTGTTAGCTGAGATAAGTTGATTTCTTGAGTTTAATGTAGTAGTTTAGCGTTAAAATAAAGTTTAATTTTTAAGAAATATAAAGGCTGAACGGCACTGCAGTCATGGAAACCCATTTTAATCTTGCCATGTTGATTTTTCTCCAGCATTCCTATGATCATACATATAATTATTCTTCTTTCATTAACCTTCTACAGCGCGTAATTAGCTAAGCACTCGTAATGAACACATTTACCTCGACCCGTTTTGGTTTCCCTCTCTGACTTTGCCCCCTATCATCACCTGAAACAGGAGGTCGAGCTTTCCAATAAAGCAACCCTCCTAACGCAACTGCCTGCATCAAATATGATGTATATTAACACCGGCGCTGCGCCTCGGCGCTGTCAGGCTTCTGTTATGGTGTGCCGACCCCCGCCCCTTGTTTTGATACAGCCGTAATTTAAAGACCCATCTTAATTGACTTACTTTTTTTGCACGTGCCTCTTGCGAGTGAGTGCAGCGCTGCTTTATTGGGCCACACACAATGTAGCCGCTTCAATTTTACCATTCATAATGAATGCACAGGCTCCATTCAAATGCAGCCATAAGCACACAGCAGATAAGAATTTAATTAAATGTAGATTAAAACCAAACAGGAAAACACACTCGCTGATAATTTTTTTATCACCTCCCCTGGTCATATTCTTCCACACACACACACACACACACACACACATGCAATACAAACACACACACACATTCAGTTCGTTTTTTGGGAGTCTCAGGGCAAATATTTTGGTCTTTACACTGTCCAAATGTTCAACTCAAATGAAGTTATAGTCATGATGGTTTATAGGCGCTATATATACAAATATGTACAGTCCTCATTCATTACTGAAGCCAGGATTTTGTTTCAGCAGCTTCTTCTGTATGAGATCATTTTTTTATTTACATATTTTAAGGAATATTCTAGCATGTTTTAACCTCTTCTCTCAAATTAGCTCACAAATTGTCATGCATTTTCCTGTAAGGATTCAAGAATGCAAAGGGTTTTTTTTTTTCTTTGATGACACTTGTTGACTCGTAATAGACACAATTACACAAATCGTGGAATTTTGAAGAATTATTTGTGATATGCATTTGAGCGTTTCAATTAATTCGACCAGCTGTTTGGCAAAAACATTAAAATAATTAAAAATGATAGCGATGACTCGGCTGAGACCTCCAAAGGTGCAGTAAGCTCTTTTTCTGGATGAAGACGGGGGAAATCGCTTACCATCTGCTCCATTTGTTTAGAGGAATCATTTGTGTGTTTGTAAAAAATGAACACAAATATAACAAACATCAGTAGCTAATTACACACCCAAAAATGGCTTCCCCTAATAAACCGAGTGAGCTCATTGCTTTTGCCTCAAATCCTTTTTTCAAATTTTTTTTAAAGATAGCACCATATGACTAAAATTTGAAGGACTATCAAATTTGCCACTATTTGCCACTTTTCCATCACAATTACTGCAGACATGTTTGAGAGGATTTAGATTTCAGAGTCAGTGCTGTTTCTCCTTCCAGGATGGTTAGAGAGATAGAGAAAGAGAGCTTGAGTGATGGTCAAGTTTCTGGATTGGGCTGAAATGGACACACACACACACACACACACACACACACAATTGGCACCTCACATGGCAGTGCCTCTGTTGCCACTGCAGAGCTCTCTCTCTCTCTCTCTCTCTCTCTCTCTCTCTCTCTCCATGGCCTCTCTGTTCTGCTCTATTACCCCCGCATAAGCCTCGCGCCTTTTCCTGCGGGGAGAGGAGCAATTTCCTGTCGCCACGCGTTTGATCAAGTGCTAAAACCCGCGCGATCAACACAGGGACAGATGTCGGCTCCAGATGGCCGCGCCGCACCACCCGGGGCAGCCGAGGGTCTGTGCCAGGATGGCAGAACGGCAGTGGGTGAGGGCAGCGGGCACCCTCCCTCTGCTCCAGTCCGACAAATGCAATTAAGCCCTTTAGCCACCGGTTACCCGCTCAGGCCGGCACCGAGCGTCAGAGGGCGTGATTAGTGTCCGCTACAAGCAATATGTGGAATTACAGCAGACACAGAAGCAGGGCATGATGGGACAGCTCAGGGGAAGGCAGGTGAAGGGCCGGACTGGGGCAGTTTTGGAGCACTTTGGGGTATTTCTCGGGGTGGATAAGGGAACAAGAGTGATGGCTTGATTCACCATCACACCTTCATCGTCTCGACCAGTTCCAGATTGACAGATCGTGCAAACATCTGTCAGCTGCTCCATTTCTGGGCTCTTTTTGGAGTGTTTCTGTGACAAGGAGTCGAGTTGCCATTTTATCACCCTCATCATTTCTGAACGCCAGATCGTGCCAGTGCAGGCTGAGCCGACGTCTTTGTCAGCTCTGCTCCTTCGATTAGCCCAAGTTGTGGCGATCTGTCATCTTCCAAAATGGCTGACAGATGCATCAATCTGCCGCTTTCTGTCTCCCACTGACGCCAAAACGCCCAGGCGGACCTTTTCCAGCGATTTTTTTTTTTTTTTGAGGCCTCCCATTTGCAAGAGGGCAGCGTTCCACGAGCCCATGTGGCCGGCAGACACAGCCATGTTGGAGGAGGGCTGTTAAGCTCACCTGCTCCCCGGAGTGAAGCATGCTGGGTAGGGGGATGCGGGCCACCAGGCACAGCTGGGGGTCCGGCGCAGAGCTCCTACTGCTGCCGCCGGCATTCTCATGTCCCATTAATGCGGCTGGTCAAAATGGGCAAAAGGGGTGTGTATAGAGTGTGTGTGTGTGTGTGTGTGTGTATGTATGTGCACTGAGTGTGCCTCTCAGCAGGGGCCTCGGTAAACACATGTCGATTGGCCGCAACCAGTTTAGGGGGAAAAGGAGAAAGGCATAGCAACTGTGTGTTTTTTTTTTTTTTTTTTCATGGAGAAAGAGTGTGTGTGTGTGTGTGTTAGTGTTAGTGTGTGCGTGTGTGTGTTAGTGTATGTGTGTGTGTTAGTTAGTGTGTGCGTGTGTGTTAGTGTTAGAGTGTGTGTGTGTGTGTGTTAGTGTTAGTGTATGTGTCTGTGTTAGTGTTAGAGTGTGTGTGTGTGTGTGTTAGTGTTAGTGTGTGTGTTAGTTAGTGTGTGCGTGTGTGTTAGTGTCTGTGTTAGTGTT
>CM075024.1:5407417-5440366 GCA_037576675.1 Pangasius sanitwongsei | reverse complement strand
GGCCGCGGCGCCCGGGGGGGGGGCGCCCCCGCCGCCCCCCGCCGCCGCGCGCCCCCCCCCCCCCCCCCCCCCCCCCCCCCCCCCCCCCCCCCCCCAATGGCTGCTGGGCCTCTGAGTCACACACACCTAACCTGAGGTTATGGCACAGTCATTAGGAACATGTGCTGGCATTATTGTTACTGTGTGTTACAGTGTTACAGAAAAAAAAAGCTGGAAATCACACATTAGAAATGATCACAGCAGACAACATTCCACTGATTTTACGCTTTAATGCTAAATGATGTGGAAAAGATATAGAATTTTGAATATCTCGTTTGTGTGGCTGTATTTTTGCATTGTGTTGCACCCACTTCACTATAAATGAATAACACATCCATCATAACAAAGTTAATGTAATGCTTTCAACTGCATCCCAGCTCCAGTGTGTCCTAGATTTGTTTGTTTTTATGGATTTTTGTTCTTATGTCCAGAAAGTGTATTTTCAGCATTTGAGTGACATATAAAGCACTAATTGATGTGTGAAAATGGTTTCTAGTAATTCACATATTACGGCTCTTTATTTCATCAGTGGCAGCAAATATCATTTTCAGTCAGCTATGAAAAGAGCCGCTCGCATCTCGAGGGACTTATCACAGAAACGGCGTTTAATTATAAGGAAGAATATCTCATTTTTAATATTCTGAATCATTCCCTTTATCAGATGGGAAGTGGAAGCTGGATCGTTTTCTAAGCTGTAATTGTGTACCTATGTGCGTCTGGGTGTGTGTGTGGGAATTATAGAGACTGAGAGAATTCTTTTCAAAGAGAAAAGATGGAAGGAAATAGTTGAAAGATGTAGTCACGCTTCTGCCTTGTGCTTCTCCCTCAAAGACCTTTCATTTCTGGATTATGACATGCTGGTAAATATAACAAATATTTCCCCTTTAAATGTGTACTCGGATCATAATGTTTGTCACATGATGCAGGATTATTATTGCATATTTTGTCTCTTTTTTTTTTGCCTTTTTTTCACAAAGTCAGATAACTAATATTAATATAAATATCTGAATATGACCTTTAAGAGTGAAATCTGTTACAAAATGTGTACAGATGTTTTTTTTTTTTTTTTCTGTCAGATATTCTACCCAGCATTAAGGATTTACTGAAAAAGCAGAACATTGAGTATGAGAAGAGTATGAGAAGAGTGCCCCCTGTTGGTTAGAAACACACCGTCCCACCAAACCCTAAATGATCCGTTTCTACACATCAGTACCACTCATTTCACAATTTCTAATTTGCCCAAATATACGCATATGAAGCCAGATAGTGCCAGACACTGAATACTTCTGAATCATTGTAGGTTTTTTTTTTTTTTTTTCAGTCTGAGCATTGGATGAAGATGACTTATAGATGTCAAGGCCTTAAAAAAAAAATAAAAAAAACTTTCAGAAAGCTTTGCATTCACCATACAGCTCTGGACATGGAGTTTCACATGAAGTCTCAACTCAGTTCTTTACTTCAGCATTGAAATCAAGGCCAAAGGCTTTTAATCGCACCAGCGTTCATGCTTCATCTTTTTACAGGAAGCTGCATCATATAACAAACCACTGCTATGGGCCACGATGGTCAGCTTATGTCAAATGTTTTTGAAACTTTTTTCTTAAAACTGTCATAAGGTACAGGATAAACGTATGTTTATTATGGGTAGATTAAAGCAAATCATTAGGGATGGAAAAAAAAAATAACTGATTGTTCATAGTCTCTGCATCAATGCACAAAATGGCAAACTTTCACCATTTTGCCGAACCATTTTAGTTTAGTTATATACAGTGAAATACACTCTAAATACACTAAAATACACTTAATAGGAACATCTGTACACCTGCCCTTTCATGCGTTTATCCAAACAGTCAATGATGTAGCAACATTGTAACGCATTTAAAAAAAAAAAAAAAAAAAAAAAAAAGTGTATAGTCTTTTTTTTTTCCAAATCTGTCACAAACTGTCCAGTTTGGCTGACCCATTATAGCTTCAGATTCCTGTTCTTGGCTGATAGGAGTAGAACCCGATGTGGTCACCTGCCTCAAGGTTTGACATGCTGTGCATTCGGAGATGCTTTTCTGCTCACCACAGTTGTACAGAGTGGTTACCACAGTCGTCCTGTCAGCTCTTCATCAAGGCATTTCCGCCCACAGAACTGGATGTTGTTTTGTTTTTCGCACCATTCTGTGTAAACTCTACAGACTGCTGTGCGTGAAAATCCCAGGAGATCAGTAGTTTCTGAGATTACACTGTCGGAAATCGCAATCTAGCATGATCAAGTCACTATATTTATTGTCTTCTTATAGTTATTAGACTACTTGACTGGTGACTTGAATTGTATGGGTTTCATCCAAACCAACTCAAAAACAAGCAGTATATAAATATTATCAACTTGAATCTAGGGGTAATTTTGATAAAAATGAATTCTGAGTGGAAAGTTAAAGAATAAAAAGCTGCATGGCTTCAGTATATATCCAAAACATCACTGTACACATTTAAACAATGTGTGTAATATCTGTAATATAGTTGGATTGTGTTTGTAAAATTAAACCAGTATTAATGGGGACTGTGGGATTTTATTTTACAGCTGGCTGCAAAAACGTGGGTTTTTTTTTTAAAACGTGTCAATCAAAATCTATTCAAACCATCAGTGAGTACTACAGCTAAGGTGCACACACGAAGTTTTATATGTATTATTAAAAACAAAAAGTGCACATTCATTACACATTTAACTGCTTTTGGCATAAAGGAATGAATGTAGCAATGCATAAGAGTTGAAAATACACTTGCTCTTGTTTTTATATATTGTGTTTGTAAAGGTATTTATTTGTTTGTTTGTTTGTTTGTTTATTTATTTATTTACATATACACTTGGTTAACTTTATTTCTGTTTAACCCGGGAACTCACGTTGAGTGACAAATCTCTTTTTTCAAGTGCGCTCTGGTCAAGAAGGCAGCGCAAGAGTTATCACAAACTACATTCACACACAAGACAATCTTACAAAAAAAAAACAAAACGTTATTTACCAAATTCAGATCTCACAGACGGAACACCAGAATAAACCTGACTATAAGTACGTAAAATGAAAAGGATGTTGACAAAAATACTCCAGATTATTTGTCTTCACACTGAAAGCAGAGAGAAATCTGTCATTTACTAAAGTTCACAGTGATGTTCTTGAAGCATGTCTGCACAAAATATCACCAAATCTAAAAATGGATTAAAAAGGAGCTTTAAAAAGTATTAAATGCTGGTAACGCTTTATATTACAGTTCCCACAACTGGCATTAATTAAAATTAATCAACAAAACATCAGTACCCTGGGCAAATAATCAATGCCTGCATTAACCAATGTTCTTAACATTAGTGAGTAAAATTACACCAATATATTAATGAACATGTTGTTAATTAAATTGTTAAGTGGCAAAATTAAGAAGTGAGGCTGAAAAGCATGTTCAGTAAGTCATCAACATTAGGGACACGCTGTAATTTAATTACTGCAAATTTATCTGGATTATTTTTAGTCATTGAATAAGCAGCAAGTTCAGGTGTATTTTGTTAACATTTAAACATGTCAGTTACTGTACATTGTTATTTTCTTAACATTGCTCACAGTTTATTGTTGAAGTTAAGAGTTACATAATTGCTAGAACAGAGGCAGTGAGTTTATATTTGTGCGTTGTGGGGTTTGGGACCCCGTTCCAGCTTCTGCTGCAGTCATTTTGTCGGGACAGATGGATGAAACAAAAGCTGATGCGCCTAACTACGAGTTTTTACAGCAAACTATTAAAGTCCTGCGCTGTTTATCCACAAACATTTGAATACCTGTCTTCAGGCCAGTTTAATTATCCTCCCCCTTCTGTCCGTCCCTCGACACTTTGTTGTCTCCCAGCAAGAGAGAGAGAGAGAGAGAGAGAGAGAGAGATTTGTTTCTGTTTTCATTAAGATATTACTGCACTGCTGAAATGGCGTGACTGTATTTCAGCACTTCCACAAAGTAGCTCGGCTCTTCTTCGTTCGCACGAGGTCTTTCTCCTGCAAAGTCAAAGCAATTAAAGGGGCCTGTGATGGCTGCTTTTGAAATCTCAGTGCCTCGATACGTGCACTCCTGTGATTCGGTTCGATTCATCATTACGGAGCACTTAGATGTGTAATTCCGTCATTTACATCTTCCGTCCTTTCATGTCCACCTCTTTAACGGTACGTTTAAAGCCATTATTAGGCTGCGAACAGCAAGTACGTGCGGCAAAGCCCCTGATTCAGGAGCGACGAGAGCCACTGCACGGTATACTGAGGGAATGTAGAGGCGGTTTTTAATTATCTGGACTTGGTACAGGATGCCGGGGGTTTTTGATTGTTTAAATGAAGCAGCTGGTTTATTGTCTCCGCTTAATTCCTCCATTGTTTTTGGAATATGTCAGACTTCTTTATTCTTTTATCAGGTGCGCTGCAGGAGGAAGAACACAATAGCCTTCATAGCGGCTGCGCTGGCCGCCGCACAAAGGCTCTGGGCAAGAAAGCACCCCAGGCCAGGCGCAAATTACACTTTTCCCCAGCTCAGCTCCGTCTTCTCCTTCATATATGTGCTCTTCTGCTTAGTGTACCTCTGACATACATATATAAATACAGCAGAGCTTAAATAATAGCACACCTAATAATGATAGCACTCTCAATTCCACATACTGAGAGTGGGCTTAAAAAATCAGTTCCTGTAGTTCTGTGTCACTGTGGTCACCGAGGGCTGCCGTGCTGCATACAGAAACATCACTGAAAGCACGTGACCTACCATGAACAGTCTGAGTGTGCTTACATGCACCACGTTTCCTTCATTTTGACTGAGCCTTGGATGCAGACCGGTTTGGTTTCTTCTGGACTTTTCCGAACACACAACAGTATTTTGATCTTTTTTTATGGATGAATTATAGACCTTTTCGGTGTAGTACACCACAAATAACAACTTCATCGATAGTATAAATGCTAGTTATCCTTCTGTGATCTACCTTTGATATATCTATACATCAAAGATCAGTAGTAGTAAAGTATTACACACTCTTATTTAACTATGTATTAAATACTGCAAGCAAAGCCACAATTTTATCCCGATATATCAGCTTCCAAATTGTAGCAGTTATATAAATTTATGCAATTAATATATTTCCCAGAATGCTAAATTCATCCCAAACATTATACACTGAGCTTCTTTAGAGGATGCAGTTCATCTAAGTGAAAAACATCGCTGCAGCAGTTTCACAGCAGGTTTTTTTTTTTTTTTTTTGCTTGCAAGTGGGTGTTGATTGGTTTTTGTTTTATTTTGAAATAGCCTCAAAACAAGTTCTAGTATGCAAAGGCAGAACATGTAACAATGAAGAGGGTGGGGCATGCCATGTTAGGGACATTTCTAATCTGCATATTCATCAAATCTGGATTTATTTATGAAGGTTAAAGTGTCTCTAACTCTTTATTATTCAATTCAGAAAAAACTCTTCAAAACAAGATTTGGGGAATTTAATGTCTCCGTCTTACAACCACCACTAATCCTCTAATACTTCCAAAAACATTTTGGAAGAAACAAAAAACTGCAAGCCCAGGTGAGTTTTTGACAACAGATCACTTCAGGAACGTCTTTCTTTTTTTCTCTTTTTTTTTTTTTTTTTTTGCTCCCGCTGCTTTCGTGATGAGCTCTTAATGAAACGTTTCTGCGCTTTCAGGAGGTTTGACTGGTGTTGAGTTGCTCTCCCTGTGGCAGGTGACAGTTCAGATGTGCGCTGATGTTAACTGCTGCTGAGTGCAGTGGGAGTTCTGTTATTTTAATTAGAAGATAAGGACTGAGAGAGTCTCTCCAGGCAGTGTGTGGTGTCGGTGACAGGATCCAGCTGATGATGAGGATGAATATGATTCACCCACTGATACACATCATATGTTCATATGCTCATATGTTCTCTCCAGTTTTATGATGCGAGAGTCATGTTTCGGAACCAAATCTAAACTAACAAACATACATAACACACTTCAGGTTACTTTTTTTTATTATAAACATTTGTAATGGACTCAGCAGCACAAGTTGCTCTTGCTAATGCCTCCCTCCACCCTGTTTCCTGAGCCAACAGCTGGACGAGAATCACAGGTCCTCCTTCATTCTGACGCTCTGTCGGAGTGTTTGCACGTCTCTGAAAGCTAACAGCATGCTTTGATTAATTGTCCAGCTTTCCCTTTGAAACAATGTCCTAATTCTGCCATTTAGCACCAGCATATCATAGTTTGTTGTTATCTCGGCAGCCAGATTTGGGTAAATAGTCATATTAAAAACTTTAATCTCCTGAATGGAAAATGAAGAGCGGCTGAAAGCCCTGTCATGTGCAGTGATAAATATTATCTGAGCTTAAACCTTCCCTCTTATCCGCTCCCCCTCCCTCTCTCTGCTGTCGCGCTCTATTCTTCTAAGTTAATAAATATGTTCATAACACTACAGTAGAATGTTTCAACTAAAAAAACCCAGAAGCTACAGAAGTACTACACACCTTTTTTTTCTTGGTGGAGTAGTACTTGGATGACACACTGCGCACCTTATGCATGTCTTATGCAACTTCTTTGTGGTCATTAAACTTTATCAGTTAAACTTGACTTATCTCAAAAGCCAATGACTGCAACAATGCTCATTGTAAAACTTTAGATAACCAGGCAAATTTTGTCATTTTTATCTGATTCCTTATTTTTTTCCTTAACCTTCTACCATCTAAACCCCAAACATGACTTCTGGTCTGTCAGTTAATACCGGAAGGTACAAAAGACCTACACAACTGTCACTCATTCCAGATTCATATGTTGATTTAACCATGACATTTTTATTTGGGGGTGTGGAGATACTCTGATGTTAAAATTCTGAGCTCATACACAAAATGCTAATTGTACACACCCCTCTTATGTGTCATGATCTAGCACAATAATTGCCATCAAAACATACACTAAACATTGCATTCATATGTCCGTTCAGTCCACAGAAGTATGCACTTTGAACAAATGTAAATAGATGTTAAATACATGCATTTTGTGTTTTTTATTTCTGATAGGTGGCCAGCTATGGTGCACTACCACTAAGAACGTAATGGAAGGCGAGGAGCTAGTGGCGTTTGTGGTGGACTTTGACTCTCGGCTGCATTCGGTCAATCACATGTCCCTGAGCGAGGGCATGTACCCAGCACGCCTTCTAGACACCATCCAGCTCTTACCACAGCAAGCCGCCATGGCGTCCATTCTCCCCACCGCCATAGTTAACAGTAAGGGCACAAACACTAAATCCTGCTAAATAAACATCAACATCTCCACACTGCAAAAGTGCTGTACCTACAGACCAAACGAAAATGGTAATGGACTCAATCACATAGTACACTAATAAAGTCATAGAACTGCTTCCTGCAGTAAATTTGGCTACAAAGGTGCTGCATATGGACACTCACCTGTTCACTGGCTGTGTTTGCCAGTATTTTGGCCAGCTGAGCCAACTCAGCCCTCCTTACGTACACACACCTACGAAAAGCAATTTGCCGCATGTGTCAGTTATCCATACATTAACCTTCGTACCAGGGATCCAGGGATAAACATAACTGACCTTCAGTGTAGTTTACAACAAACAGTCTTTCCAATATGTTAATCGCACAAATTCAAGCCATGTGTAAACACGGTTGGTTGACTTAATAAAGGCTATCGAGGGTTCAGTGTGACAGGAAGGCTACTACTAGCAGATGGTGCCCTGTTTTGGTTTGCCCTTGAGGTAAGGGCACCAACTTACTGGCATCATTTTAAGCTGCTGTGCTATTTTCAAGTTCGGTACAAGTACCTGACAAAACTGTTCAATCGAATATCTAGCTGAAAAATAATGCCAGCTAGTATGGGCCAAGTAGTACAATAATAAAATACATAATGCTAAGGGACAGGATCAGTAAGAAGTCATTAATTATCTGCAATTTATTTTTTTCAGCTTTCTAATCAAGCAAACTTCCCTCATTAACTTAAGCTGAATACAATAAAAGTTACATAGTACAGTGTATTTTGTGTAACTGAACCTGTGCTCATTATAGTGACATTGCTATGTCTTTCAGAGGACATCTTCCCTTGTAAGGCTTGTGGAATCTGGTTCAGAAGTGAGAGGAACCTGCAGGCTCATCTGATGTACTATTGCAGTGGGCGGCAGAGGGACCCTGACAGTGTACCTGAGGAGAATGAAGTGAACCCCCATCAGACACCCAGTATCTGTCCTTTCCCACAATGCAACAAGAGCTTTGGTACTCCTCGTGCCCTTGAAATGCACCTGAACACACACAGTGGTGAGTGGACATCCTAAGTAAAGCTTCTGAAAGCAAAAGAAGAAATAGATTAGGTATTCTTTGTTATACACACTGGGCTTCATAGTCCATAGCATAAAGTACTAAATAACTCAATTAATCAGCCAACTGAGTTTTCATCCAGTCTAATATCAGGAGGGTGGGGGAAGGTTTTGCATAATCCAAGATTTTGACTGCTGTAATGTGAGGGCACCAAATCTGATATCTACCTTTTGTCTTCCTCAGGTGTCAAAATGGAAGAGACACTCCCCCCTGGCACCAGCTTGAAATGCACAATCTGCAACTACACAGCAGATTCTCTCATTACATTCCAGCACCATATTCTCACTCACCTATCACAGGCGGCCTTCAGATGCAATCAGTGCCATATCAGCTTCCAGAACCACAGGGAACTCTTGCAGCATCAGGACTTACACAGCCACTCCAGCAAGATCCACAGGGAGAGCGACAACGAGCAATCACCACGGGGGACAGAGGAAAGTCTGCAGACTCGAACAGAGCTAGCTGCCAGGAAGGACGTTGTCATGCAGAGCCCCAAAACTGTGGCCAACAAGGACATTGCCCCTGACGGAGAGCTGGAAAGAACCGAGAAAAAGCTTGTGCTTGGACTTCAGAAAGGAGAAGGTCACCCGGGTGCCAAGGCCAGTTTCTCTTACACCAGGATCAAGTCAGAGCCTTCCAGTCCCAGACTGGCCTCCTCACCAGTTCAGCCCAACATGGGACCTACATTTCCCATGGGCCCATTCCTGTCGCAGTTTGCATTCTCCCAAGACATTTCAGTAGTGCCCCAAGCATCTGAGATTTTAGCCAAAATGTCAGAACTTGTGCATCGCAGACTACGCCATGGAGGGAACAGTTACCCACCAGTCATCTATAGTCCTCTGATGCCAAAGGGGGCAACCTGCTTTGAGTGTAACATAACTTTCAATAATCTGGACAACTACCTTGTCCATAAAAAGCACTACTGCAATAGTCGCTGGCAGCACATGGCAAAGTCTCCTGATTTCTCCACTGTTTCAGACAAGGTGACAGACTCTGTGAGTCCAAACAGTGGTCACAGTTCAGTAGGGTTGCTTGCTGGATGCCACCCACCAGAGACTGATCATCTAATGCCATCAGCATGCTTGAATTCCTCTGTTTTGGACATTATTAATTCCAGTGGTAAAGTGCCTGATAAAGACCTCAGTGGACAGGTGAAAAAGGTCACCACACCAACAGGTGTTGAAGACAGACTCAATGGTAAGCAGGCTGAAGTCAAAAGTCCAAACACATCCTTAGGGGATGGTGAGAATGATCCAAACAAAACCACCTGTGAGGCCTGCAACATCACCTTCAGTCGTCACGAAACTTACATGGTTCACAAGCAGTATTACTGTGCCACGCGCCATGACCCACCAATGAAGCGCATGTCTACTAACAAGGTGCCCGCCATGCAGAGAACCATGAGGACACGCAAACGCAGGAAGATGTATGAAATGTGCCTGCCAGACCATGAACAGAGGCAACCACTAGGGCCACAGCCTGGATTTCTGGGTGTTCCCACGCTGGGAAATCCCTGCACATCCCAAGAAACTGTGGAAGGCCTGGCTGACCGTTTCCATCCGCGCTGTGACGTTTTTCCAGGGATGGTTCCGAAACACCTTGAGGCTTCTCTTACAGTCACAAAATCCATCCTAGCTCCCAAAAGCAATGCCATTACTGAGACGCAAGAACTGGATGCGCCAATCGATCTTAGCAAAAAATGCTCGCTAGTCTCCGATAAGACATGTAACTCACCCAAAAGACTCTTGGACTATCATGAATGCACGGTTTGCAAGATAAGTTTTAACAAGGTGGAGAATTACTTAGCCCATAAACAGAACTTTTGCCCAGTTACAGCTGCTCAGCACAATGAGATTGGTGGCATGGACCAGTCTGTGTTTCCAAGCATGAAGATTGAAGGCACTAATCCTGAAGACATATTTGACAAGAGTCCTGTGAAATCTGAGAAAAATGGTGGCACCAAGGTGACGGTGCAAAACGGCAGTCTGTTCCCTCCACACCTTGGACCTGTGCCAGAGCTAAAGACTTTCAGTGACCCTCAGCTCCTGCCCTCCAAAGACGTGTTTTTGCCACACGGCCTTTACCCTGGAGCAATAAAAAAGATTAAAACAACTGAGCCAATATCGCCATATTTCGGGATAAAGCCTAGTGATTTCCTGGCAGGAGGCTTGGTTAAACAGGGTGAACCCAGTGACCAAGAGCAGGGTACTAACGGAGCAACTGAAGAAGGCAAAGAGCAACCGGCAGCCAATGGCTGCCCTCAACCTGGCAAAGACCCACTGCCCCTGCTCCCGAAAAACAGGGGAATGGTCATTGTCAATGGTGGGCACAAAGTGGATGACAGCCAATCATCAGTACCCACTCAGCAAGAGAACCAGCCCAACAACACATCACCAACAGACGGGCAAACATCTCCCACATGGGGCTCCGAGAACCCCCCAGATCCTAATGGCAACACATCACCCACATCTAAATCGCCAGTTGAGGATGCGCCACCTGTTGTGGCCAAAGGCATAAATGGTTCGGCTCAGCCAGCTGGAAGCGGCAAGTACTGCCGCCTCTGTGACATCCAGTTCAATAACTTATCAAACTTTATCACTCACAAGAAGTTCTATTGCTCGTCACATGCTGCCGAGCACGTGAAATGAAATCTTACTCTCCCGCCACCTCTCCTTCCTCCTCCTTCTCTCTTTTTCGCTACACTGTCGTGTCTGGAATAGTGCATCATGCAGTTTTATATGCTGCTTGTGGACAATCAAGAGCTTCATCTTTCATTTTTCATTGAGACTTTGATGCAAAACTTTTGTCAAGAAAAAGATTCCATGTGTAATATTGGTGCCACTTTCACCTTTATTTATTTTACAATCAGTATTACTAGGAGTAGTGACCTTAATTTAAACACAAAGGAAATTTATATCAGAGTTGTTTGTAATGTTATTGTATAGTCATTCTTGTGTAGCAATCATTGTTTACACTGTATTGTAGGTTCAACAAGACGATAGACAATACAAAACAAAATGCATTTTAGACACAAAAATAGCTACTGAAGCACTTGTGCATTCTTATTTGCTGTAAGGTTTTTTTTGTTTTTTTTTTTGTATATGCCTAAATGTCATTTGCAGTACTCATGACTTCTCAGCCTTAAACACGGTTTGAAGGGAAAACCAGGCACAACTCCGCATCTCATGTTTTGGCATATACAGTACATCCAGCTTTGCATATGTATGTAGCTGTTGGTCTATGTCTTTTTGCTTTCTTTCTTTCTTTTTTTTTTTTTTTTTTTTTTTACTCAGACGTGGGTGTTTTCATCAGGATGGCAGCGTTCTTGTATAGTACTTGTATTTCAGTTTGCAATCCATTTTGGTCTCCCTTTTTAAAAATTTGTTCTCAATGCAATACTTTGTAAAAAAAAAAAACAAAAAAAACAAAACAAAACAAAAAAAAAACAAAAAGGGGACATTACTGAAAGCAGTATTAGGAGAATGGGAACATGGCAGATATTTCTAACTCCTTAAGAACAACACTTGTACGAAGGTAATTTTATTGATGTTACTTAACAAAAGGGGTGGGAGAGGATTTTGGGGGGTTTGCTGTTAAAAAAAAAAAAAAAAAAAAAAAAAAAAAAAAAAGATCATTCCAATGTCCTTATAATGGAAAAAAAAAATATTTCTTAAAAATGTTGTTGCTATGCATGTATATGGATGGAATAAAATTCCAGAGCTGTTGGAAATTTTTATTTTGATGTGGTGTCATAATTAAACCTTAATCCTCAGGATAAACTCGATGTCTTTGTTTTCTTTGAATATTCACGAATGAGATAAAGAAAGGTTTTCCCACAAATCGCAGCAAACATTTGACACACAAAGTTGAAAGAATGAACTAATCAAATGGTTAAAAAGTCACATTTTGTCAGTTTTGGATGTTTTATAAAATATATATATATCTCCAAAACCAATGCGATGATGCAGCACAGCTGTGAATGTAAATGATTTCCAAACAGGAAACACGGTGGTGATCGGAAGGCAGTTGAACAGGGTCTCATTGCCTCATTGCATGTTTGGTTTGCCTCTTTGACACGAGCTCCAGTAAATGTTTGCTTACCGATGACGCCTTTTTAGAGATCATGTGACGGTCCGCCCCCTGAATGTGAATGAGCTTGGCCTGAGGGTACACTCGCTTTAAACACTTCCTCTGCACATCAGCAAAAACCTGACCCACACAAAAGACAAATAATGAGGACCTCATCTAGTTACAAAACATTCCTTGTTTAACTTCAATGTCCTATTGACCCAGACAGTCTCTTTGGACAGATCTATTTAAAATGCCTAAAATGTATTTCAAGCATCAGCACTGTATACAATAACGACACAAATACACAAATTCTCTTCACATGCTTGTGGCTCAAATTAGAGACGATGCAAAGGATTTTTAATCTTTTAGTTCATTATAGATTCTGAGTCAATCAAAGGATTGAGTAGATCACACTCACTTGGTTGAGATGAGCAGGGAGCTGTTCGTCAAATGAGTCCCCAACGATAACGTTCAGTGATATTCTGCTAGATAGCGGCTTGAATTTGGAGATCTCTCTGGAAAAAAAAGGAATGAAACATGACAAATCAGTGAGGAAAAAAGGGTATTGGTCTGAGTCCCAGTCACCGAATGCTGAAAGGAAAATCAGTAGCAGCCTTTCTGTGTGTGTGTGTGTGTGTGTGTGTGTTTGTTTTACCTGACTTGAGACACGCTCTCATTCAGGAAGTAATGCTCGTCCACGGCGCTGCTCTGGTGAGCCGGGTTACTCAGGAGGTATTTCTGATCAGAGGAAAGAGGAGAGCAGGATTACACCATCAGGAGACGACGCTAACGGTTTGCATTAAATTCTACGGAAAATCAGTTAAAATACACAGCTCTTGTTTGAGTTAATAACTCTAGCTCTAGCTTTAACTCACTATTTGTAACATTACATTCTACACCAGAGTCCATTTTGTCTCCATGGACAGGGGACACATAGGTGAAAGATGCGAGTCATGGAAAGTGCAAAAGTTTGTATCCCTCACGGTTTTTAAATGGGGGGAAAAAGGGGAAAATTTGCGGGGAGGGGGCTTCTATCTCTATTTTACAATTTACAGAGTCCTCCAGAATTATTGGCACCCTTTGCACAAAGATGAATATATATAAAAAGATTATATTTAGCAAAAAAGTGATATTTAGAGCTCAAATATACAGGGAAATTTTTTTTTGTCTCCAGTTTAATGTCGACCCTGCGGAGAATAACATCACTGAGGAGGAGCATTTGCTTCCTTCTAGAACTCAACGCTTAAAATTAGCAAAATTGACTGTTAATAAAACAAGCCTTAAATAGCAAAAAAAAAAAAAGGCTAGAAATCAGTTTTAAAATCTTAGATTTGGTTTACTGTAATCTTATAACAGTAATAAATAAATACATTAAAAAAATAAATAATAAATACTAGCACAATTTGGCTATATGCAAGATATTTCTGCAAGATATCTTTTTTATGTAGTTCTAATGTGATTTTCCACTAAATAGTTTCCACTGCCGTTGTCTGAATGGAAAATTAGAATAACGGGGTGTAATATTTATTTTGCACAATCATTTAAATTCATAATCATTTCAAATTCAAAGTCGTTTAACATATTGATGTTATTATTACAAACATGAATACTTCACAGGAGAAGAAACCTATGCAAAGTATGAACAGCAAAGTAGTGTCAACAATCACAATGAATTAGATATGTTTATAAACTGAATTCAAGTAGTCTACTGCCAGCTTGAATAAGTAAACTGAATCATCCCTACTAGAGCGTTTAAGTCCAGAGATCCCATGTAAAGATAACATAGAGCTTTATTCACACACCCTTTACACGAGTGTTTTGTAAGCAACATCATAACAATGGGGTCGGCTGAATTGTCACATTTGCGAAGAACAAGTCAAAGAGATGGCATGGCTAAATAAAAGAGTCGACTGGCACAAAACCATCGAGAAACCATTAAGTGTAATTCCATTGCTTTATCTTTCTCATGTAGAGGAGACAAGCACAAACATGTGGTTAAAAAAAAAAAGAAGTGGCTCAGTGTGGCAGTTAGTATGTTATAAATATGTAATAAAATAATTTGAGTCCTGATACTGATGATGTGTGTTATTAATTCACTGCAACCCTCATTTCATATCCAATGGCAGCGTAAGGTTGCCCTTTCCTCTCTGATCCATATCAGAAAACTTTCCAACATTTAGTCTCCTTGTTTTTGTTTGTTTGTTTATTGGACATTTAAATTAGAGAATGTTTGTGCAGATGCAACAAATGAGATTGAGGGAAGAAAACAACATGGCTTCACTTTTGCAGGTGTTATGTATTAATTATTTTTAGCTTGCTTTAAAAAAATAAATAAAAACATTTTTCAAATCATTCGACTCAGGTCAGCTTTCGATTGATGTCACAAATAGGAACCAGCAGCCGTTTGAGAGGTGGAAGGGACTTATGCAAAAAAAAAAAAAAAAAAAAAAAAATCTAATAAGTGATTTGCATATTCCCGGCCACACGTTAACTTGCATGAAATTGGGTGGAACTAGAGCGGAGAAGAGGCGCCTAGCTCAAGCATGGACGAGCTCGCTTCGCATCCTGACCTCAGAGACCCTGTCTGAAGACGTCTGGAAAGGGGGGAAAAAAGGGAAACGGAATAGGATACAGCGCCCGGGCCCGTCCCCCGTGCATGCACAATCGCATCAGAGCAAAGTTGTTAAGCTCAGTTTGATGGCTGCTCTTTTTTTTTTTTAAACCGCTTTTCTCACCTACTCCAGCCACCATTAATGCACAGCACCGTGGAGGAGGTTTTCTGTAAATAATTGACACTAGGGCGCCACCATGTGGTCACTTTGGTGAAGCGCAAAAAGGAAAAGAAAAACAAAACATCCAGCAGAACAAGTGAGACTCTGCTGCGATTAGTTTGAGCATGAATGTGAATCTTCAGTCTGGAGTGAATCTAATACATGAAAGAATGTTTGAAAATTGGAAGTAAATAAAAAAAAAAAAAAGTCAAAAATCAATTAGCACTGTGAGTATATTTAGATCAGAGGTTCTCGGATTATTTCAGCCAAGAGCCCTTTTTACTGGGAGGAAAAAAAAACACCAACTTCGTTTCTACAAAACGGTAGCTTTTTTTAAAAATATATTAATCGGATACGCTGCTTATGTGAAGAAGTGAATTATTTTATAGATATATGTCAATTATGAACAACACTTAAAGTGAGCTAGCAGATGAGTGCTTGGTCAGCTTATCCTTCAAATCATGGGCACTTATACTCTTGGGCATTTATACTCAACCTCGGAGGTGTGAACTACATGCAAGTGATTTGCATCATCTGAATGCAGAGCCCAGAAAACCCATATCACCACCTGGGTAACTAAACCCTGAATACAGATCACTTTCCCCATATAAATATGGATGTAAAATTTGGACTCAAGTTCTTGTGTTTAATTCATTTATCCAGACCACCAAGCCCTGAAAAATGTGCAGTAGTAGTAACACAAGACTGTGTTCTGTCAACACTTCTCAGCTCTGAACCACATTATATTATACACAGGCAGTATAGAGTATATTCTATAACCTGTTCTCAGATACAATCTATAAACAACAGCCTAACCAACTTGCTTTATTATTATGCATTCAAAATGACCCAGCTGACTGTGTGTGTGTGTGTGTGTGTGTGTGTGTGTGTGTGTGTGTGTGTGTGGCTTTACCTGACGTTGGAGCAGTTCTCCTGAGACCCTGTCTCCACTGAAACTCGGCTCCAGCAGCCGCAGGATGAGGAGAAGACGACTCACACCAGTGGCTGCGGAGAGCTGCATCAACTGTAATGAGGGCACCAGGTGTGTGTACCTGAAACAAACACACACACACACACACACACACACACACACTCAATGAACTGTCTGTCCCATTAACATATATATATTTTTTTCTGTTTGTTAATCACCTTTATAACAGCACCTTTTTAATTCTCATATCTGATTGGTCAGAAGGCATTGATTCCTTTTCTAGAACAGCAGCTCTTACAGCAGTCCGAGTGGCAAGGTTTACATTAATGCACTCGTTCGAATAAACTATAGTTTCTGTAGCAATGTGTGTAATTGCTCATATGCCCATTTTTGGAAGGAGTCTCCAGCATCAAGCTGTATTTTTGTCCTATTAACGTCAAGAGAGAGGAAAACAGAGAGGCTGGTGAAGGAACAACAATGTATAGCTGTCATAAGTGATAACGGGAACGAACTTCTTTCTTGGTCTTTCCACAACAACAAACGTAACTATAAACGGATAAGTACAATGTGTCATATCATTGAATGAATAATAATAACACAAGCGAGACCAGTCCAGCATTCCAGGCCAGTATATGAGTTTAGAGGCATTATACTCAGTAACCGAGAAACCGACTCAGAATAGTCGCTATGATAGGTATTAACCTAATTTAAATCTTAAAAGATGTACTAAGCCTTCTTTTAAATCATCTCTAGAAAGCAAAGAGGTGGACGAGAAACAGAACCCATTAGGAGAAGGAGAGGTGGTGAGAAGAACTCAGGAGTCAACACTGGTCTCAGCTCACTGGTGCTGTGTATTGGCTAGTCTCAACCTACAGAGTCCAATCAATAACAAGAAAGAAACACATGCTTACACTTACACACACACACACACACACACACACACACACACACACACACACCCACACCCATTACACAGAAACACTTATACAGGAGATTTATCACAAACCATAAAACAGCTGACTTTGCTCTTTGCTGCAATTGAGCATGGTGCTACGGCTGAACAGCGTATTGATGAAATCAATAGTAAAGTGGCTGTAGGCAGTGTGTTTAATCCTGGTCCCAGAGCATCCATTAGTGGCTTCCTGCTCCAACACGTGCAACACAACTACCTCAGAAGACATTCATGAAGTTAAACAAGCAGCTCAGCCAACAAACTTTGAAGCTTGCCTCTTTTTTTTTTTTTTGTTTTGCACTGGAGCTATGAGGATCACGTGTTTCACCAGCTACCAGTTCAGCGTCATTCAATTGCCATGTCCATATAATTACACCCTCCACTCAAAAGAGCAAAAAAAGCTCTGGAATGAACAGAATGAACTGCCAATGTGTGATGCTTTAATTTATACCACAGATTGATTCTGATTGGTCAGAAGCAGTGCTAGCTGCAAGGGTTACATTAATGCACTCATTCTAATACGTGATTGTTTCTATAGCAACAACGTACACAGGAACGTCTATAGCAGACGTTCCACATAAACATGTGTAATCGTTGATACGGTGACGTTTTCTGTGAGGAGATGTTTATTTAACATTTTGGAAGGAGTCTCCAGCGTCAGAGCTTTGTAACAAGGGCTGTTCTTGTAAGTTTTTTGAATCAGAAGTTAAAACTTCTCGGCAGTCCAAAAGTTCCATAAAACTTATGACACAGCGATAACCTGACACTTTCAAATTCGTTCTCCGACCCAAACAGGTCTCTGCCTTTCACGCACATAAACATTCCCACAGCAAATTAAAGACGGCCGCCCTGACATTCATCCTTCTTCGCCATCTCTCCGTCCATTCCCAAACCTATTTCTGTTCCCAATTTAGATTCCTCTTCACCTTTCTTCAAAGAATTCTTTGCTCGTTTGACACCTTTTCACCCGGACACGTTTTCCTTTCCTCGCCACCAAAAAGCACATTCTGTGTCAAACCTCGAAGCTTTGATTTGGCGTCAAATCGGTCCGCCGGCATTGACATTTTATTTCGAGGTCTTCGGTTCACTTCCATTCATTTTTTTTTTTATTCTGCCCAGGAGGTCTGGATTATGCATGGGAAGGCATGCGTGTCAAAGGGCAATTTAGCGAGGGAAAAGACAGGCCCGATTGGTGGGATGAATTAAACAGATAACGGCAAAGCGCCTCGCCAATGTCAGTTATTTTCCGAGCTACTCCTCTTTTCTCTCTCCCTCTCTCCTTTGGTAGTGATGGCGGTGATGAAATGAGGTCGAGGCTGTGCACTTTCTGCTCTTTGACTTTCCCATCTGGATTAGTGCAGGATGAATGAAGTCTGTTGCTCTTGTAGGGAGCAGGCGCATGACCCACTGTCGGAATGTCACACACTCTCTCGCTCACACACACACACACACACACACCGAGTCTGATCATCCTCAGAACTGATAAGAACCCTTCAAAATTTGCATGGGCTCCTTCCCTCCCTCCTCGCTCGCTCTTCACAGGAAGCGACTACAGATAACAGGACACAGTCCAGTTTAACAGAATACTTTTCACTACTAGACAATAATTCAGGGGTTCGCAACTTTTTTGGCTATTTTATAGGCTCGAAAATTCTCACGATACTGCTGTATATGACCACGAAGTTTGGTAATCCAACGAGATGCTCATTTCTATGCTCAGTGGCAGTAGAACTTCCATGAAGTTGCTGATGCAGTAGGCTAATGACAGAAATATTGCCCTTGCAGTTCAGATTATGGGCATATACTGAAAAATATAGCATGAATACTTTATTTTGTAGTATTTCTGGTCACCATGAAGGTGCCACGCAAAAATAGACTTATTTTTATTTTACATTTTTTCTGAGCTTCCATTAACTGCTGTGGTCTGGTGTAAAATGGGCTTAAGTGGAACTCCAGACTGAATGAAGGCTAATGAAACTTTTGTAATAATAATAATAATAATAATAATAATAATAATAATAATAATAATCTAAGAGTTTTAATTATCATTACAAAATGAGAATTAAAACAGCAAGTGAAAATATCTTAAATAAAGGAAATGTTATCTAATATTTTCCATTATGATACTAATATTAAACAAATATTACATATATAAATAAATTTTTACTTATACTAAGGTCTCATTTTTGCACTCTAAATCAAGTTTATATGTAGATAACCACATTATAAATAACATAGTAGTCTCCTGAGCCAGATTTCTAGACTTTTTGTCTCTACACCTAGCCAAAAATTTTGCCTGACGTTACAAATGGCTAACATCATGTACTCACCACTAACTCTTCCAAACCAAACTATTGGCAGCTTTTGATGAGGCAATGTTGTGAAACATTTTAAATTTCAATTAGGTGCACAGGAATGCATCTAAAGAGAAGAGTAGAGGGACAATCAATTCCAAAAGTGCAACCTTTAAGATTCTGAAGCTTGTGGCCAGAAAAGTGTACAATAAGTAGAGTGAGCCACGGGAAGAGTGTCTGAGGCTGACACTATGACAGCACTAAAGCAAACTCATTGAAAAAGTTGTGGTTAATATATCAAGCAATGATCACATGACTTATCCTTTAAACATACTCCTGGCCATATAGCAGGGTACTACAGTCTGATATTACCATAAAGAACCGCTAATGCCTAAGAAATATTTAACAAATATTACATAAGTTTTATTACACAATAGAAAAAGGATCAGAAGTGCCAAAACTTTAGATTTTAAAAAATTTAGATTTCGAAATTTAGATGGCTCCTATATTTCATCACCAATAGCTTCAATGAAGAGTTTCAGTTCATTGTTTGTTTAAAAAAAGAATCTGGCAAAACCGCTGCAGTGACACTCAAATTAAACTGAATCAATTAAATTAAATGAAATTAAATGAATTTTAACCTAATTAAATGAACATTTTAAGAAAGACTGAGGAATATCATTTGACAAAATTGCATCAGTTTCTGGAATAGAAGTGTCACACTTTCAGATCGAGCCCTAGCACAACACCGTCTACATCCTTAATAAAGGCACTGAAAATCCATTGCAACACGTGCACATTCAACAGTAGGGGGCAGTCATGATCCACCCCACACCATTCCTTCATGAAAAAGGACCTTCAGTCTTCCCCCGAGTGACTCGGAGTCAATACTATAGATTAGACTGAGGTAAATACACTAGGGCTGCTACAGGCCTGCTTCATTAGCCAAGCCTGGCAAGAGTAGCTACAGCTCTGGCGGTGCTAATTACTATTAATTGGCATCCTAGATTCCCTGGGAAATCCCCAGGGAGCATCTACTTCCTGCACTTAATAATTTATGCTAACGAATGTGTGGATTTGTGTGATGCGACACATGGCAAGACTTCTGATAAGTTTCAGAAGAGCAAAGGACAAATAAGACAGCAAGTGAGATTTAAATGCTGTAATGCTTTAAATTAATAAAATAATGAGACAGATATATTACTTGCTGTGAGCAGTGTCAAAGTGTCATAGTTGTTCTGTCATACACACACACACACACACACACACACACACACACTGTGGCAGAAGATTCTTTCTCTCAGCAGTCCTGTTCAGTGTCCAATCTCAGCCCAGATTTCCCAGAGGACCTCAGCCACTGGCATGAACAGAACAGCTCAGGTGTGTGTGTGTGTGTGTGTGTGTGTAGGTGTGTGTCTGTCTGACTGGCTTCACACAGCTCTATTACTGGTTACCAAAAAAAAAAAAACGAAACTCAGAAACTCAAAAATGCATTATAATAGTGCACTAATCTCAAGAACAGATCAGCTTTTAGATTGATAATTATGTTCAGAGCAAAATCAATTTCCCCAAAGAAGCCGGCATTAACGTTTATTCCACACGGGTTGATGAATCCTTCTGTTGAATCAAACTTTCAAAGCTAAGACACTACAATTCCGTGGTGAATCCTCGATTCGACTGATTAATTTTCTAGAACAGCAGCTCTGTAAATAGTTTCAACACAGAAACACAGTGAAGGTTTAGTGCTTTGTGGTTTTTTCAGCATAACAAGCCATGATTTTTGTAGTTTTGTTTAATTAATTTCAAGAGAGAGGAAAAAAAAGAGAAGCTGGTTCAAAACCAACTGTTTATAGTTGCTATAATGTAAGGGATAATATGAACTAATTTGTCTTACAGACATTCCACATCACCACATGCTGAAGTATAAATTGAAAAAAAAAGTACAAGGTGTTGTTCTTTAATTAATAAAAATTGCTGTGATATAAGAGGAAGAAAACACTCAAAGATGTACTGTTATGGGAATATAATCAGGCTCTCTCATATCACCACGCTGTTGATTATTTTCCTATAACAGAGCCCTCGATCGTGTTTTATTGGAACAACGGCAAACACCCCATAAACGTCTGTTTTTATTAGCAACATTAGCATCAGAGTCTGATTTAGCAACATGACTGAAATAAACAGCCAGATCCTGACAGGAGCTGCATGTGCTATTGCTTTTCTTATGATAATATCAGGCTAGCTGTGACTGCTTCCCTTCCAAGCCAATTCTCACTGCTGATTTAAGTCTTCACATGGACTTCGCACACTTGGACCGGGACCTGTCTTGTTAATTTCCTATTAGTTTCACTGTAGTTACTGAATAATTCATAGTAGTTACTGAATAATATGCTTCAGATTAATAATAAGCCCTTTAACCCTCTGTCAAAATGGTTTCCAATATACGAAATTCTTTGTCATACTAAAAATCTGTCAATTAATTAAGGAAAAAAAACACAACAAGGCATGTTGTTATAGAAAACAATCAAAAGCCAGACGGTGTGAAGTGGCCCAATTACGGATCCCTGCACATCCTGAGCTGTTTTATTCCTCTTATACCTTAACAATTTTACACTTTTTATATGACATTTATTAATGAATGAATGACACATCATACTTTTAACAGTTTATATTTACATTTAATGTTGCAGAACGCATACAAAACAAGTTCCTGTTTTCGCTTACATTACGGTAGCTATAAATAACTGTTTCCTTACCAGCTTCTCTTTTTCTCTCTTGTTGATGATAAGACAAAAAAAAAAAAAAAAAAAAAACCCACAGTGTGTCATGATACCGAGAAACCAGGAAACCACAAAGTCTTCGCTATCTGGAGACTCCTTCCAAAAATGTTAAACATCTCCTTAAAAGAAACTTCACCATATCAACAATTATACCAATTAATTCATTTATTATGAGTCGCAGATTATGAGGAGCATCTGCCAGGCAAATCATGTGAATGAGCTGTTAGTAGAGAAACGTGAACATAGCACAAGTGCATTAACATAGACCTGGGATTTGCCTCAGTGCTGTTATAGGAAATGAATCAACATCTTCTGACCAGTCAGATTTCAGAATTCAACAGCGCTGTGGTATATTAATCAGTCACACTCAGTAGATCCTAGAAAAATACTGTATACCCACATAAACGTACAATGTAATCAGACGCTACAAATTACATATAGACGTTGCTTGTTTAGTTGAAAGTTTACCACAGAAGGTATGATTAACAGTAATAACATGCTAAAATTATGATGAACTGAAGTAAATATAAGAAAAATCTGGTGGCTGCAGTGAAATTATGTTTTGTTATATAATGTTACATAATGAAAAGTTAAGACAGGTCTGGTGGATTATATAGTAATAATGTGGTATTGCATGAATGTCATTTTCCATGTAATGTTCTCCTGATTTGATAGTTTAAGGAAACCGGACGTTGACATAGTGGGGTGCCTAGATTGTGTCAGATGCCTAAATTGTGTTGTTTAACAGAAAGACTAAAACCTTCGGAATAATCACAATTTTCCTCAGTTATTTTCTCTAATGTGTCAGATCAGATACGCACCAGAAAAAAGGCTCCTTTGAGGAGAACTATGACCACCGTCTCTTCAAATTACATTAACTATGTACTTACCGCAATATATACAGTGCACAGATATGTGTTTATTTATAGCCACGTATTTTAACACAGGAAAGTGTTACATAAGCAGTTCAATTATTTTCTCTTTGCAGAATGATGCCAGTTCAATGCTAGTATGTCAGATAATCCCTTGGGCTGGAAACAGATTACCTACTGCTCATCTCAATAATCTGTCTCATAAAGTAAAAAATGACAAAAACAATGACATTAATTTTATCGTTAATAAACAATAACCTGCTACGTTTCTAGTCCATCATACGATTGGATTTTTTATTCATTTTTTTTTTAAAAATAGCTTTCCATATGCCTGCATAGATTTTTGGATGGGAAGCTTTTAAAACTTCCCACTTGCTGCCTTCCAGGTCATCCGGTAAAGTCACTTGTAAAGTGAAGGGTTGCAGATCAAAGCCAGCACAGGACACTGAGTTTGGCTGATTCAATGCTCCAGTCAATACCATGAGTGTGAAGTAAGGTGCAAGAGCATGCTGGGTAAACACAGGAAGCTTCAGGAATCAATATGGCTTTGAAGGCCATGGTCTAGGTTTTATTAGCTCACACACTGGGCCAGAGGAAAAGAGCCACAGTGGTAACCAAATCCATATGACCTTTACTACTCATTCTAGTAAAGGTAAAAAACATTGTATACAGTCAGCTGCATAATTGTTGGCACCCTTGGTAAAGGATGGGTTTAAAAAAGGTTTGTCGTTAAGTTTCATCTCACAGTGAAAATATGAGAGAAATCTAACCTTTAACTGAAGTAAATGGATTGCAAATAATAAAATCATTGGGGCCATTTAGTTTTGCATATTTCTTGCTTTTTGTGAAACCTCCCTTTGCCAACATAATAGTTTTCTCCTACAATGCTTAATGAGATTTGAGAACACAGACCAAGGAACCTGAGACAAAGCCTCAATACCAAATGTCTTCAGATCTTCCAGGATTCTCTCCTATGGACTCTCCTTTTCAGCTCATCCCACAAGTTTCCAGTGGAGCTTCGGCCAGGGAACTGGGATGGCCATGTCAAAAACATGGTGGTCATTGACCTTTTTTTTTTGTGTGTGGATCTAGACATATGTATTGAATCATTGTCCTTGGAAGATCCAACCACAACCCAGTTGTATCCTTTAGGTATCCTGATTTTCATTCATGGCACTTGATGCAGTCCATGACGCAGTCCATGACGCCAACAAGGTTCCCAGATCCTCCACCATATGTAACAGCAAGGATTAGGTTCTCTGCTGTATAACCAAACCCACCTTGAGTGTTTGTTGACAAAAAAAAAAAACTCATCTGACCACAGAACCTGGTTCCATTCAAAGTTCCAGTAGTGTCTAATGAACGCCACTCACTTCTGTTTGTGGTTAGATGAAAGAAAAGACTTTTCTCCAGGCATGACTTTCAAATAGTTTGTTGGCATCGGGCTGGAGCCTGATTGTAGATTGTAATTGTAGACATGGTGACCCCAAAATACTGCCCTCTTCTACAAATGTCCAACCAGGATCCAGGAGACATTAATCATCCTCCTCACTGTGTATGGGGCAAAATACACTCGTGTCTCTTCCAGGAAGGTTCATTACAGCTCCAGTCGTTTTAAAGTTCTTAATGATTGCAATGGACCACATGTGATCAGTATCAGTATTGATAAGGGCTACATTAGATCAGTATCAGTATTGATAAGGGCTACATTAGATCAATATCTGTATTGATAAGGGCTACATTAGATCAGTATCTGTATTGACACAGTATTGATAAGAGCAACCAAATTTGCCATTTTTAAATATGATACAGTAAACTACCATCTGCCATGTCTGAGCTTTTCCTGGTAATACAGCCATAGTAAAAAACAGCAACAAAAATAGAACAAAATTTATACTGAACTGATGAACACCGCACACGCGCTCACACACACACACACACACAAACACACACACACACACTGTTAAACCACTACTGACAAGACAGATGTTCTAGAGGATTCTGAGCCATATGGAAATCTGCCCTATAGATTCGCCCCATTTTCTTTCTCCTCCCCTTTCATGTGTGTGAGAGACATCTCTGGAGGTGACATCTCGTTTCAGCACGAGGCACCCTTAGCGAGCGTGTCTCTCATGTGGAAATACTGTCTCTGCTGTCCTCCTCAGCTGCTGCATATCATCCATTTATCTCAGAGACACCAAGCCCAATTAAAATGAAATCTGAAATTTGTAGCTGTTCCAGACACCAAAACACACACACACAAAAAATATTTTGGTGAAATGTAGCAGTCGGTGTTCTTAAAGAGATGTGTGTGTGTGTGTATGTATCGCAAACAAAAATGTTTTTTTGGGTCATAGATTTCAAAAGGTAAAATAAGCACTTCTTTAAGTCTCTATTTATAGGACACGGAAGCTTCTTCATTGCAATGCGCTTCTTACTGGTCTGCCGTCCAAAACTCTTACAAGATTACTATATGAACATACAATATATGTATATATGACATATATGAACTACATGAACAACAAATGACTCAGTGCTCATATCAGCTCTTTCCTTTATAACCCATTCTGGCTACTGGTTACAGATCACACTGAGTTCAAAATTCTTCTTCTGACCTTTAAAGCACTTTATAACCATGCCCATCAATAGCTGACTGAAATACTCCATTCGATTCTCCTCCCTGGGTGGCGGAATCATTCACCTTTTTAAAATTGATTTTTTTTTTTTCTATCCCAGTTTCTCTGCTGACATGTAGTCTACCCATCAAAGCACCCCTTTGCTAGCCCCCAAGATAATATGTGTAGTATATTTAGTTTTTTGATGGTTTGAAGTTTTTGCAGTGGAAACATCAGAGTTGATGAATTGGTTTGAATATTTCAGAAACACCTCGGATTTTCACACACAACAGTCTCTAGAGTTTACCCAGAATGGTGGGGAAAACAAAAAACATCCAGTGAGTGGTAGTTTTGCAGGCGGAAACACCTTGTTGATGAGCGAGGTCCGAGGAGAATGGCCAGACTGGTTCAAATTAACAGAAAAGCTACAGTAAGTCAAATAAACACTTTTTTACAAACGTGGTGAGCAGAAAAGCATCTCAAAACGCACAATAAGTCGAACCTTTAAGGTGGATAGGCTATAACACATCAACACATTCTACTCCTCCCAGACAAGAACAGGAATCTGAGCCTACAGTCGGCACAGGCTCACCCAAACTGGATAGTCGAAGATTGGAAAAACATCATCTGGACACACTGTGCTGATGCCACATGATTGGATTATTGAGCACATGTACAGGTGGTCCTGTTAAAGTATGTGGTGAGTGTATGTATCACAAAATATATTTTTGCTTTTTGGTAATATAGCGCTAAAATGGGTCACTACAGGTTCAGATATTTTTGTCCATTAATGTCAATTCAGTGAGTAATCAAGGAGTTATAGTGTATCATGATGTTATTATATCACAATATCGATATTTTATATTATCGTATTGTCCAGACTAGTGTATAAAAAGGTTGCATCTTGCACTATAAATGGCTCATCTTTGTTTTGTTTTTTTTAGTTTTATTAAAATATCCTTGTATATTGTAAAAACAGTATATTTTACAGTTTATATGTACTAACTCCCTATTTTTGTTTTTGTTTAACTGTTTTTTTCCCAACCTTCCATTAGAACTATTAAAAATACTGTCCTTGAAGATGTCAAAATGCAAAAAAAGAAAAAAGCTTTCTTATAAAAAAGTACAAGTCAATCAATAAATTAGTCAGTGTGTTGCATCTCCGTTGCATTTGTAGCTCCATTACACAGGGCATGAATGACAGGTATCGAATGTCTCCTTAATTCATCTTTAATGCAAGGAGCCAACCCTACTTAACGCCTCCATAAGTAACAAAATCTGTTACACAACTCCATGTAAGCTATATTAACTTAAGTCGTAAGTTAATATCCCCGACATTTATTTTGCCATGCCTAAGTAATTGAATTGCATCTCTGGCGTTTTATACTTGCCGGGCTGAGGGCCTGTTAATCACAGGGTAATTGGACACACATCGCAGTTAAATGCTGCTGCTCCACTTTCAGTCACATATAAATTAAAGCGTTCTGCATTATTCATTCTTTATCTGACTGAACCCCAATTGTGTTACATAACTGCAGGAAAAATAACAGCGGCTGGAGGTTATGAATCAGGACGTGTGGGGAGATGGCTCACATGAGATTACTCGCACAGTGCCATGGACCAAATCTCTCATATATCTTCATTATTTCAGAGTCATGCACCGAAAGCAGCTAACGCTCTCCTGATCCTTACAAAAATACCGGTCCATAGAGGTATAGAGGAGATCAGAATATAGTGGCCATTGGAAACTACAGGATTTGGATGTGTTCTACTATAAATAGCTATTTACTGTATTATTGAGATTTATACCAGGGCAAATCTGATTGGTCAGGTGGGCTTGATTCATTTTCTAAAGCAAATCACACAATTATTGTATCGCGTATCACGATTATTGATTGTATCGCGTATCAATTATTGTATCATGTATCACGATTACTGTATTATTCGTGTATTATTATGATTATAGTATTATTATTGTATTTTATGTATACATGATTATTATATGTACTTTATCAATTTCATAGTAACAACATACACAGGCACTTGCATGGCAGACACTCAACATAAACATGGAATTTTCTGCGAGGAAATGTTTAGTTAGCACTTTTGGAAGTCATCTCCAATGTTAGCATTTTGTAACAGTCAGTAAGGTTTCGAACATAAGAAAATCTTCAAGGCAGAAGGGCTTTTGCGGCGTCTCTTTAACATGAAAAGCTACATTTTTTTGTTTCATTAACTTCATGAAAGAGGGAAAAAAAAAAGAGAGGGTGGTGAGGGAACAATTGTTTATAGGTGTTATAATTTTCATAATGTTGTGGAACTTGTCTCGTAGACGCTCCACAACATTAAAGGTAACTTCAAAGGGATAAAAAGCATGTCATTCTTTCAAAAAAAAAAACAAAAGAAAAAAAATTGTGAACTGTGGTAATATAATAATAATAATAATAATAATAATAATAATAAGTAATATTAATAAAAAATAATAAGTAATTTTTAAAAAAACAATAAACAAGTCATTGTTTATTGTTCACACAAGTCTGACCTTTAACTTACTTGAGACAGCAAGGATTTTGCTAGCTTGTTATCTAGAGTAAACAGAAAGGAGGTGCACTAGCTGCTAACTGTACTAGCTGGATGAAAGTGCTTTAATATTCAAAATATGGGATGTGGAATTAGTTCGAATAAAGTTGCTGTGTGAAAATTTAAAAGCGTTTCTCGACCTGTGATAATCAAATAATTATAAAGTCACTTGCGAAAAACTGTGATTTATAATATTACTATGCAGTAGACCCAGCTAGTTTCTTCATTTTAGGATTGTGTTTATATTTTTTCTGGCCCTAAAATTGGCCCTGGAGTTGGAATAGAGTTGCTTAGCCCTGCCCCTTTTCCTTAAAACGCAGCTTATGAGCCATGAATAGTTTCAACAAAGGAGTTGGGGTTAGTTGAGGGGACGTAGAAAGCAATGTATTTTTCTTGTCCCTGGCACTAAATATTAATGAATGCACCTCTAAAAGTTTTTCTTGTTTTTTTTTAAAAACGAGATGATAAATTTATAGGTAGATCGAAGGCAGTCTGCTTTAAATTTATAATGACAGGCAAAACCGTAGACTAGAGTGAATAATGTGCTGTAGCTTTCTGCTGACTCTGACTCTGAGAATGATTTGTGCGCTGATATGAATTAAGGACAGCTTCTAACACTCCCTGACCTTTGATTAATTGGGCTCTGTATTAAAGTGATGAACAGCAGAACACTGTCAATGTGTAGTCTCCCATCTCTCCTATTCCTCCCTCGCTCTCTCTCGCTCTCGATGACTCACCAGTACTGCTGCCACGTCTCCTCTTCAAAGACGTCCTCTGGAATGGGATTGATCAGCACCAAGTCCGACACTTGCCTGGACAAACAGAGACAGGGGCTGGTTAATGTGTTTGTTGTTCAGCATGGGAAAAACAACAGAAAAGACAGCACAAGTACAAGCACAATCACTCTCCGAGTACCAAGGCTGAAGCGTAGCCCGTCTCCGCACCATTCTACCTTTAATGCATATGGGGTCAATGCCATCCTGGGCGCAATATTTTCGTTTCGCGGATGCTACAGAGCCATCACTGCTTAATTTACGGGGTTAACGGCTTCACATCGGCGCTGATGAAGTGTTAAATCTGTCAGAGGGCTGGTGTGGGGATAAAATCACGCTGAGCTAGAAGAGGGATTTATGGAGCACCGCTTAAGCCCCCAGCTAAGATTGGTGAGAGCTTGACGGATATCTGACCTCAGCATGGCAAGTCAGTGTGAATAGCATTAAAAGGAATACTCCACCTAGTCTATATCACCACATCGGTAGTGTATGCGTGATTACCACAGACAAGAATTATGACACGATCATGGCGCCCACCTTGGCAGATGCCTTTGCGCGCTCTTGAATTTACTCAAACTCATTTATAGTGGAAGTTTAAGGCCAGTTAATTCCGTCAACAAATACTGGTTTTTCTAAAACAGGGGGACACATTTGCGGTTGTGTGTTCACAGTAGTCAATGTCCTACAAAATCCTGTAATTCAAGAGTAATGTTGGAAAAACATCACCTGGTCTTTTTTCAATCAATGAGCCAGTAGCCTCAGATTCCTGTTCTTGACAGACAGAAGCGGCATGACCTGATGTGGTCTTCTGCTGTTGTAGGCCATCCACTGCAAGGTTCAACGTGTGGCGTGTTCTGAGATGCTTTTCTGCTCACCACGGTTGTAAAGAGTGGTTATTTGAGTCACCATAGCCTTCCTGTCAGTTTAAACAAGTCTGGTCATTCTCCTCAGACCTCTCTCATCCAAAAAGGCGTTTCTGCCTTTTTTCTGCAGAACTTCTGCTCAATGAATGTTTTTAGTTTTTCGCACCATTCTGTGTAAACTTTAGAGACTGTCGTGCCTAAAAATCCCAGGGAATCAGCAGTTTCAAACCGTACGGATGGAGATCGCATTTTTTCCCCCATTCTGATGTTTGGTGTGAATATTAAATCAAACTCTTAGTGGATTGGACAATTGCATGAATGAGCAGTGGTACAGGTGTTCCTATTAAAATGGTCGGCGTGTGTATACATCAGGACCCAGAACACCATGCAACTCTATTGTACACGTAAGTGCCTTCTAGCTTCTCAGCTCTGATTAAAAGCACAGCTTGGATTTTGAAACATATGTTGTTACATATTCAGCCTCTGAGGCCATGTTTAATAGAAATGTTTAACCGCTGAAATGACTTCTGGCAAATAAGACTAAAATGACACAATTTAACTGCAAGACATGGAATTAAATTACGCGTAAACATTTCCTCAAACAGTGCAACTATTTTGCCCATTATGTTTTTAAACCTTTACGGTTTGTACTACTGTCATCAAGCAAAGGGAATTAAGATACTGAGGAGGATGCATGCTGTGAAATGCTGTTAAATTCTGCAAAAAAAAAAAAAAAAAGAACATCTTGCGAGGACACCGTTTTCCAAAAATGGGGTTTAGGTTGACTGTACCAAATGAAATACACAGTTAGTGAGAGTGTATGCTTTGACCTTCTTGCTAGAAGAAGAAGCAAGATGACGATGCACCAGAGAAATGAAGTGTTTTTTGGTGGATGCTGACTCAATCTTAATTACATCTGAGTAACAGACAGAAGGCAGAAATGTGAATTACTTAAGCCAAAAGGCTAATCTCATATAATACAAGAACTTACGTGTCATAGATGTGAGTATAAAACCTGCCGTTCAGCGCACCCAGTTCTGAGCCAACCAGAATGAAGGGCGTGGCTATCTCAGCAGCCTTGACCAACCGGTGGAGGTCGTCCACCATCCTGATGGAAAAAAAAAAAGAGAAGAGGAAAAGATAGACATGCAGGTCAATGTGTCGCAGTCAACACACAGCAGAATGAGAGAAGGATCAACAAAGCGCATGATGCCCCATTCATCACCGGGCCGTATTACGACATGTGGATCTGTGGACCCTTGACCGTTTCGGGCATTAGCACAGCGTTCAGCTCTGTCCGTGTCCATTACCCAGAAGATGGAACGAGGTCGAGCATGAGCATATAATTATAATGATTAACAACATGCATGAGGGGACAGGGGGTCAGAGATCATTAGAGCTGATGGTGGTAAGCAGAGAGGAAACATGGAGAATGTAGGCATGTAACAGACAGAGCACATGTAAGGAGGAAAACATGACAGGGTGTGCTGTTATAGGCAAATAATCAACAACGGGGTGGTGTGAGCAGCGTTACAATTACCATTTCAGAGTTGATTATTTTCCCCAAAGTGTTTTATTCCTCTTTTACCAAAGCAATTTGCCAACAATTTTTTATTTATTAAAGAACTGTATATTGTAATTTTTTATCCATTTATAATGTTTAATGTTGTGGAATATCCAGATTTTTAAAAAAGTTACGTTATAACAGCTATAAATAATCTTTCCCTCACCAACTACTCTTTTTTTTCTTTCCAGAGGTTAATACGACAAAAAAAATGCAGCTTGTCATATGACAGAGACTTTCAGAAAAGCGCTGTTACAAGTGCTGACACTGGAGACTCCTTCCAAAACTGTTCAAATAAACATCTTCTCAAAGAAAACTTCACCATATCAAAGATTATACACATTTATGTGTAGAAACTATAGCGTAGTAGAATTAGCACATTAATATAAACCCTGCAGTCGGCACTACTGTCAGAGCTGCTGTTACAGAAAATCAATCACCTTCTGACCAATCAGAATCAAGCATTCAACAGCGTGGTGGGATAAAAGTAATTATTACATGTATTTGTCATCTCAATTTCCGGTGTATGTCTTGCTAGAAATCCCACAAGCACGCTGATCTCTTAAGGAAGGTGTTTGCTTATGTGTAGAAGAAGCTAAAATTTAAGATCCCTGACATCAATATGAGAAGTGAGGAACGCGCAAGTCGACATAAACGGCGTCATTCATTTTATGGCTGCTCACCTGGGTTGCCTCTGCCAACAAATCAAAGCAGTGCCCAAATAAAGAAGTCTCACGGCGGCGGACCGAAGAAGCATCCGTCAAAGTGCCTGCTTTTGGCCGCTTATTGAATTCTAAGAAGGAAATTGATTGCTCGCATCAGGAGCTGCCAGTTTGCCGCCCAGACATGAGGGTTACCGCATGTACTGCTACGAGATAAGAGCAAGAAATCGTGTAGGACGATCACAAGCTTCATCGCGGCTGGCTATCACGCCAAGGGCATGCCCTTGTGTGGGTGGTGAAAGGCTGTGTGCACGAGAGAACGAATGAGTTCCTCCACTGTGTCGATACACTTACTGTGAAATTACTGACTGTGCCAGGAAACAGCACACAGCTGCACAACAGCTGCCTGCTTTAACCTGACGGACAACAGTGACTAACACTATACGTATGATATATGACAACTGTTTTTGTGAGGACTGGTTAGTGTTTATGGAAGGAGTCTCCAGTGTCAGCGTTAAAGCTGCTCATTTAAGATACCCACCACTGGAAGACATGCTGCGTATTTGGTCTTATTAACTTAATAAGAAAACAGGCAACAATTGTTTAGAATAATGCCACCATTCACTCCCACTGTGCTGTAATGCAAGTGATACCTTGTTTCACGGACATTCCAAAAGATTAAATGTAACTACAGTTGAAACCAGATATTTACATACACTTCAGAAAAAAAACACAAAAACCTTTTTTTTCCTTTACTGTCAAACATTAAATCAGAGTAAACTTTTTCTGTTTTAGATCAATAAATATTAACATATTTT
>CM075024.1:5381873-5407317 GCA_037576675.1 Pangasius sanitwongsei | reverse complement strand
AATGTTTGACAGTAAAGAAAAAAAAGTTTTTGTGTTTTTTTCTGAAGTGTATGTAAATATCTGGTTTCAACTGTATAAATGGATAAAAAGTATAAGATGTGGCATAAATTTTTTTTTTTCCCATTTATAGTAACATTTAATTTTGTGGAAGTAACTTGTTTCGAGGATGTTCCAAAGCATTAAACATAAATATAAACAGATAAAAAAAAGTATGTGTCGTTCTTTAACAAATGTTAATAAATTAAACATTTGTTTGGAAAATTGCTGTGGTATAAGAGGAATAAAACACCTAGGTATTTGCTGTTATTGGAAAATAATGATCACACGTTTTCCTGCAATGTCAGTTTTTTTCTTTAATTTCTTACATATAATACTATATGCATGTTCATACAGCTAGTCTATAAACTTATATCTATTTAATACCTCATGATATATTCCTGATAACGCAATCCGTCTTCTGTTACTTAATAACAATATTATAATAACCCTGCAAGTGTAGAAAGGTGGAACATATGAAAAATGATATGGAATGGGTTAAAAAAAAAAAAGGAAAGAAGAAATACAGGAAACATAAATCTGAGCACCTTCCAGTGGTTGATAGTCTCCACACTTTCTCCATGCCTGTAGTGTCATTCTGCAGAGCTCTCCTGCTAAAGCCCAGGCCCACTCGGTCATAGGCACAAACCTGAAAGAGCAGGGGAAAAAAAGAACCTAACTCAAAACCACAAAACAGTGACCCTCGGAAAGATCTGCACTAGGGATCGCTTACTGTTGGCATAGCTGTTGGTGCCAAGCATGTTATCCTGAAACTGCTGAGCTTTTCTTACGCACAACACAATCTAGCGTTTTCAAAGAATGGTGCGAAAAACAAAAAACATCCAGTGAGCCAGCACAATGGAGAAATGTTTCAGACTGCCTAAATGAAAACATACAGGTTTACTGACCATTAAGACAGAAACTATATCATGTTTGTTACAGGGTGCACAGATTGTACACGCTGTTGACGAAGCTTAAGTTAGTGCCACGTTGCGTTTCTTAAAAACAGGGAGCTGGATATAAACCAATTTATTCGTAAATCATCTACAGGAAATTCTGCACAAGAAATGTGAGGTTCATGAAAATCCGGTTAGTTCAAGAACAAAAAGTTTGCATCTTATAAGAGCGCCTTAGTGTTTGTACATTTACTTATAAGGAGACTCACTAAGGTGAACCTCAATTGACCATCTTCAAATTGTATAAAGAGTTGCTGCAAATTTATACAGAGGCTACGCTGACATGTTTAAATCACTTATTTATTTCAACTGAAAAGTTTGCAAAACTCAGTCACTCCATATTAATGCCTTGAAAGAAAGAAACAAATCCATAAATTAAAAGAAATAATACTCGAATATGAATACTTCATATAGAAGGAGTTAGTGTTAGGGTGTGTTTATGGCAGATGACTCGCTGCAGTGGCTGAGCTGCATTACTGGAAGATTGAGCACATGTTGCACTTACGAGGCGCTCGTCCACCGTTTAGTTGTCATTTTGTCGTTCACAACTTTCTGTGAGCTTTGCTATTTATGGAGTTCTGTGTGTGTCATTAAATGTAAATCAGTTGTAGCATGAATGTGCTAATTTGCGGTAATTTACGGGATTTATCAACATAGGAACGAGAGTACATAAAAAAAATAAAAAAATAATCAATGTTACTGAAGCTTTTGCAAACCTGGCAGGAATTTTTGTTAGGTTTGGCCTATGAACAAAAAATAATATGCCTATAGGTATTTTAGCTTGCCAGGAGTCATCAGAGTAACTGATGGAACTCGAAATGATAGATACAAGAAAATGAACAAGTGTGTGTGAATGGTGAGATTTTACAGATAACCATAGAAACTCTCTCGTTCTCTCTCTTTAACCAGAGAATGTCAGAACTGACCACAATTCTAGTGCAATTCTAATGAAAATATGGGCCCAATCTACATCTGTGAACATCTGTTGAAAGTAATGAAAATACATTAGAAGATGTAAAACTTTTAGGCCAAGAATTTAGCTTGGACTGCAACTTGCTCCACCACATTATTCAGCACACTGCGCTGAGATAGTGCCATCTTTCGGGTAACGCTTGCCAACTCCTGGCATTCAGAGCTCATTATATCCCAGTATGGGACTAAAGATGGTCCAGCTACCCAGAGTGCTCGGTTACATCACCTGACACATGCTTCTGCAGCTCTGGGATCCTGTGGAGCTTCATTAAACAGCATATTCACTCGAATTAACAGATCTAGTCATTTTGTCACATCCTGACTGATGCTTCTAATATCACTGACCTCAGGAAAAAATAAGGATTCAGATCTCTGAGCCTTTTTAAGTTACACTTTAGAAACATCAGGTATACGTCAGAGAATCTGCAAAAATACTATGATGCTCAGACAAGATATTGTAGATTATTAGATTTTAGGATGTAGCATAGGATTCAGTGTATGTAGTGATTTTAGCCGACTTATTAAACAGACTGATCAAACAGGGCTGTGTTTTCCAAAGGATTTATATCATTACATACTTTATCTTATGAATGCCTATCAATTAGGAAATTTCTTCCAACACTTAACTAAAGTGGTCATTAAATTTACTTATAGATTATCTATTGCCTATACCTACATCTTTATTTTGGATCATGCCTGCAGTTTTGCGTCTACTATAATATATATTATACAATGGTTAGCTCTGGTCCACTAATTTGATTGGTCGAGCAGCGTTCCATGAATGCTTATATTTAGTATAGCCACACTGGGACATTTTACTGTGTGCATCACTCCACTCGTCATTTATTTTCACCACATAAAATTCCACTTCCTAGTTCAAACGGTTACTACAGCAGTGTTAGCAACATCATCAGTGGACATGGCAAATGATCATTTTCACAAATACAACTTTTTGCTCATCAGATGAAGAGGAAAAGGAAGAAGCGACCCCCAAATGTCCCTTACTCGATATTTATTTCTTGTTTATAGAACTGTTGTATAAAAGCAATATCACACTCGCAATTATGCATTATACTAAACATTGGCACATAAATATTGGCACTGTGATTACCTACGCTGAATCGATATTCAGTATAACTGCACTCTTGCTCGTGCGATATTGCTTAAATAGAAGCCTGTAATATTTATGCTTTTAAATTCACTCTTCTTTTAATGAATAGAATTGGCTCTAATCATTAAGCAAGTCCAATCACCCACATTATGACTCAACCTGTCAAAGCAATCATGTGTTGTACGCCTGAATCAAGAAATGATCTGTAGTGATGATGAAAGCTGTCCAGCGCTTGAATCAAAGATGATGAAAGCATCCTACACAAAATCGAGATGTTTGCTGTGATCAAATATAAACTCCTCTAAGCCTTCTCAGTGATGATGTGTCAGTTTAGAAATACTGACTCCTGGTCTGGTGCAGGAGGAACTGGGAGAAGTCATTCCCAAATTACAAAACTGCTGCCAGTCAAAAGTTTCTGAACAGCTGGCATTAACATTTTTGAAAATTTTAAGAAATGGGTTAAAGTAAAACACTTCGAATTAAAAAATCTAAGTGTACTGACTAAACTGAGCAGCACAACAGCATCATATAACTCGGCAGCTAGAACAATACACAGCTACATGGTTAAACGTGTGAAGAGAAAATAAAGACACTCGCCAGATTTGAAGGATATCTTTTAGGTGTGATGCAAGGACAGATGCCCATACAGTCATTGGTATTAATGCCCTTAACTAGCCAACTAGCTCGCTATTCATTATTTTATTATGTTTGCTACCATTTTTTAACCCAGTCGGTTTCCGAGCAACCAAAACATAGAAATGGGCAGCACACTGGAGCTTTCACTTGCCTGGTGTGCTAGCTAATAAATTTGTGATTTATAATAATGAGTTCACTATTTGATATTCTCAGTATATTCTGAACAAAATTTAAATGAAGCAGAACTATGATTGAAAAGACAATGTGCACTTTGTCTGTATAAAACTGCGAATAAATTTAAAAACTGCTAGGAACAGAGGTTTAATATTGTAAACAAAATGTACTACACGTTCACATAAATAAATGTATAAATTCTCCAAAAAAATTTATCAATTGAATAATCAAAGTTTGAACTGGGGATTGAAAACGACTGAAATATAATGAGCTCCGGCAGCGGCTGAGTTGTAATTTTAACTGGAAATAGAGCGCCAAAGTCGGCTAAAATGCCCGATTTCCTCATTTTAATATTAAACTAGTTATAACATGGTGCATGTCACTTGTTGCAATCCAAAGCTATTGGGCTATCGGCCAGTTCACTAGTACAAATGATTCCCATCTTGGTAATGGCGCAGGCTCTCCACAAAAGAAAGCGATCATGTGACCAGACTGCACTCTATATATTTATGGGTTGCAAAGATAAAGACCTCTAGTGTTCAAACAGTGCTGATATCACACATTTCCACAATGCACATTGGCACATTTTTGCATTGCGATGTATTGTTATACCCTTATTATCCACTCCTGGTGTCAACTGTAAGACAAATAAAAGCATACAGTACCTTGGCTTCACTAAACAAGTACACTTGCCTTTAATAAAGCATTCATCTAGAGTCCCATAGGTATCAGTTATCTAGATAATTTATGGAGTTTAAGTTTGTTCCATATTTAATTTCCAATAGTGGCTAAATTGTAACAAAACATACAACAACAAAAAATCAACAGTATATTGTGCACATTTAATTGGCGCGATACGTTTGGTGAAAACAATGAAACAGCTGCTGCATGTCCCTGCTGCTGAAATAAATAATAAGTGATGACATTGGCACTAGGATATAACGAGGCATACTTGTACCAATTCAGAGTGCATCATTATCTTGAGGCTACCACGCTTTACCTTAGAGACGGTCTTAATCTTCACGTCTTCCTGCTCTATACCGGGGGTCCCATTACACACTGTACACACCCTGCTGAAGCAAGCAGAACGTTCTGGCTTTTCAAGCTTCCCCTATGCCACAAGCAATTTCAAAGAACAAAAACACTTCATGTTCAGAACCACAGGGTAGTATAGCTCGTTACATAAGCACTTTTCCAGAACGCCACTCCAAGTTGGAATTTCCAATGAATAAGGAATGCATACCCAAGCAATGTGTAATGAGGCTCACTGTGGAGAGCAACCAGCCTCTCTGCGCAAGCACAAACTCATTATCAAATTGCACACCTCAGTAGGCGACCCTTTCAAAGTCAGCCATCTGATTCAACTTGCCTTTGTGGTTTGTGAAACGCTCTCTTGCACATGATGCCAAATATCAGATGACATACCAGTTGGGGCATCAAGCATCACTGGAAAGGAAAGCAAAATAAAGGTGGTTAAGGTCACGGAGACGATGCAGCAGTGGACAATCAGTGCGCATTTAAATCTTATGAGAATTTGAAATATAAGGATGGTGTGCTCATGTGCTCTATGAGTGCAACATAACGCCACTGTATCTGTTTATATCTGTATCTGTATCCGGATTTAAACCCAAAGTTGGCGTGGAAGCACTGTCATTGTAACAGTTCCTCAACCTCAGCTACATCACTCGAGTTCATACTTGGTCTCAACTAGAGACGTGCGCAGGACTGTTTTATTTTTTAAGCCTACTCACGCAAATATTATGTGTGTTTGTATCCACCTGCGATATTTCTTAACAAATTTATTTGGTTTTATTTCCCAATATATAAACAAACTAGTAGCCTAATTTAAACGACTGTGACCACGACTAGGTAGTTACTAAGGCTGAATGATTGAACGCTGTTATTGGATCAAATGTGTCTTTCTCTCTTTCATCAAAGTAAAACCCTCTCACTCACTCAACATTTCCCCCCCTAGTCCCGATGCATACCTCTAGTCTTATTTACATTCACAGTGCTCCTCCTATTTGTATCTTTTCATTACGAATAATGGATTTTGATTCCGTTGCATCCCTAATGGTTGCATCTAATATCCTGGTTTTTAAAAACATAGCCCTAGGGCTATAGGAATAAATCATACAATTTATGGGGGAAAAAAAAAAAAAACAATAATCTTGCATTTTTGATCCAGAAAAAAAAGTTCAAACAGTTCAGCCAAATTCACAGAACTATTTTTTTTATATATTTGATAGATTGGTTTGTATATGGAGAACATTTACTTGAGGACTTAAGTTAGACAAACCTAAGAAAAATATACTTAATTACATATTATATATATATATATATATAGCTAGCCAGAGGTGTCAACTTTATATCATGTTTTATGAATAAAGTAATTCATTATTATATATTCTATATTTACTCATTTTCAGATGGATGCTTTTGCTACTTTTTAAATCTGCAGCTTTTATTTGATTCCTGTTTCGGTTTACCTAAGGGTATATTCTGTATCATTCTAATATAATGACCCAGAATTTTGTTCAGATTCAGTCATCATGGCTCTAATCAGAGCTTCCCAATATGAATATGAAAAAATCTGAAAAATAATATGAAATAAATAAATAAATAAACATATTGTGATTATGCTGTTACACCCTGCCATCATGATGGTGCTGTTCCTCTTTCGGCTGCTCCCGTTAGGGGTCGCCACAGCATCTCCATTACGGAAATACAGTTTATGATCCGCATACTTGAGTTGGCACAGTTTTTACGCCGGATGCCCTTCCTGACACAACGCTCCCATTTTATCAGGGCTTGGGAGCGGCACTGAGAGTGCCAGTGGCTGGGTTTGGCGCCTGATGTGAGGCTGAAACCCAAATAGTGAGTCTCGTGCTCTACTGACTGAGCTAGCCGGGCACTACCCTGCAATCATGATGTGCCTTGAAAATATAAAAAGGAAGAAAACATGACCAGGAGGCTGTATAGAAAAATATTGAGCTGGTATGATGTGGCACAAGGTGAAGCAGAGTTACTGTTACCACCCCAAAGTTGCTTATTTTCCAATAACAGCACATTCCGGAAGGTTTTATTCCTCTTACACCACAGCAATCTGCCAACGAATGCAATTTTTAATTTAATGAACAATACTTCAAGTCTTTTTTACGCGTTTATACGTGTGCTTAATGTTGTGGATCTTCGGCAAAACAAGTTTAACAACTATAAACATTTATTCCCTCATCAGCTGCACTTGTTTCTCTTTCTTGAAACTGAAAAGAAAGAGGTTAGAGCTTTACCTCAGACGGTTACAAAGCGCTGACACTGGAGACTCCTTCCAAAAAATGCTAAACAAACAGCTCCTCACAGAAAACTTCACCTTATCAAAAATACACACTCAACTTATTTAGTAGATCAGAGATGGTTCGAATGTTCACAGTACACGATAAAAAAAAGTGTGATTGGTTAGAGGGTAAATTTGCACATTGCACAATTGTGTACTGCAAAAGCAAAAATTCCAGTCAAGTCCTACTGGATACGTCAAAATACAAGCAATCTGTGAACGAGTTCTTACCAACTGGTTGTCCTTGGCCTTTGCAGATGAGGCTGATCTTCTGGCCCAAGCCTATATCTATCAACTGTGCATCTAGAAGGAAAGAACACATATTTTAAAGAGAGAACGTTTATGGAGACTAAACTCCATATACTGCAGGTACGGGAGCGATAAAAATGATTTTATTTTATCTATTCCAAGAGATATGATATCAGTTTTACAGCAAAGGCACTAAAAAGAGGATTCTTCAGTGCATCGGGATCAAATACAATTTCATTTTCAGTGTCAAGACATATTTATAGTAATGGCCATAACATTAATAACATAATTGTGCATATGGTCTTAATTAAATAGGGAATTGTACCTGTACCTATACCTATAATTGTACCTGTACCTATAATGTACCTATATTTCACAATTTATCTACAGTACAAGCGGATTTCCAAGACTGAAATAAAACTAAAGGTAAAACGCGAGGCAGCAATGCATAACATTAACCGAAAACAGTCTGAAAAGAACCAAAAGAAAGAAGTGGAAGCTGATGTGAAGAAGAAGAAGCTGTATGTATGTCAGTGACATTTTAACAGAGACATCAGGAAGAATATGGGTTAAAATATAACAACTGAGAGCATTCAAAACTGCTCGGAGAACACAAAAGAGCTTGGAGGCAGGTATAAAGGCAAACTCCGGGCATGCAGATTGGGATGTGGCTGTGTTCAGAATGAACCAATCACATTCAACCTCATGTTCAAAAGTAATGATCATACAGCTGTCATCCAGGAAATTATTCTGATTAACCCCAAATAAAGACCAGCTGTTTCTGTAGGATTTTTTTTTTAACATCGTCTTGGTTTCATCCGACTGCTGAAGCCATGGTCTGCAAAGAGCTTATAAACCATGCATGGTATCACACTTGTTGAAAAGTATTGATCAGGAGAGGGGTATAAAAGAATTTCCAAAATATTAGATTTATCATGGAACTCCGTGAAGGCCATCATTAACAAATAGAGACAATGGAGCACCACAGTGACATCACCAAAAATAGGACGTCCCTCAAAAATTTATAAACGTACAAGACAAAAACTTACCAGGGAGGCTACCAAAGGACTTACAGCAACTTTAAACTAAATCACTCCAAACCATGTGGAAAATGTTTGCGTGATGAGACTAATTCCAAAGGTTATAATTCCATAATTCTAAAAAAAAAAAAAAAGGACATCAACCAAAGAACCCCATACTCACGGTGAAGCATGGTGGTGGTAGCATCATACTTTAGGGCTGCTTTTCTTCAGCCAGAACTGGGGGCTATCATGAATAGCTACAAATACTAGCCAATTTTAATGCAAAACCTTCAGGTGTCTGCTAGTAAGCTGAAGATAAAATGGAATTTCACCTTTCAGCATGACAATTACCCAAAGCATACATCCAAATCAACAAAGGAATGGCTTATCCAAAAGAAGATCAATGTTTTTAAATGACCTAGCCAGAGCCCAGACCTGAATCCAACTAAAAATCTGTGGGGTGACCTGAAGCGGGCTGTGCACAGGAGATGCCCTTACAATCTGATGGCTCTAGAATGTTTTTGCAAGAAAGAGAGAGAAAATATTGCTAAGTCAAGATGTGCGACGCTGATAGACTCTTACTCTAAAAGACTGAGTGGTGTAATAAAATCAAAAAGTGCTTCAACACTTATGCATCTAGGTTATTGTAACTTTTTTTCCTTTTTTTTTTTTCCCTAAAATGTTTCTGATTGTTTTCACTTAATTTTTATACATTGTAATTTCACGTTGAGGGTGGGAAAGGTTCTGACATGATTTAACTCGGTTTCATTTTTTTTACCTCACAAAAATCTGCCAATTTAACAGAGGAGTGTATATCCATTGTATACATATAGCGATATATTTTTAACATATCAGTTAAAATTTCAGTCCAATATAAGTTTCATTCTTTTCTATTCTTCTTCCAGACATACACACACCCTGTATTCTGTTCATTTGTGAATGTGAAACATTACCTCTTGGTCTGAGCTCTTGTTCTTCTCTCTGAAGCGAGGCGTAATTAAGGAAAGGTGGTACGAAAATGACGAGGAGGAGGATTTTCCCGAAAAATGACACAGTCGTCCAGCAGCTCCTCTTCTCCTGCTGCTGTTTCACAGAAAGAGGCTCTTCTGCTGCCTGCACCTAAAAACAGTCCATTTTACAAATTTAACAGATTAAGCAAAATTCACTTGACAGAGAAATGAAGCAAAACAGATCCAAGAAATAATGGCTTCTTTTAGTGAATGCTGCAGCCATGATACACAAGATATAGCCACGCACATTAAGTAAACAGAATTTTATATTGAAAAGAGAATAAATATTAGCTAAAGGAAAATTCCACTCTGAACAACAGTCTTTAAAATTATCGGCGCCCAAGATTTATTTTGTGATGAAATTAAAGAAGTTGAAACTTCTTTCATCAACATTTGGTCTACTTTTACTTTAGTTAACGGTTTCCTACATTACCCACAATGCCTTTCATCTACCTGCTCATGCTCATAGTGGTGCCAATGGGATTCATTCCTAGCTTCATCTCTATCTGAAGAGAGTGATGCAGCAGCGCTTTAGTCAACACCTTCGTGCTTGTCATCTCGTAGATCGCTAAGTAGGCAAGCCGAGCATCTGCTATAACTCTGCTGCACCGTATAGCTGCATTGCATTCTGGAACTTTGAGTCCAACGTTTCCTCGCTACTTCTATACTGGATTTCTTATCAACATGGCGATGAATGTCACTGAAAAAAGGTTAATGAGGGAAGAAGAAGAATAACGAAAATAACACACCAACCAACAAACTAGCACCAGAAGCTCTAAACACGTCAGGAATATATATAAATATGATTCATGTGTTTCAGAGTGGACTTTTCCTTTAATGTAATGTTGACAAGTGAGTTGGTGGCAGAAGCAGCAGAACTGCCTTGATAGCTTATTGCTAAAGTTACATATTACTTAGTACAGCTTTAACTGTAAGATGGTAGAAACAATAAATATTAACATAAACAAACATTATATAGAATTTATGATGAATTACTGGGCATTAGGCAAAATAAAACAGGTAAAACTTTGCATTTATTAGGTCATGAAATAGTGAAAATTGGTTCTAGTCAGCATAAATTTCAGGCGTTTATATAGACTACTGTATATTACTATGTCTGATAACAAATGCCTCTCTGTTATTCACGTAGTGTACTACATAGGGTGCACAAGCGATTATTTCACATCCTGTGTGTGCCACCTATGTAGGGAGTACGGTGACACTTGGGATGCACCCCATCCGCACCAGATACAGATTATTAACCCGGGCAACATTAGCATTGCGACTGGAATTAAATTGAAAATGTAATTGAATTAAATTACAGACGAAACCCAAAATGTACAACCTTCTTTCTCTCAGACTGGACATTTCCAGCAGTTTCATGGCCAACTGCTCTCCTGCGCGCCATTTGAGCAACACAAACTTAAATAAATTCACCTGAGAATAAGCGTGAATGAATGAGTGAAGCGGAAGAACAGGGAAACTTCCTCAAACTCGTCACACGGTAGCCGACGAGGGACAAGACGCGTTTCGTTATAAATAAATTCTCATTTCCCAGGAATAAAGGCTTGATCTTTTTCAGCGCCCAGAGCCATTTATTCACACAGCAGCCTTCAAAATCTCAACTTTAAATTAAAGGTGAACGAAAATAAGTATTATGGACAAATTTTTGTTTTTTCTAGTTTTGTAAATCATGGCTTTTATTTCTTTCTGTTTTATCTGTGCTCCCATGACAGATTATAGAATAGATAGATAGATAGATAGATAGATAGATAAATAAATAAATAAATAAATAAATAAATAAATAATATTATGATTATTATGACCATTTGATTGTTGACATGGTGAAGTTTTCTGTCTCCGCTGTCATGGGAGAGTCTTCAGGACAGTTGACTTTGCGTTTCTCTGTAATACAGAAAGCTGGGTTTTTGTGTCTTTTTAACCTTAAGAGAGAAAATGACTCATTGAGGGGACGACTGTTTATGGTTCCTACAAATAGATTTTTAAAAAAAAAGTCGCACTGGTATAAAAGAAATAAAACACTTCAGGACACGCTGTTATAGGAAAATAATGAAGCAACATATCACCCCATTGTTGATTATTTTCCTATAACAGCACACCTTGTCATGCTTCTTCATCCACCCTTGCACATACTTCCTAGACGCCATGATGAGACAGCTGGACAGAGTGTAGGACTAAAGCACTGCTGCATCACTTTCTTTAGGTAGAGATGAAGCAAATTCCCATTGCATGACTTTCAGCAGGGAGTCCGTCAGCATTGTGGGTAATGAAGGAAACCGTTAACCAAAATTAAGATAGACTTGTTTTGTTTAAAAAAAAAAATACAAATCAATTGATAATATCATCATAAAATAAAAGTTGGACGCCATGGAAGATCACATGTTAATTCTAAATATTAATATGCAAGTGGTTCAGGTGGATTTTTCCTTTAACCGCTGAAGGACGAGTGAAATCTGTTGTGGATGAGAAATCTATAGGCTGCTGTTGCAGTTTTAATCATGTATACATTGCTAATGTTTCTTTCATTCCTGGTAATTGAAGTAAATTGGCAATTTTATAAAATCTTGCCTGTAGTATTGCAATGTTCTGCGCATACACATTGAATTCCTGCCATTCAGAACAGCATTGACTTTTTTTTATATATCTCTTCCTGTCTGCCTGATAGTTAAATTATTAAACCTTTTAATAACAGCCACTCTGTACAGAAGACCTGTGAAATTAAATGAAATTCTGAAATGAAATTCTGTGTATCCATGTAATTATGTAAAAAAGTAAATCAGGCATAGAGGATAAGACTCCTCACTGTGTGTGAAATAAGGTGCGTAATTGCATGCGATCAAAAAACCCCTGCTTCCAGGATAGCAAACCCAGAACGCTGCAGAGTGGAGGAAGATAATCTCTGCCTGTCAATCACGCAGTAACATTGCCGCATCCGTCTTTGATATCACAGTGTAAGTCATCTCGGGTGCTTTGAAAGGAACCCCAGAAAGTGCAGAGTAAATACATCAAGCGGCCACGGGGCTAGAGCGGCACAGTAATTCATTGCTGTAATTAAAAGGAGGCAGGCAGATAGGAGTGATGAATGGCAGTTATTGACTCAACTGTCAGGCGGCGTGGGTGTATGATATTTTTAAACATGGGAGCTGAGAACCAGTGGAGAGTTAGGTTTCCTGAAACGGGAGGAAATGTGGTGAGCTTATCCTCCTCCAGCTGTTCCAGTTCAGGCAAATTAAATTATGAGATGGCTCTGCAGTTCAACTTCAGTATTGTTGAATCTAGTTGCATATACTGTATATGCTGGGGGTTTTCTTTAAAGCAGAAGAAAACATCTCCTGGTCTTTTTCCAGTCTTCAGCTGTCCAGTTTCAGTGAACCTGTGCCCCCTGTAGCCTCAGATTCCTGTTCTTGGCTCACAGGAGTGGAGCCCAATGTGGTTTAATTTACCGTAGTCTCCCTGTCAGCTCGAACCAGTCTGGCCATTTTCCTCTGACCTCAAGGCATTTCCACCCACAGAACTGCCACTCACTGCAGGATTTTTGCTTTTTGCACCATTCTGTGCAAACTCCTGAGAATGTTCAGATCAGCAGTTTCTGAAACACTCAAACAAGCCCATCTGGCACCAACAACCAGTCACTGAGATTACATTTTTTTTTCCCTCATACTGATGTTGAATGGATAACTGCATGGATTAGAAGGTGTTCCTAATAAAGTGGATGGTGAGCGTATGAACCCATTACCACCCATCCTATTATTGGACTGTTAAAGCCGCTAAGAAAGGGATAAAAGGAAAAAGAAAATCTGTTAGAAAAGGGGAGAAAAGCTACAGATGAGAAAAAAAAACATAAATAGAAGAGAAAAGAAACTAAATTTGAGAAAAGAGGGGAAAAAAGAAAAGGCAAACAAGAAATATTATTAGTCTTGCTAAACCAGAGGAAAAACATGAACTAAATAAAATGCTAGTATCTGGAACAGTCTATATCCGCTGTATTACGGTACATTTCCACTGAATTAAAACTAAACATTGTCCTCCACATTTTCTCCATAAATGTTCCATTAAAAAAATTCTCCATAACAATTGCTCACAGAAATTTTTTTTTTTGTCAAGAGAAAATAAATGAAAAATCTCTACTTACTCACTATTTTATCCTTTTTTTTTTTAAGAGGCACAGCGGCACAGCAGGTGGTTCCCTGGAGGACTAGTGGTTAGGCCACGGCTGCCGCGACTCGGGTTTGATTCCTGAGCTTGATTCCTTTGATTCCTTCAATCCTGAGCTCCTTTTACTGTCTGTCTGAAGTTTTGCACGTTTTCACAAAGTTCATGTGGGTTTCCTCTGGGATCTCAATTTTCAAAACCATGCTAAAAGGGGGATTGGCCTGTAGGTGTGAACTAGGGTGATAGTGTGTGTGTGTGTGTGTGTTTGTGTGTGTATCACCCTAATCCAATCAAATCTAAATAGACATGTGGTGCTTTACCCTGGACAGAGTCGTGGTGGATCCAGAGCCTACACGTGGAACACTGGGAGCAAGGCAGGAATACAACCTGGATGGAAAACTAGCATTTTTGGAAGGTGAGCTGAATCTTAGAGTCAGTCGGCACGTGCAGGTAGTGCTCCTGTGTAAGGGTGTCGATGAAGTGCTGAAAGGCAGAGTGAAAGAGACGGTTAGTATAATAGAGATTCTGCTTTCAAACGCCACATCTGTCGTCTCTGTTTGTTTTCCCAGAATGCAACTCTTTTCCATCCTGACTGATCTGCTGGTGAAATTAGCGCCCTTCAGCCCCACTCATGGGCACACATGCCTTTTTTTTTTGGTCAGTGTGCTGACCTTGGAGCTGAATTGCCTCCAAAGCGAGTAAATACACTTTCAGTTTGGAAAAGATGTTAAAACGTATCTCAAGGAGATTTGCTTTTCTCCCTTACCTCTAATTTCATCAATTTCAACCATGCAATTCCTTTGCTGAATTATTTATGTTTTTTTATGATGTTCTGTTTATTCAGTTTTTCACAGGACAGAGAAAATGACAAATTGCAGAGTTGGAATTCAATTGAAGATGTATAAGCACACATTTTAAAACCCAGCAAGCAAAAAAACATACTCTTGCACACCAACACAACCTACCCTTACCCCAAAAAAATCTACAAAAACTACTCTTACCCTCCTCAACCCACCCACAAAACCTACACTTACCCACCCTCAACCCACTCCCAAACTTACACTTACCCACCCTAACCCCACTCCCAAACCCACCCTTACCCACCCTCAACCCACCCACAAAACCTACACTTACCCACCCTCAACCCACTTCCAACCCTACCTTTACCCCCCCTTAATCCACTCACTAAAACTACCCTTACCCCCTCAACCCACTCACAAAACCTACCCATGTCCACCCTCAACCCACTCATAAAACCTGCCCTTACCCCCCTCAACCCACTTACAAAACCTTCCCATGCCCATCCTCAACCCACTCACAAAACCTACCCATACCCTCCTCAACCCACTCACAAAACCTACCCATACCCCCCTCAACCTACTCACTAAAACTACCATTACACCCCTCAACCCTCTCAGAAAACCTACCCATACCCCCCTCAACCTACTCACAAAACCTACCCTTACTCCCCTCAACCCAATCACTAAAACTACCCTTACTCCCCTCAACCCTCTCAAAAAACCTACCCTTACTCCCCTCAACCCACTCAATAAACCTACACTTATCCCCCTCAACCTACTCACAAAACCTACCCTTATCCCCCTCAACAGACTCACAAAACCTACCCTTACCCCCCTCAACCCACTCACAAAACCTACCCTTATCCCCCTCAACTCACAAAACCCACCTTTACCCCCCGAACATGCCCCTCAAGTCCACCCATAAAAGAATAATAAAATAACAAAATAACAAAATTAATAAAATAAATAAAATAAAATAAAAACTTAATATAAAATATATATACTAAAACACTAAAATAAGTTGGATTAAGGTAGAACATTCCACCCTAATGAAAACATCATGCATCTTGCTCTGTATTTACATATTGCAGAAGATCTGGACGATCATACTATTCACAAAGTCGCAATCTCTTCTACTCCCTGAAAAACTGGAGCTTTTAACTCATGTTTTATTTTTATGACTTATGATCATGAACTGGCTCACTGGTAGCTGATGTAGATGGGTTGAAATCATGAGCTACTCTGTTTCCATATAGGATATTGATTTGCGATAATTACTCTTGAGAAATGAACTCCAAGACCTGCTTGAGGGAAATGAGCAAGGTAGAAGTGTAAAATGGGCATGTCAGCCAGCTGTTTGCTGTTTTCTGTCTTTGATAAACTGCTTGGTTACTGTACAAATGGTTGTACTGGTTAATGGTAGTCTTAAACCACACCTTCAGTGGTAATTGTCCATCAACAACAGCATTTGGTTAAGCAATAGACTGGATCAGGAAATTATTTGAGGCATTTGAATTTAATTAGTTTTATTGTAACAGCTGCAAGGTCACTACATATTCACCAGTTACAGTAAAAGAGAGCACTGCAAAATTAAATGGAGGAACAAAACCCAAGAGTTCATTCTTCCTAATCTAAAGTAAATGACACTATAAAGCGTCAAGAACCAAGAGCCCAATTCAATATTGTGGACACAAGAAATGGCACAATAGTCACTTTATTCATAACACTCAGGGAGTTAAATTTGGACAGTTATTTCTGCTGATAGTTGGGGATTTGACTCCATCACACACCATTCCAGTCACTGGGTTACTTGTATACTGTACCTGTATCTTGTTGTCTATTGCACTGTTACTTTTTCACAGTGATTATCTTGTACAACATTGCTCACAATTGTCTATTACATATACAAGATGGCACCAAGGCCTTGGAGGACACTATTTTGTTCTACAGGCATATATGTAGCTAGAATTACAATAAAGCTCTCTACTTTACTCTTACTCTTACAATGGCATATGCACTAATTGAGAGCATCCCAAAGATGCTTAATGGGTGGCATATCTGGTGAGTATACAAGCCATACAAGCCACAAGAGCTAGGACATGTTGAGCTGTCAGGAAGTGTGTACAGATCCCTGCAACACATGGCCGTGCATTGCCTTGCTGAAAGGTGAGGTGATGGCGGTGGATGAAAGGTACGACAATGAGTCCCAGGATCTTATTACAGTATCTCTATGCATTCAAATTGCTGTTGATGAAATGCACTTGGGTTGTTTGTGTATAGGATACGCCCATCCGTACTGAATCCGCACCATCACCATGGCACCATCTGAATTGCATGCCACCTGCCCAGTACAGCTGGATTCGGGATTCGTCTATGAAGAAGCCCTGATAAGCACTTTGAGCATGTGAATGACCATCCTTATGATATACTGTAGATAGTAGAGATGTAACCAAATATAAATGCTTTGTTTGGAATGAACAGATAATGTGTTCTAAACAGATACAAATACAGATACGATTTTTTTCCTTTTTTTTTTCTCTTACAACTTCCTTAGTAACTACTTGGTCAAGGTTGTGTTTAAATTAGGCTACTAGTTTGTTTATATTTTGGTAAATAAAATGGAGTAGATTTGTTAGAAAATATTACTACACTCACTTCAGGTTTAAATCGAAATATAGATAAAGATGCATATATTTGGAGCATGAAACAGATACAGATACAGTGGCATAGTGAGTATCTACAGAGGAATGACACACAACAGACAAGCACTTAGTTGACACTCAATGAACAATACGCCACCTACATAAATCTGTCAGGCCTCGTGTTCAGGAGAATGGTGGATACATTTTTCATGAATAATTTAATGGGGTACAAACACTGGCAGATGCCGTATTCATTATCCAGATTTTAAAAAGCCACATTCCAAGTCAAATTTGGTTGAATACAGCAACAACAAGTGGACTATACTGGAAATTTATATGGTGGTTTATGTTGAATTTAAACTCTACCTGACAGGGTGTGAAGTCAAAGCCAAACTTGTGCGATGATATTGTTGATTATTGTCTACTAAGTCATTTTTCTCTGGTGACTTATTAAACATTTTCTTTCATGGTAATTCAGGTGGCATTTTGAGAAGTCCATTTGCTATTTTTATTTTAAGCTGGCATTTGCTTTCATCCAAAGCAAGTGAGCCAGAATCCAATTTCAGCCTAAATCTAAGCAGTTGAGTATTAAGGGCTTTGCTCAAGAGTCCAACTCAACCTCCCATCATTAACACAGAAACTTAAGCCTCCATATTTAGTCAGATTACGAGCTAAACCTTTCAGAAACGCAATAAAATCCATGCCCTTTGACCAATATAAGCACAGTGTACTGAATATGTACTGATCAATAGATTAAGTCTATTCATGCATATCTCAAGGCAGAGTAATATCAAAGTAAAGCAAAGACTGAATCAAAGCATATGACTTGTTTACTTTGAGCTGAATCTATAAGGACACATTCGACAGAGATGCACAGTGCCTCATGAGAGGATTTGTGTAGCCTGTCTTCCATTATTTACACGTCAGATGTCCTTGACACGCTCGGCCGTTGGCATCCATGCTTGTCATTTGTTGTCAGATTTGTCGCACACAGCTCCAAGCTTTGCACAGATTGAGGATGAGGCATTCAGGGTGCAAGTCCACTACAATTTCAGAAAATATTATCAATCATATTCTGTACACTACCCAGCAATACATGCCCCACTGAGCCAGGCCATCTGTTTAGACTTTATAGCAATACATTTGTAAAATTATATTCATTTCTTTGCTTTACTTTGATATTGCTCTGCAATGTAGCACACTCAGGGCAGAATTTAGCACCTTAGAGGATGAAACTACAATGAAAAAAGGATGAATGACGTGAAATCACTCATTAAATACCCGGTGCTGACTGTGGTTCCTTGTTTCATTCTCTACATGCATATGGACTTATTCTCTTCTCTGCTTATGAATAAACATCTGATGAGTAATATTTTAAGCTTAAAAATATAGGTGCTTTTTATTGCTGTATTCTAACACAATATTTTTCCAAACATAAAAGGTTTTCAGTTCACAAGGCGGCACAGTGTGTAATTCGGTTACTGAAGATTAATGAATCAAGCATTAAGTATTAATGAATTAATTGAAAGTTGTAAGGCAATTTCTTCTGGTTTCAATTTCATCTGGTTTTCAAAGGTAATTTCCCCTGGTTTCAAATACAATAAATATTTAGTTGTATGAAGCAGGACACAAGTCCAGCAATCATAGTCAATGTCCATACTAGTGGTCAAAACACAGGCAAGCAACAAAAGCCATGGATAATCTGTAATCATAAACAGTAACACTTGAGGGTGTAAACACAAAACATGGAGTGACAGCTAGGAAATGCACAATACAATCGACAAGACTTCACAATGAGACACACCATGGAATAAGTAGACAAACTAATCAGGAGAACACAACACAAAACAGGTGAAGACAATGTGATAACAAACCAATGACAGCACAAGGACGGAAACAGGACTAGAACCAAAGCAAGACACATGGTGCACATGGTGCTTGTCACCACTGGAACTGTGACTTGAAGGCAGAAACCGTGACATTGGTGAAGCCTCTCATGGGGAAACTGATAGCACCAAGCTTCATCCAGTAATGTCAAACAAGACCGTAGACACTTGTAGAACATAGTATAATCACGCGTCCTCTTTCTGGCAAATTTTTTTTGGCAAATTGAGTATGTTTATTGATACTATGTTTACTTATGTATTTTTAGATCCAATATTGAATATAGCTTACATATCAACAATTATCTGTCGCTTCTATTTTAAATACTGTATAGAAGTATCAATAATTTTGCCACATATTTTTGAGTGAAACTATTATTATTTTAAAAGAGAAATTACTTTAATAGAGTTAACATAAGTAGTTTTTCCATTTCTTTTAGTGGACAATTTCAATAATTGTGTGTAATATTTCATTTCATACAGTCATTCTTGCTCATTCACATGAAGAAGTCCAATAATTTTAGTGTTGACTGTATATCATCAAATATATGCAAGGACAAGTAACTTTAATAGCTTATTCCTTTCACAAAGAAAGGTACTGATTTTTAAAAATATATATACAGTATACGGGAAGAACTAACAGGAACCAATCAAAGCCAGAACACTGCTGCACACTTTTCTGAGGTGACAGCATGAGATGTAGCAGTAATTAAGATAACATAAGAGCACATGAAAACCCATTTCCTGTTCGTATTTCTGTTCATCAGATATGCCTGGTTAACAGGAAAACATCTCCACGGAGGTTGCATTCTATCGGAGGAAGGCATCGTCAGCCACTGATGTTCATATATGCCCCAAGCTGAGTTCTTGCCAATATTATTTTGCCCTCAACAGTGTGGCATTTTTTTTTCTCATAGAAAAAGAGAAGTACTTTCTCCAATTCTTTTGATGTGGAAAATTTCTTATTGAACGGAAAGAATGGAGTGGTTCGGATTTTCAAAGGTGATGAACAGTTCTATTTGTGTTTTAAAACACATAGATTTCATTTGACCTTTGGTCATTTTGGAAGTGTGAGTGTGTGTCTTCAATAAGTATTCACCCCCCCTTGAACTTTTCCACATTTTGTATTGTTATGACCTGGAACTAACAAAGACTTAATTGGGATCATATGTGACAAAAATACACAAAATAGACCATAATAGGGCCTTTCGCACCGCTTTAGTTCCAGAACTAAACTAGGTGGCCATTAGTCAGAAAGGCAACCAAGAGGCCAAGGAGCTGTAACTCTGAAGGAGCTGGAGAGATCCACAACTCAAATAGGAAATGCTGTTCAGAAGAGAGTCATTTCCCGGCAATAAAATCCAAAAGGGGTGTTGGACACTCAGCTAACATGGAAAAATATTCTCTTGCCTAAGGAGACAAAATCTGAACTTTTTTTTCATTGGCACAATGCGTTACATTTGGCAGAAACCCAGCCCTGCTCATCACTCTGAGAACAATATCCCTACATTGAAGCATGGTGGTGGAAGCATCATGATCAGCATTACTCTCCATTTGTTGGTTTAGAGATTTCACAATCATGGGGGTGTATATTCATGCTATCACCACTTTTATAGCTTATGGCTTACTTTTGTGTAGATTTGTCACATATAATCCCAATTAAGTCCATTTCAGTTCACTAACACAAGGAACTAAATAAGTGATCCGATTTTTTTTTATCTACACAAGACATTTTGGAAAGTTGGAAAATGGTAATTACCATAATTTCAACATGACTTACACTGGCTTACCAGGAGAAGCAGGTTGGGCGTGTCAGGTTTGGGGTATTTTAGATGTGCATATTCATTAAATCTGAATTTTTATGAATATAATAGCATAGACTCTAAAAACAATATGCCTTTTTCTGTTGTCTACTGTTTTGTGTAAATTCTAAGACAAACATTTGAATTCAATTGAGAAAAAATTCTATGGTCAGGTTTATCCTAAGGTCCATTTAATGCAAACTGTGAAAAACAAACCTACTGAGGATCAATTCATACAAATATATCCTCCAGGGGTTACTCTCTGACCACACTGGAAATATTTCACACTAGAAATGTTCAATTGCTTATGCACCGTTGTGTTAAAAATGAAATTCATGAGTAAAGCTAGAAATGGGAAACACTGGCACATTTGCACAGCTATACCAAGTAACAAAGTAATTGTACAAATTGAGTTTTGTTTGTAAGACTTTAGACTTTTATTTAATTTCAACAGAAAAATCTGTACTTTCTACAGTTCAATAATCGTATATTTGTAAAGTCATGAGGTGACTTTTTAGCATCAGATAGCTTCAAGGACGTTCAAAAGAAGATTAGATAGTGACAACGAGACCTAATATCCGATCACTGTAATCTATCAGTTGCGACGTCTTGCTGTTGTTAGTTATTCTTAGTTAATGTTTTCCCACATTCTTTGGGTAAAGGATTACTAAATGACTGTCAGTAACTGAAATCAGTGTTCGAGGAAACATTTTCCCTCGTGCTTTGTAGTTATTCTAAGCAGCTTATAGAGAGGAACATCATTCACTGATCTATTATGCCATTCCTGCCTAGCCTGACATTTGAGAGCACGGGCTCCTTGTCTGATTCAAATGCCATCTGTGTTTTTTAATAGTTTTCAAAAAGTGTAATAGGAAGAAAAATGACGAGCATCAGTGTCTGTCTAATGAATCCGAGGAAGAAGCAGTAAAGTGCTCAGGTGCTGCTCTTCCTGAAGGTCATCTCTTTTGGGTAATGTTGGCATCCTGTTGCTTTCTCATCTCTCCTGTCTCTACTGTCACTGATAATATTGTTCTCACAGGGTAGAGTAAAGGTAGGATTCATGTAGATAAAGGAGGATAAGGACACCTTGGCTGCACCTGCAGTTTTACATGCACATGCACTTGCACATGATCGAGTACAGCCAGTGTGATGATGTGCTAGGATGTAAATAAATAAAAGGAGTATGTGTCAAGGAGGATGGAAAAAAATGTGCAAAGTTTCTTTAGAAAGTATTTTATCAGCTGTGAAAGACAAGGTACTATCCAAAAATGCTTGGAAAAAACACTTCTAACAAACAACATGCACTAGTGAGGATCTTTTAGCATGATTCATTTGAATAATGCAAGCTCAACCATTGCTAACATTCAATGATTAGCACTTTTGGGTGAAGTCTGTCTTTAAATTCCATCCATCCAGTGACACCCTGACTTAAATAAGCAGCCTGTCAGCAGGTTCATATGACAGCATCAGAAGCATCACTCATGGTACTCCACACAGCACTCATCGATTTCCATCTCTGGCCACTGACACTCTAGATCAATCAATGCACTAACAAGTCTTAATCTCTGATCTGAAAAATGTGGCATTTTCAGCTCCACTTCCACTTCTTGACGACTGAGAGGTGGGTGTACATTCACACATGCATTCACATGTCATGATGCTTCTGAGAAATGGTTGGATTTGTGTTTGGAGATTGGTGTTCTGGTCTAGTGTCAGTTGATGAGAGGAAATGAAGTGTTATTAACAGAAACCACTCCATTCTGTTTGAATATACCAGGAATGGGATGCTATTCCGTGACAGGGCGCCATGTATACATATCTTCACACCTAGGGGGAACTCATGCTGCATTTGAGGAGAAGTTGCAACTTGTAAAGCCCAGGCTACAACTGGTAAAAGCCACCGAAAACACCCCTTCAACTTGAAATTTCATCTCGTCAACTTGGGGTAGTCTTCTCAACTACCAATTCCTTCCCCATTTATGGAGTGATGTCAAGTCATCATGGCCGCGTACACTGTGAACAGTGTAAAGTCTTCCTTCTCTACTTTTAAATTAGTTTATAGCAGTATTGGCTTTATATCAGTTAATATACAGACACAGTACTTCGTTAAATACATAACATTGACTATAAAAACTGTTGTTTTTAGAAGGTAATCATCAACGTTAGAGTTATCACTAATGTTAGCCGGCTAGCCTGTTGCTAATGATACTCGCTATTGTTAGGTGGCTAGCTTGTTGCTAAGTTACTTGCAATTGTCCACTGTTGTTACTGTACTACAATTTCAGTCCAAAATTCTGCATGAAGGTTTGAAGAACAGTAGATATAGTAGATAGAGTAAAGCTAGTAGAACAGCATCATTGAGCTTTACACCTCTGACAGAGCAAGCAAAAGACACACTTTCATGGAGGTGTCCATGTTTTTTTTTTCCACTTGGCACGTCGAACGTTATTACAACTTGCAAATTACCATGTACAAGGTACCACGAATGCAGCATTAAAGTCACCAATCCACCAACCGGGATGTTTTTGGGAATTTGGAGGAAACCAGAGCACCCAGAGGAAACCCACGCTGACATGAAGAACATGCAAAACTCCAGTCAGAGAGTAATCCGAACTCAGGACAGAACCCTGGAGCTGTGAGGCGGCAACACTATCCGCTGCACCGCCGTGTTGCCTCAGGGATTTCATCAAGACTATTTCATTTAGCCTGAATGTTGTATGATATATGGAAATGATATATGGAATGCATACTGAATTAAGTGAAAAAAGAAGTATAAATGTATTTTTTATAAATTGCCTGAGGAGGTATTGATTCAGGGCCAGACATATAAATATATTCAAAAACCTCTCATACATAGTCTCGTACAGAGAATGACAATATTTAATACAGCATCACTATGATTATTAAAGATCTACAAGGACTATTAAAAACTACAAACCACACCTTGAAGGAGAACGATGCAAAATGGTACAGCAGCTAGCTTAAAAACTGCATTTGCTATGAAACTCCCTTTCCTATGGCAACGTTGCTGACAATGATATGTAGATAATATTTATGTTTAAAATGTGTAAGGGAGTCCCTCAGTGCCTTGGGTGTGCTATTTCGCGTGCAGTAATTTCCTCCTGAAAGCAAACTTTGGAGCGAGAAAACAATTTATTATTTGTGTGACCCTTAACAGTTTCTCATTCGTATTCATAAGCTTATTGCCCATAGCACCACTGTCTCAAATCACATCCCAGGGAAATGTGGTTATGTGCTTATGAACTGTAAGTGTCTCTAATGTCATATTGGCTAGTCTTTATGGTCACTTTTACATGTGGAAGTGTTCACAAATATTAAAAATGATGTATTAAGTAAGGAATAAAACATGATGCAGGGGGCTGTTATAGGAAAATGAGCAACAGTGGGGTCATGAGATGCAGAGTTACTGCTAACATCCTGAAGTGGAATATTTTCCTATAACAGCACATTCCCAACATGTTTTATTCCACAGCACTTTGCACTTTGCCAGTATATATATATATATATATATATATATATATATATATATATATATATATGTATATAAACACACATTTTATCCATTTATAGTCCACAGAAGTCCACAAAACAAGTTGTCACTTACAGTAAAACCCTCACTAGTCTCTCTTTTTCTTTCTCTTGAAGTTAATAATACAAAAAAAAAAAGCTTTTCATTTTACCAATAAACCTGAAATGGTAAAGTCCTCTGTCCTGAAAGCTTTTCCAATTTTTTTCATCTCACATTAAACTTTACCATATCACTGGTTTTTAATTTGTTTACTGTATGTGAAATGTCTCTGTATGTTACTATTGATGTTCTAACACCTTTGTATAATGTAGATCTACATTATACACATACATATATATATACAATATACAGGACATAATATATTTTTACTTATATCAATATAGAGTGTTTGTGTCACTGATGATAGAAGTTTAAGTCTGGATGTTAAATGACAAGCTCAGAATCATGTTGATGATTAAGGAATGTTCAAGGACATTTTCATGCACCTTTTATCAACGCATGTGCTCGCCGTTAGAGATTCTTCGTCTTTGTTAAGTACTCTGTGTTTAGTTATCACAGCTGAGCACATTTTCTGGACTGGATCACCATAGCAACCAGGTACAGCTGTGTAGTTAGATAATGTGTCATATCTGAAGATAATAAGGAAAAGAATGAGGTTGTTTGTAGTTAGATGATGAAAGCTTATGATATGGATGACAGACTACTGTGATTAATTCTACACTTTTTTCAGTCAAGCGGAGGTCAATATTTATAGAACGTTGGCCAATTGCATGGTACGTAAAAAGATATTTAAACCAAACATAGGAACAAAAGAGTGTTGAATAAAACTACGTAACATAGTCAAGTTGAGCAATTGGATGGAAGGATATTACACCACTAACTTGTCATTTATTTTTTTAATTATTTAATTTTATATACTTTACAAAGACATTCTGGTCAACAATGGAATTACTGCTACCCTTCATGAAAATTAGTAAAAATGCTGTCCACCTATCTATCTATATCCATCCATCTATATTATATATATATATATATATATATATACACTATATTACCAAAAGTATTCGGTCACCTGCCTTGACTCACATATGAAC
>CM075024.1:5341276-5381773 GCA_037576675.1 Pangasius sanitwongsei | reverse complement strand
TATATATATATATATATATATATATATATATATATATATATATATATATATATATATATATATATACACACATATATTTGCTCCAATACCAAATAATACCAAAGATAGTACCCTAATACAGATACAGATACTTTGAAAAAAAAATTGAGAGAACTTACAAACATAGATATCAAGAATTATATGTGAATTAATGCATGCTGCCTCACAGCTCCAGGGTTCATGGTTTGATCCTGTGCTCAGGTTAAATTCTGTGAGAAGTTTTGCATGTTCTCCCCGTTTCCATGTTGTTTCCTCCAGGTTCTCCTCCATGGTCTCCGGCGGATGTATTGGCGTCCCATCAAGGGTGTTGTGGTGTGTATTCCCACCTCCGGTTCCACTTCTACCCTGACTAGAATAAAGCGCTTACTTAACAATGAATGAATGAATGACTTTATTGAACTTATGAAGCTGATATTTTCCAAAACCCTTTCCAAATTTTTCAAAATTGTGGACTTTTGCCATCTCTGGTTTTATAATACTGCCTTGGTCATGCTCAAGGGCTTAATTGGGCTGGAGGACATAAGAGCAAAGCACTGGCACATCTGGTTTGTGGGAATGACAAACTGGCACATCTGGTTTGTGGGAATGACAAACTGGCACATCTGGTTTGTGTGAATGACATGTAGAAGTGAGCAATTATTTGATGAAAATGTAAATAACTTCTAAACACAATCTTCTTGTAAAATCTGTTTAACTATATGATGTGTTAGATCACTGCATTCAGTCACAGTTTGGCTATTTTGCAAGAATTTCTAATGCAGCTTTAGGCTTCTTTAGAGTTCTTCATGATTAACAAGGATTATTTCCACATTTTGAAACTTTTACTTGCTGGTAAAAACCTGTATGGCGCTCACCTGTGTGTGATGTGCACCTGTGCTCACCAGCGCCTCATAGTGTCCAAAAGAAAACACTACACACACAGGTGAAGGTATTACACCATTAATATTATTGTGTATTGATTAATATCACCAAATATTTTTTCAGGCCATGGAAAAAACTACTGCAAGAGTTTTAAAACATGAATGGTTTCAGGATTCATATCATACTTTTTCCATGACACATTCTGACAAAATAATAATAATAATAATACATTTCTGAACCCAAACCTATAAAAATACAGTCGCATAATTGTTATAGAAATATAAATAGGTTTTAAGCACTTAAATAAGTACTTCCTCTATGAAAACCAAGGCAAAAAAGTCGAGATATACCAGAATGCTGTATGCTGGTATGTTCCAAGCCTCCCCCTTTTCCTACACAGATGGTACAGTCTATACTGAGAAGGTCAAATTACTCTGCACGTCGCGCGCGTCCTGTGAAGCTGCGGCTCCTGTCAGAGTAACCGGCGCGGGACAGGCGGCTTTCCTCAGCATGGAGTGAACGTAAGTAGCGACATTTTCCGCCTCTTTTACTCCTTGTGTGTGTTGAAAACGATTGCAAGCTTGGGCAGTGGAAGTTCGGCTGCTGAAACTCGTGAACAGCCACACCGTGGGACAGTAATGGATCAGCTCGCGCGCTGTGCACCTGAATGACGCGCAGGTATAATAACACACAGCTCGTGCTCGGTTTCATCTTCCTCAACTTTCCGCAAGTGCTTTGGAAGTTTTCAGACGGCATTAGGTTTTCTTTTTTATGCAAGAGTCATATAAATGGAAAGAGTTGAACTTCTCAGGTATAAACATATTTAAGAAGTTCTTTTAGTTTTAGTATTTGTAATATTGTACTGGATACACACACACACACACACACATACTGGGGTTGGTGGTTTGAGTTGCCTCTGCCCTGTGTGCGCTGAGCTTGCATGATCTCCACGTGCTTCCGGGTACTCTGGTTTCCTCCCCAGTCCAAAGACATGCACTACAGGCTGACTGGCATTTCCAAATTGTCTGTACTGTGTGAATGTGAGTGTGTGCACGATTGCACCCTGTGATGTGGGTGATCCAGGGTGTCCCCTGCTTTGTGCCCTGAGTTCCCTGGGATAGGCTCTGAGATATATATATATATATATATATATATATATATATATATATATATAGATAGATAGATAGATAGATAGATAGATAGATAGATATAGATATAGTGTGTGTGTGTATATGCTCTCTCTATGTATATATATATATGAATTTGTTATTAGGAATGAGCAATGTGCTAACCAAATACGAACACAGAGGCACACTATTAGAAAGATTACTAGAAATATTTATATGCCATCTGGTCAAGACTAGAGATGTGCATCGAGACTGGACGTAAAAATAAATTCGCATAAGCAGGATATTTTTATGCCATTGCAGCCACGAACGGTCAGATATGAAGCTTGAGACAAACTTTCATTAACATTAACATGCACGTGCAGTGCAATGCATTTACTGCTATCTATGCTATTACTGATATCTGTTCTCTGTGTATTTGTATTTGTGCATTTTATTCTTCACAAACATTAGGATAGCTGGATATTGTTGGCACACTAGCTACAGCATGGAGAAATGAATATAAACTGAGGCTAGCAGATGGCCCTGATGACTCACTCCCGCCTGATATAATCAAGTTTGAAATACATAAATACAGGGAAACTCAGACACCTCCAATTAGTCACAAGTTCTCTAGGTAAACAACGTCACAACTGGATAACAATACACCAAATTAGAAAGGAAATAAATGCCTTACTGGTTCGAGAAGAATATAGTATATAAAGTCCAGAATCTCTTTTCTTGTTAAAGTAGAATATTTTCTCTTTGTTTACATTCTCTTGCTCTCTCACTCTTTCCGTCCTGATTGGCTGCAACTCCCGCCAGTCACTGTGTATTCGGACTTCTTTTGTGCCTGACGTTGGGGCATGATGATGTTTGACATACTCCTGAAACAGTGCTCGCTGGACAAACAAAGACCACGTTCATTAACATGAATATGCGGCACATGATGCATTTACAGGGTTTATTCATTCATCCTTAGTAACTGCCTGGTCAGGATGGCTGTGGTTTAAATTAGCTACTAATTTGTTTATATTTTGGAAAATAGAACCTGTTGTTTTTTTTTGTTTGTTTTTTTTTTTTTTTAGAAACTATTGTGGACAGGTACAAAAATAATAACTGCACACATCTTTGGTTGAGACCTATTATGAACTCGAGTGATGTAGCTGAGGTTGAGGAACTGTCATAGCTGCCATAGAATTCACAGACCATACTGACAGTCCTGGCATTTCTACATCTAACCGTGATACAGATACATTTATTGTCATTGCATCACACCCACATATCATAGAATATGAGGCTCCTGCCGTTATAAAAGCTGTAATCCTGTGAAAGTGTGTAGCATCCTTGGACTTTTTAAGATTTTTTCTTTTAGCTATATTATTATAGTTATATTATTGTAATGGGCTAACTTGATTGAGTGATAAATTGCCCGTCGGTGCGAATGTGTGTGCATTGTTCCCTGTGATGGACTGGCATTTCATTCAGGGTGTATCCGTGCCTCATGCCGAGTATACCCGGAATACGCTCTGAGTGCACCACAACCCTGACAAGGATAAAGCGGTTAATGAAAATGAGTGAGGTTGAGGCTCCTGCGATTATAATAGCTATAATAACATATTAGGGATTTTTGAGCATCATTATATATTTATAATATCTATAGAGTTTGGTAGCATAATATCTGTAGTAATATACTGAAGAGGTTTTAGGAAGCTTAAGTAATAATGACAACAGTGTGAAAGTAGATAGGGTTTCTGTAGGTACAAGAGTAATGTATTGAGGAAGGTTGATCAGCTGCTCTGAATGAAGAGGATTCCCACTCCATTTGGTTAGGACATCACGGTTCGTAATTAGATTTGGGAATAAACACAGCCGAGCTGATACGCAGATCAGCATCTGATATTATATTGCATAAAGCTTATGGTTATAGCTGCTGGATGTATGATTTTGCCCTTTCTGGGTACAAAACACAAGTCAAAACACATCCTGAGTAAAGTCAAAGCTGTATTCTGAACCGAATAAGTGCACTAAGTAGTAATACTGACAGACTGTTAAGTACGCTAGTGTGCGGTTCAGCACATGGCCAGAGTTTTTGCATCTCTAAGGATATAATAATCTACTGCTGTTTCCTCAGTATAACAGAGGCATTGTGAGAATTAAAAAAAAAAAAAAAAAAACTTTACCGTGCACATCAGTGTGACTGAGTAGCAGGTAAAAGAGCAAAACCCTTGCTTGCTCTGCTGTAATCCTTCAGCGCACTGCTGTGTTGGCTCGTGTCTCACCTTGCACTGCTGTGTAAGCTCTTTCCCTGTGGCCCTGCACACCTCGGAGGCTGACAGTGTAGAACTAGCCTACAGAGGCTGTACAATGCAGTTGCACTCAATTAGAGGGTGTGGCCATCAACTAACTTGGATAGTTAGTGATTTATGAGACATCAAGTGCGACTTTGATCGAGGACGGTGGTATTAGTGTGGAAGTTAAAGCTTTGGAATGTTTGAATAAAACATTATTTGATTTTTTTTTCCTTATAAAATAGCACTTGATTGAGTATATCCTATTATTTTGCATTTTATATTTTTATATCGTAGCTTCATTAGGTTAACTGTTGGAGCACAATATAAAAATATAGAGCTACGATATACTAAATCAAGATCATGAAATTGTAAACAATTGCACGGAACTTAATCCCATATTTCTAATGCATGAACTGAGTAAATAAACAAACATCTGGTATAAACCAGATGCAAAAGCACCAGTATGAACACAGAAATAGCACCGCCGCCACCCTGAGGATTCACTTTCAGATTATTAGCAGACAGGAGAAGGATTTAGATATTCATATGTTTAAGTGGGCGCAGTTTATAAAGACGTTTGGTGCCTGAAGCCCTGGTTGTTCAGTGCTAAAAATAATGTTTTTTTCCATTTTTATAGTGTCTGTGTATGGAGCAGTTTAAGCAGGATGAGCATCTGCTAAGCCAAATACATAAGTGAATCTCTTGTGACTAGTAAAACCCAATCAGATTCTGATCTTTGTAAACCTGATCTGTTCTCTTATGTGGACATTCAGCCTAACTGATTCACTTTATGAGAAAGCCTTAATTAAAATGCCTCTTTCCTGTTAGGCAGATGTTGATTTATAGGTAGAAGTAGTGCATGTGGAAAGATGGCTACTAAATGAAGCCACAAATAGATCTGGTACGTGACTTTAATACATTCAGTACATCCAATTTTGAAAATCTAATGATTATTTGTTTTTCATGAAGTGTAATGAAGGTAATAATTGGTTCCGTGTCTGCATGGGTTTCCTTCCGGGTTCTTCAGTTTCCTCCCACTTCCCAAAAACGTGCAGGTAGGTGGATTGGCTATGCTGAATTGTCCCTAGGTGTGTATGTGTGGGTGTGGGTGTGTGTGTGTGGGGTGCTCTGCGATGGACTGGCATCTTTTACAGGGTTACTGAAGATGAATGAACGAATGCAGTAACTCACAATGCCTACGGACTTGTTTGTTATAGATACGCACATAGAAGATAATTATTGTTTTGGATGTGAAATCATATGGACACATGGAGCTGTATTCAGAGTTGGCTAATTAAGTCCAAAAGTTGTGTCAATATTTACACAGGGAAAGTTGTTTGTATTCAGATGCATTTATGCCGATTTCAGAAAGTGTCTAAGTGTCTAAGCGCTTGCCTTTAAACCCAGAAGAAGAAAAAAATCAGGGATAGAAAATGTTGACTGAAGAGAAGGAAGTAGCTTTTTTCTTTGCTATCAAACGTAATACAATGTATTACTTGCTTTTATTACATAAAAGCAAGAGACACTTTAAATATTAAAAATAGAATAAGACTAATATGATGATATATGAACAAAACAACGGCAAGTGTTAAAATAAATAGGAGTTTAGTACATTGCTCATATATTGCAGCATGAATAGTCCTAGTTGTAATTATCACATTAATCACTGCAAAATTTGGTTTAATTTAACAATATGGCTTCCACCCTCATTATTAGGCAGCTTATAAAATAGCACTTGATCCAGCACATCCTATTCTTTTGCATGATGTATAATTATATCATGCCTTCACAGTTAACTTAATGAGGCGATAGTAAATTGAGGTCAGGAAATCGTAAAGAATTGCATGTAACAGAGAAAGCTTTACTCAAACTCCACCTTGTATACGTATCTCTCACACTTCTTGCATTATTCGCTTCTGAATAAGTCCAGAGTTATGTCTGAGGTCTGAATGTTGTTCTAATATATTAAGTCCCCTCTGAATCCAGCCCATGGATTTTTTTAGGAATGAGATGTCAGAATGACAGATGTCAGTTACTCAATATTAATTTCTTGTTTATAGAACTGCTGTATAAAAGCAATATCGCTCTCGCAACCGTGCGGATTACCTTCGGCAGATCACAGCCGTGCCAGTATTCAGTAGAACCACACTCTTGCTCGTACGATATTGCTTAATTAATGTATGAAACAACTGATATAGGAATTAAGGAGTCAGAAATCACCAACACTACACATGACTGAGTCTGTACTTTATAAATCATAAAATAAACCTCACAGTCAAAGAGTCTTTACTCTCAAAGCTGCATGAATTATTTATCACTTAGAGCACTTCCCTGTCACTTTATTGTGTTACGCTGATCAGTGATATTCATATTGTATAAATCATGCCATACTTCATGTAATAGTTTTACTCAGTTTTCATAAGGAATCCTAAAGCTCAGTCACACTGAAACAATTACCAGGAAATAGTGACGGTATGAATGGTATAAACAATACTTATAAATGGACGTTTATGTTTTTGAGTGAAAATTGGTGGAATCCAGACCTTAAGAGAAAGTTATGTGTGATTATGTGTATAACTACATACTAGGTAGATCATATATGTATGTATGTTAGCTTCTGTTATAGGGCAGCGCTGTGGAATTTTTGGATCAGAATTGGTCAGATTGGTCAGAAGGTGTTGATTAATTTTCTATTAATACAGCAACTCTGACTGAAGGCAAATCACATGTTTATATTGTTTATATATGTTTATATTATACTATATATGTTTATATAGTAACCGCTCACTCATGGGGACTTGTGTGGTGGATGCTCTTCATAATCTAAGATTAAAATCATGCTGTTTTTCAACAACGAAAAATGTATCATCGTTGATATTTTGTGTTATTGGAAACTTCAGGGTCGTAACTAGCTAACGCGTTATTGACTGTTTTCCTATAACAACATGACTCGTAAGTGTTTTATTCCATACTTAATGTATTTGATAAAGGATCTTCTGCTTAATTTTGCATTTCCATGTGGTGTTTGAGTGTACTATTTATCACCACATCTCTGAGATCCCTTGATAAGCCAAAATACAAAAAAACACAACGGGCGCAGGATTGTGAGACATCGCTGTAGTTGATTACAAACTTTCCTCTCTTTCTGAACTCAGTAACCTTCTGTTCCTTCGCGTCCAACTTAGCTAGCATGACTTTTGAGCTTTCTTTCTTTTCTAAGCTCTCCTGCTATAAACAGTGATGCATCTGTGGATGTTAACTGTGTAGCTTCTGGCAGTTCCATGGGCAACCTGTCTGTGATTATTAGCATCACCATTTTTTCCATCCCCAGCAGCCTTGACTAGTGAAGTCGAAAGTTTGAGAGCAGCATTTTTACAGGACAGTAAACATGACTTGAGAGTTGCGTCAGGATTAGAGAGGGATTTGCACACTAAGCTCCAATCACCCAAGCCTCTGATGCCCTGGGTCACTGCATCCTAATTGCCTTCTACATATATAATAGGCCTGTATGAAAATGTGCATTTGGTTGGAGCAGGCAAGCATGTATGCCAATTCCATGAGCACTTTCCTACCTCAGTATGTGTATGATCAGGATAAACCTAGTCTTTTTCTGAGCTTCTTTGTCTTGTACTATATTGGGAGTCTGACATGAGGACTGTGGTTTGGTCTTCCACTGTGTTAGCAGACTTAAATTCATGGAGGAATGGAGAAGCACTGAATGAAGCCGACGAGACTGGATTTTGTGCAACCAGATGATGTGTTTGTCATAGATTTAACTTATTTATTGCAATATACTATTCTATCTCCCTTGCCTCCAAACCAAAAATGCTTACATTCTCCCTGCTAATGAAAGCTGGCATGAAAGCTGGCGGGTAGCCATTTTGTGAACAAACCACAAAACTTTCAATAACCTGAACATTCTGTTCACTGATAAGTCATATTCTGTTAGATATTATAGTAATGCAATTGGTAAATGTATTTTATATCATCATGCTCTGAGATATACACACATACACACATACACACACACACACACACACACACACACACACACATACATACATTTTCTTTACCACTTATCCTACATAGGGTTGCGGTGAGCCTGGAGCCTATCTCAGAGACGGGGTGCCAATCCATCACAGGACACAACTGGACACACACTCACACACCCATTCACACACTATGGACAATTTAGAGATGCTAATCAGCCTACAACACATGTCTTTGGACTGGGGGAAACCCCCAAGGCACAGGGAGAACATGTAAACTACACGCACACAGTGCGGAGGCAGGAATTATACCCTCAACCCTGGAGGTGCGAGGCAATCATCCTAACCACTAAGCCACCGTGCCCCATACCAATCAGCCATACCATTAAAACCACTGACAGGTGAAGTGAATAACATTGATTATCTCATTACAATGGCACTTGTCAAAGGGTGGGATATATTAGGCAGCAAGTGAACAGTCAGTTCTTGAGGTTGTTGTGTTGGAAGCAGGAAAAATTGGCAAGCATAAGGTTCTGAGCAACTTTGGCAAGAGCCAGATTGTGATGGCTAGACGACTGGGTCAGAGCATCTCCAAAACGGCAGTTCTTGTGGGGTGTTCCTGGTATGCAGTGGTTAGAATCTACCAAAAGTGATCCAAGGAAGGACTGCCGGTGAACCAGTGATATGGGCATGGGCACCCAAGGCTCAATGATGAGCATGGGGAGCAAAGGCTATCTCGTCTGGTCTGATCCCACAGAAGAGCTACTGTGGCACAAATTGCTGAAAAAGTTAATTCTGGCTATGATAGAAAGGTGTCAGAAAACACAATGCATTGCAGCTTGCTGCGTATGGGGCTCCGTAGCCACAGACCAGTCAGAGTGCCCATGCTGACCGCTGTCCACCACCAAAAGCACCTACAATGGGCATGTGAGCATCTGAACTGGACCATGGAGCAATGTGGCATTGTCTGATGTATCATGTGGACGGCTGAGCGCGTGTGCGTCACTTACCTGAGGAAGAGATGGCACCAGGATGTACTATGGGAAGTAGATAAGCCGGCAGAGGCAGTGTGATGCTCTGGGCAATGTTCTGCTGGAAAACCTTGGGTCCTGGCATTCATGTGGATGTTACTTTGACACGTACCACCTTCCTAAACATTGTTGCAGACCAAGTACACTGCTTCATGGCAGTGGTATTCCCTATTTCAGCAGGATAATGCGCTCTGCCACACTGCAAAAATTTTTCAAGAATGGTTTAAGGAACATGACAAAGAGGTCATGGTGTTGACTTGGCCTCCAAATTCACCAGATCTCAATCCAGTCGAGCATCTGTGGGATGTGCTGGACAAAGAAGTCTGATCCATGGAAGCCCCACCTCGCAACTTACAGGACTTAAAGGATCTGCTGCTAACGTCTTGGTGCCAGATACCACAGCACACCTTCAGAGGTGTGGTTTTAACTTCATGGCTGATCAGTGTATACTTACTTGTTTGTTTCTTGTATACAAATCGTTTGATAACACTTTTGTGTCACAGGTAATCATCTGAACTAGGGCTGGGCAAAATGATATAATAAGCCTTTAATTTCTCACATATACATTATAGTATAGTGGAATTCTTTTTTTCACATATCCCAGCTTGTTAGGAAGTTGGTGTCAGAGTGCAGGGTCAGCCATGATACGGCGCCCCAGAACAGATAAGGTTAAGGGCCTTGCTCAAGGGCCCAACAGTGGTAGCTTGGCATTGCTGGGGCCTGAACCCCTGGTACAGTAATGTTGCTTTTTATTTATTTATTTTTTAACTAACAATGACAATCTCACAATGACAATGTAGTGTGTAATATATATCTCACATACTTTGTATATACATTTTATTTTCCCTAATATCCATATGCTCCCTTCTTTTTCAGTGTTAAATAATTTACTTTTGTAAAGAGTAAAGAAAAGTATTTTTAAAATGTAACATACTGTTTTACTGATACTGTTTGTTAGCAAGCCTATAAATCTTGATCCATATTGTGTATATTAGTATCATGATGTGATCTTTTTGTCATATTGCCCACCCATAATCTGAACGTACAGTATAATGTTTACATAAAAGTCATTTTCTAACATAAGTTAGAGATAATGTTTCATAAACACGTAATGTTTCATGTTTAGTAGTGTTTCACTTTTAGTACAAATTTTAAATTGGATATTTTGAACTCAAAGGAATATCAGGGCTAATGTTTTGCATGTATTCTAGGCTGATGGTTTCCTTTCCATATTCTGATATTCAGTATAACCACTGTGTATATACACGTTTCTCTGTGTGTCAGTTTTACCGACATGTACCTGGTTTCTGCTCGCCTGTCAACAAAGCTCCAGATGAGATTAAGCCTCTTGGAACAAAGTCGTGCAGGAGAACACTGCCACGAGAAGTATTTGTCTCTGTCAGCAAAATATTATTTGGTGGAATGAGTCAGCGGAATGAATTCTTGCCCTTGTCTCTTCGTATTGCAGTCGAGCCAACAGTGTCCAGAGTTGCTCAACGCTGTAGGCTCTTTACTGCCATTTTGCTGACTCTGTCTCCTCTGACTATCTGTTTTGGACAGCACTTCTGCCTGCCTAATAACCAGCTCAGGACCACTGAATTTACTGAATTTTTTATCAGGACTTTCCATGCAGACATGTTGGGAAAGAAGTCTTATAATCTGTGTTAGTCAAATATCCAATTTTTAAATACCTCCCAAAAGTGAAACAATGACAAAAATAATTTTTAGTACAGTAGAAATGAGAAATCTTTAGGTAAGTTTGACCTGAGAGTGAAATAAAAAGAAGAAATAAAAGCAAGCTAACAAGGAGCCTCATTTATCAGTCTTGTAGTAAAGTTGTGTGTAAACTTTTTTGTAGGCCAAACTAATTAAAAATTGTCACCACATTTACAAAAGTTTTGGTAACGCTGCTTTTCTTCATGCTCACCTGTGTATTTTGATAAATCAGCCGTAATTTACCAAGCACATTCACGGCACAGCTGATTTGCATTTAGTGACACCCATAAATCTCTCTCTCTCCCTCTCTCTCTCCCTCTCTATCTATCTATCTATCCACAAACTCATGAAGGTTGATGAATGAGGCCCACATGGTGAAAGTGACATCACACATACCCATAAGCTAGGGAAGGGGGTTTATATTTGTTTATTTCCAGCAATAGTACTCTATTGCTAATAATTAAACTAAAAATGGAGGTTGGTAAAATTATTTTTACGACTGATTTGCTATAAAATGACAAGATATAATGTGAGTGAATTCGACATCCATTGCTGAGTAGTGAACACAACCTGAGAAGAGCAGCTCTTAACAGTACTTCCTCCATTATCAACCTAACAGCCTCTGCAACCTCTCATGCAAAAACAGCTGTGGCATTGATATGCTTCCTAGTGGAAATCCCACTCCTCAATGTCTTAAGAAGTGCACTTAATAATTAATTGCAACAAGTGTGTCTGCGCAGGAGTAACAATGTATTGTAATGAATATCTGGATCAGCTCTTACTGACTCCACTCCCACTGTTTTGGCTCTCATATGACATGGCGACTCATGGGTGCTGCTTACCAGCAGTCAGTATCTTTTAGTCCTGATCTATTAAAATAAACACATCTTTGATCATTCTTTTTTTCTCCTAATTTGGTCAATTCAAACATGTGCTTCCTCCGAGACATGTAAAGCCAGCCAACCACAGCTTTTTGTACTGCTGCTCTTGCTGCATCAATGAGCAGCATTAAACACTTGGGGGAAAGCACTATCAGCCCTCTTCCACATACATGAGCTCATGATTGGATAGTATAACTGTGATTGACAGGGGCAAGATAGTATGTGATCCCTCCCACCCAGAGAGCTCAGCCAATTTTGCTTCCTTGCTTCCCAGCCACATCATCACCAGGAATCAAACTCGCAATCTCTTCAAGTAAAGTCAAGTAGATCTTTATTATCATCACAGCCATATACAGTGTGCAGTACACAGTGAGATGACAAAGTTTCTCCTGGACCCAAGGGGCAAGATACCTGTATCACCTACACAGTGTTGACAGGACTGCAACAGGAATAGGAATCATGCAGTGAGGGGGTATAGGTAACAGTGGGGGTGCGTGCAGAGACAGGCATTAGAGCATAAATACTCCAATCACAAAAAAGTACATTTAACACAACAATAAGAAATTATAGTAAACAGGGTCCAAAGCTGTAACTAGAATGCATTTAGGAAAAGGGTCATTGCAGTGATGTTTGTAAAAGAAACCTGAGATGTATGACGTTTAAAGTGACAGTGCAGTACTCTAATGAATTAGTACAATCAAAGTGTCTGTGTGCTGTGAACAGTATGTCAGTGCAATAAATGAATGAAGTGTCATGTGCAAAGTGGCAATTATTGATTTAACGTGTCTGTGCAGTAGGGCGGAGGGTGTTACTTGGATCCTAGGGTATTGTGTGTAGAGAAGGGCAGCACAGTGTTCAGGAGTCTTGACAGCCTGGGGGTAGAAGCTGTTACCCAGTCTGGCAGTCCTTGAGTGGATGCTGTAGAGCCTCCTGCCAGATGGCAGAGGGGCAAATAGTTTGAAGGAGGGGTGGGAGGGATCGTCCACAATGCTATGTGAGTGGAAAATGTCCTGGACAGGAGGTAGAGGAGTGTTGATGATGCGTTCAGTTGTCCGCACTATCCTCTGTAGGGTATTGAGATCAGAGATTCCCAAACCAGATAGTGATGCAGCTGGTCAGGGCACTCTCTCTGGGAGCTCAGTGCAGGACTTCCTGAAGTCAACAATCATCTCTTTTGTTTTGTCAGCATTCAGACAGATTATAGTTCTTGGCCCAGCCTGTGAGCCACTCCACCTCCTCTCTGTATGATGTCTTGTCACTGGCACTGATGAGGCTGACTACTGTGGTGCCATCAGCAAACTTGACGATGTGGTTTCAACTGGATCACTCATGGGACCGGGCAAGCAGATACTCCTGACGATAGGGCGGACCCTTTTTTTTTTTTGTGTCACTCATTCAGTTTTTTTTTTTTTTTTTTTTTTTAGAACAAGCCATGCCAGTCAGACCAGAGAGGGTAAATAAAATGAGAAATCTACAAAAGCCCATGAAATCTCACCTATTTTGGACCTAATGTCTCTCTCTTAGACTAGCCAGACTCTAGTCCAATGAGCTGCCTTCAGCTTAAAAAAAAAGTACATAAATGCATGTGATTGGCTGCAACAGAAGCCACGCTGGTTCTTGTTTAGGAGACCAAAGATATTTTTCATAAGTTTATCAGCTCTGCTACAGTGTTTTTCTTCTCAGTTTGGCTGAAATACTTGGCTGCAAGATTTGGCTGCAAAACGGCAACTACTGATATACAGGAATACCAGAACACAAGTTCAAATATAAGGAACTACAAAGGGTAAGAGACACCAACAAAGCTATAATCCTGTCAGGCCTCCAGATCCACACGGATAAGTACTGGTGAACCAACCAGACATCATCATAATAGTGAAGAAGCAGAAAACAGTATTGTGATGATTAAAAGCTATGCAGTGATGGCTCGGTGGTTAAGGCTTTGGTTTTATTGATCAGAGATCCGGAAATCCAGTCCCAACAGTGCCAAGACTTCACCTGCTCAGATCAGGCTCACTTTGGATAAATGTGTCTGCCAAAAGAGTAAATGCAGATGCTGAAATTCCAATTGACAGCAACATCTGCAGAAAGAAATACAAGAAGCTATACTATTGACTGAAAGAGGAAATAGAGTGGATGTGGAAGGTTAAAACCAAGGTTGTTCTATTGGTGGTCTTGCTCATACACCCATTGGATTAATTGAAAATGTTTCTATAGGATTTCTAAGGGAGACTTCCATCTAATGTCTGAATAAAACATTTAATCCCATAGGACTTACAGAAATTCTATATTGCTGCTACATTGATAATTTTAGGCTTTATGCCTGAAAACTCTGCATCCCAGAATGGATGTTGGCCTTAAAATGGCGTTATACAACAAACCCAAATTTACCACATCAAACAAATAAAACATAAAACAAATCTGTGATTTAGGACCACCTGTTTCTTCTCAAAATCTTATATTTGTATTGTTTAAAGTTATAATATTACAAAAAACTGAAAAAGCTGCATTATTAAAAAGTAAAAACTATGGACATACAATATATGCAAATAGACTGTTAGAGACTATTTAATGTCCTTTTCACAAATCAGGAGATGAAAAGATTCTTATTTTGCCATGATAGCCAAATATTAATAATGTAATCTTATAATATTATGACTGTAGTATGCTATTATTTTCTTTTTCAAAATATTGTGAGTTTATATAATATAAGCTTGAAATGATACCGTCAGTTGTTAGCTTTAGAATTGGTATTAAGTGAGCACAGAATTTTTTTTATATATGTGCATAAAAGATATTATTACTTGTTGCTTACACTGGTTAAAATGTTAAAATGTTACACTGCAAATTTTACACTGTTACCAGATGTGAATTTGTTTGTACAGATATATCAAAGAAGAAATGACACTGATTTACATTTTACACTCAGATTTGTTCATACTCAATTTTTTTCTTTAAGAAGAAAAGCCTATAGTGTTAAAGGCATGTATGAAGATATTACTCTTGACTCATATAATAGAATTGTTGTAAATGTTGCCGGATGATTGGGGAGAAACAATAGAAGAAACGTCTGCAGCGTCCGAGACAGAAAAGAGAGGATTTTACATCCTCAGCTGGACAAACCTAATGATCCATGCCGTAGAATGAGATTCATGGACATTCTGTGAACCTCACTGATTTAATTAGGGACAATTATGTGCATTCTGGCTTTAGCTAATGCGGAATGAAATTTTTCATGCCTGTCCGATTATCTTGGTTGCTGTCATGTACAGTTAGCTCCAAACCCAGTAGCTTCATCGTCTACTACTCTGGACTTGAGTTGTGCTTTTTTCTGACAGTGCAGCATTAATTATGCACTGACTCTTTTACTGTATTGTTTCAGAACTATTTCATTAACCCTTTACTGCATCTCATCTAGGCTCTCACCTCTTTAGCATTCCCTTACTTTTTGATGATTTCTGTTAGTAAAGTGATTGGCCAAACAGCAGTGTACATTTAGTTGTACATTGGCAGTGATTACATTTCTTAATTAGTTAATTAGAACAACTCAGAATTTTTATCTGTTTATTGTTACATTTAAAGTTGTGGAACAACTTCTCTCATCACCAGCCTCTCTTCTTTCTCTTTCTTGAAGTTAAGAGGGCAAAAACCCACAGCTTGTCATTTTTACAGAGAAATCAGAACACTCAAGTCCTCTGTCCTGAAGATTTTCCCATGGTGGAAAACATTTTGACTGTTACAAAGTGCTGACAGTGGAGACTCCTTCTTTAAATGTGAAATAAACATCTCTTTACAGAAACCTCAGCATATCAACTATGTTTTTTTGTTTGTTAAATAACATTAAGGTTTTTTTTTTCATTTGTTTATTATTAGGATTATGTAAAGCATATTAAAATGAGTGCATTAACATAAACCTCTGATTTGCTTTGTTGCCGGAACTCCTGTGCGAGCCGTGCTGTTATAGAAAATTAATCAACATTCTGACCAATCAGAATCAAGAATTCAACAGCAATGTGTCATAAGTTCAACCTGTGTTAGATACTATAAGTAACAACATATCAAACTATTGTATTTGTCTAATTCAGTCCAGGGTGGTCACATCTTGTACAATATTGCAAATTGTGTGATTGATAGTTGTATTTTATTTTTTTTTTTTTAACCAATACTTCCATGCAGATATGCTAAACTTTTAATTAGATAAAATGTTTGAGGATAAAGACTGTGCTAATTGTGCCCAATCATCTTTCATTTATTGTCAGCGTCATTCATTCTGGCTGAATTATTCCTTCACGATGAAAACAAAGCTCTATTCATTTTAATGAATGCGACTTTGAGAGTTTGTCAGAGATTCTGCTTTAATTGGAGGCTTGTTTGAAAGAAGCCGTCAACTGACTTCGTCATTTTGCTTTAACTACAAGGCGGTATGGCATATAATGGAAAAAGTAGTCTGGCATCTCGCTATAATGAAAATGTCCTCCACAGCAGTTGAGACCGGCATGCTATGCTATTATCTCTTTTTTTTTCCCCGTTGATGATGTTTTCCCTCCTCATATATTTGCTAGACATAAATTATTTGTGATTTCTATTAGATCAGTAACTGACAAAATAACAGTGTACAATTAGTTGTTTACAGCTGTATGTAATGTATAGCTTAGTATATATTTGATTTGGTCAAATATCTAGTCATTAAGAAACATGTTATGCTATACTTGTAGCACAATCTGTGTTAGATAAGTGACACACAAAGTATAATAACCTAATCTAAAAAAAAAAATCTACTTTATTATTTTTTTTTACTGTCAATAAAATGGTTTGAAAGTTTTACACTATTACGGTAGTTTTTAGCTCAGTTTGTGGTAGATACATGGGCCTGATGGCTGACAACCAGAGATATGTATAAACAGTGGGCTAAACACATGCATTTACAGCTTACTCTTGCCTGTTGTCATTTGTAAATCAATGACCAATTTGATTGCAAAGCAGTAAACTAGAGCGTCACTGAGGTCCAGATCAGTGCAAAGCAGGTTATACTGATACTTTTGACAAATAGCCAAGCTTAGTTTTATAGCATTGCCAAGCAACCAATAACATTTAATGACTGATATCTTGTGTGTGCTGCACAGATATCGGTTGCCTATCCAACATTGATTCATTCCTCATGTCTTCGGTGCCATATAGTTATTGCTTTATTTCTGTAGCCTGCCTCCAAGAACACCAACCTGGAGGTCTGGATATAGCAGTTTGAAAAGCTTTTGGTCCAACAAGTTCAGTTCTTGTTGCATGATTGGCCTGGGTTTGGAAGTTAAAATTAACTTACACGATTACACGATTGATTTCAATGGCAGATTTTGCCCTGACCAAAATATCATATCACAATTCTCAAGGCCTTTCTGCGATACATGATGCGTATCACAAAATATAGGTTTGCTCAACAGCTCCTCCAAGTCAGTGTGTAATTGTTTAAAAAAGATAATTAAGAAAAAAAAATCATGATCTCCATAATATGTAAAAAAAAATAAATAAATAAATAAATGCGTTGTGACAGAATTTCACTGTATTGATATTATATTATAATATCAGAGAACCTTATTATGTCTTCGTGAAATATTGCTCCATCTTATCTATTTGAGTATAGCAGCATGCGCTTCTCTTATTCATCCTCTTTCTTCCTCTGTGAAAGTGAGTTTTGGAGTGCTATATTCCTTGGCAACTTTTGCATCAGTATCACCAACATTTAACCATCTGGTTAACCATTACAGCCAGGTCCAAGCTGTACTGACTTCTCAGGATGAGAGAACAAAAATTCACACCATCCTGTGAATGTAGGCGGTAGATGCATCTTGTTTTAAAAGGTGGCCTATAAACATTTCGTAGTTCCATTTAACCATTTGTAAATCCTATCTGGTGAAGCAATGTACACTGTATGGCCAAATGTTTGTGGACACCTGACCATCATATATGGGCCTTCCCCAAACCGTTGCCACAAATTTGGAAGCACACAAAGTATAGAATGTCTTTGTATGCTGTAGCATTACAGTTTCCCTTCACTGTAACTAAGGGGCCAAACCTATTCCAGCATGACAGTGCTCCTGTGCACAAAGAGAGGTCCATAAAGACATACTTTGACAAGGTTGGAGTGGAAGAACACAAGTGGCCTGCACAGAGCCCTGATATCAACCCCACCAAACACCACTGGGATGAATTGAAATGCCGATTACATCCCAGGGCTCTTTGCCCAACATCATTGACTGACCTCACTTCCACACAGCCACATTCCACATGGAGGTTATTTTAACAGCAAAGGAGGACTAAATCTGTAATGGGATGTTCAAAAAACACGTATGGATGTGATGGTCAGGTGTCCACAAACTTTTGGCCATATAGTGTATTTATAAAGACATGCTTCATTGCTGAAGTGGATATGGTGTTCTTGCTCTTCCTTTGGCTACTCTTTTATCTCAACAGTTGCATCAGTGTTTTCAAGTTTGGTGATGATTGGGGCTCAAGTGGATTTTTCCAGCTCCATCATCACCTGGATTTGAATTCTGATTGTAAGGAAAAACTCCCTGAGATGATATGAGGAAGAAACCTTGAGAGGAGCCAGACTCAAAAGGGAACCCATCCTCATCTGGGTGCTAATGGATAGTGCAATTATAAATAAGTTCCTTCTATAACTATGTACTATATGGTCAAATAGTGCAATTGTGCAACCAGTAAATTCATCATAGTTGTCCGGTTTGTTGAACCTATCCACTGTCCACTGATGGAGTCCTGAGTACAAAGCTGCTCATGGCAACCGCAGCCCCAAAGCCACCACAGCAACCGCAGTCCCAAGCCATCACAGTTTAACTGCCCATATGAGATCCCCAAGCCATCTCCACGGCCCCCAAGTGGCACCATACCCAGCAATCCCAATGATCTTTAGGCCGTCTATGTGGGGCCACCCCCAGCAGCAGCGAGCAATCTCAACTGATGAGAACTCTAACCAGAAGTAGGGCATCAGGATGGAAAAGTCCTCGAATGGAGGATGTATCGGATATTAAACGGATAAGAACAGATACTACACTTGATCTTAGCCAAAAGGCCGAAAACGATTTACAGTGTTTTACACTGCAGGCAATTCGGTTGTGTGAAACCTGGCTGCACATTTGGGCACATCATGAAAGACTCATTTAACTGAATAGCCTTAAATGATTCCAGTCACTGAAAAGTCTCACGAATCAAGAAACTCATTTGCTACTCAAAACCCAATTCATGTTTTAGACAGAAGGAGGTGACTGTCTAGTGCCTCTTAGTCCGGTGACCCAAAAACATCTTCGGGTACTACCAGCATTTACCAGTCTCCAGCAATGGCGTTTGTGCTCATCAACTTATCTTCTCATATGCATTATCAATCCCAGTGGTCTACCCCACAGATCTAAACACTGTCTCTCAGCGTCCATCCTTGAGTCCCTGTTTTGAGAGTTCAGAGTTTTAAAAGCATGTCAATGGGCTGTTAGGTTCATGAAGACATTCCTGACAAGGAATGCAGATGTTTTATTCATGTAACAGGGATGCAACCAGAAATATTTACTTTTTGCAATATTCTGCAAGAGTTGCATAATATATTGTAATATAAATTCAAGACATGGTAGGACCTCTGCTTGGTAAGCAGATATTTCAAAATGCTTACAAAGTTATTTTACTGAAATGCATGTCTGGCATGTCCAACAACATAGTTGCCAGACGTTTCTTTACTTTGTACAGTAATCATCCATCTTTTAAACATTTATATTGTAGTTTATAAGACAATTTACATTACATGTTTAGTGATTATGTGGAAGGTCACAGAATTGTGAACATCCTGAGAGAAATGTCATAGAAAAGATGTACGGTACACATCCACTGTAATCAAGGGAGAATTTCCATAACTGTTTTATGCAGGGCTAATGTGGCCTCTTATCATGGGAAATGTGACTTACTTCAACATGGGCCAAGGACTACAAGAGGAGGGAGGGAAATAGAGATGAAAACAAAAGTCCTGCAGAAATCTAAATCATTCTCTGAATAAGTGAGACAGAGAGAGAGAGTGCGCTCGGTAGATGACTCATACCGCGGTAGTCATTCAAGCCATGATTAAATCCTCCCTACTGAGACGGAAATGGACAAATCTAGTGTTTGTTTTTGAGCTCGTTTCTTCAGATGTATGCGGTGTAGATCAAGTTGATCTAAGCTTAAGCTCTGCAGGTGGCTGTGGTTCGGCTTCGGCTTCACTGCTGGTTATTGCTGTTGATTTTCTATTTATCTCCACAGTCCATTCCATCAATATTCCATAAGCGTTCTGTGCTTTTTGAGTCCTTCACCAATGTCATACTGAGCTTCACTTCTGAGCATTAGCTGTAGATGGGCACTTACTGTGTTTGTGCGAAGATAGTTAAGTGTAAAAATGTTACACTCTGTCTCCCTTTGTTGGGGGCACAAAGCTCTGTCAGACGTCTGTGTATTTGTCACAGAAACATGCTTGCTTTTCAACAATTTCTGCTCCAAGGTCTCTTAGACCACACCCACTCTCTGATCATTATCGTCACGTGAGTAGAACTCTGTGTATTAATAAATGAGTGCATAATGTTTACTATATGATAATCAAGAAGATTCTTGACATGCAGATTTCGTGTCCAGGCTATTCGTTTTTTAATTGTAGTTGCTAGGTTGACACACAGTTTCCAAAACCAGAGAAAGAAACTAAAAAACACTTCCTGTTGAGTACCAAAATTATTCATTCGGTATGTTTAAATGTAAGGCGTTTCAACGTCATATGACGCACATCGATGCTCTAACTGTAGTGCGTGTTACTCATTCCGATTCCCACGACCTGCTGCACTGCACACATCGGCCGAGGATCTGGCTGACAGCATAATGATTTTTTTTTTACGAAGTGGATTAATTAGCATGCACAAATTAAGTGCAGCACAAAGCTGTCATATAAATCTCCTGCTAGCACAACATGCAGTCACTTCACACTTGCATATATCAAGAGAAAATAAAGACACTGAAATTTTAAGTGAAAAGTACATTCTTCAAAACCAGAATGGCTTGATGTTGACATCTGGGTAAAATCTTACACAACAGCAAAGGGCATTTGGTAGCAAAAATAATATTTGTTTTAATAATTATGTCACAAATGACTGTAGCTTGGGAATAAAAACATGACCTTAATTTATGTGTCATTATGATTTACAGTACATGACAATTTCCTTGATAAACCTTATAAACCACACTAACAAGTGGAAACCACGTTGTATTTTTAAAACCATTTTTTCCTCTCAAAATCATTTTTTAGAGTTTAGAACCCAAAATCTGGGTTTCTAGATAACCTGCATACATGAAATTTTACATGATCATCCCTATCACTAATTAGAATGGTATTACTGAGAGATTTCCCCAAAATGTTACTTTCATTTATGTTACTGGAAAAAAAAATATTAAAATTAAAATTTTCTCAAATTAAACAATAAAGAAATGATTATCTGTAAGAATCTTTCTCTTGACAGCATCTTCATAGTGAACTAGGAATTTACAAGACTATATTTTTGGTTTTATTAAGTATGCAAATTAGATGAAGCCTCATTTGCATGAATAAATGTGCATTTTTGAAAACTAGAAAAAAATACTTGTAAGAATATCAGCAAACAAGTGGCACAGATTGATTTTGATATTTTAAAAAAATACCCTATCTACCTGTAGTGCCTTAATGTAGTCAAATATACCTCCAAATATTTTGTTTGTTCGTTTGTTTTTAGAGGATATGGTTATTTTACTCATTTTACTTAATCTTGCTTAAATTAACAGTGTGGTGGTGTGGTGTTGTGCAATTTGTAGTACTCTGATGTCTTATAGAGAAATGGCTTTAAACCTTCCAATAGTATATTTCTAGCATATGTAGATGTCATTTTATTAGATCAGAGGAACAATAATGCCTCTGATTTGAACCTGTTTTATATAAGCTTCTGAGGGTTTTTTTTTTTTGCCCAGTGGTTGCCAGAGCACTTGTAATTAATTTCTTTCCATTTCTCCATAGGCTCTTTTTTTTCCCCTCTGTCATTACCTCCCACACATCTCTGATGTACTGGTTTAAAAATAGGTGTGGACAGTAACACACCATCTATGACTGTCTGTGTAAATGTCATATTCAGACACGGCAGAGAAAATTTCAGTTTGTGTGTATTTAATTAATTTGATCAAAACAGGCAAAGGAGAATCATATTTTTAAGCCTTTAAAACAGTATGTTCAAGTGATTCGTGTATTTGTTGGAATTTAGTTGTTCTTTTTTAATTTTTTTTTTTTTTTTTTTTTTTTTTGATTTTAGTGATTTACTCTCATTGGTTAGTGAGATTTGGATGGACAGCTCCCTGACCTGGAAGTAGAGGATACAGTTGCAAGAATTTTGGAGAGAATTCTGTATGAGGTTCTCTGTATAGTTATAGTGTTTGTACTTTGTAGTGGAAATTATTTACTTACTTATTTACTTAGTATATTAGTTCATAATTAATATTTGAGGTTTGGGTAGTCTCATACGACTATTTTTTCGAGATGAGCTCTCAGGAGCGGCACTGAGCATCGTCATCGCCTTCATCTTTCTACTCCTCAGCTGGACACTCGAGCTGTCGATCCAAATCTCACTAGCCAATGAGAGTAAATCACTGTTAAGCCCGCCCACACGAGAGGCTTGTGCCAGAATGACGAACGTAAACTTGCAGTGTGTAAATGAAAACTTTGAAAGCGTAAATGAAAACTCTGGCAACGCATTCATAAACCATGATTAGTGAAAAGGAAGCTTAGAAAACTGTTAACAAAGAATGCTGTTTATTTGAAGACCATGTTAAATTTTTGCCACTGAGTTCACTGTTTTCAGTTTCGGAGTGTTTTTCTTCTTTCTTGTTGTATATTTTTGTTCATTTCTTGAAAAATTACGTTCACTACTTTTGGCACAAATGTAATTCCATATAAACTCAAACATCACTTGGGTTTTTAATCCAAACAGTAAAAAGTTTCAGCTGTAAAACAAGCAGTTATTTTTATTCTTAAGGTTTTGTGCCTTTTCTTGTTAAACGTTTATGCTAACTTTGCTCCAGGTTAACACAATTATGGGATTCCTTTTTGAAAAGGACACATTTGCCTTCAAATTAGTTAAAATCGTCATTAGCTGATCCCACCCAAGTTACGTGCAGATCTTAGAGGTGATTTCAACCAGGTTATATGCAGATGTTAGATTAGATTTCAACCATGTTATTGAAGGATGTTAGATCAGACCTAAATTGGATTATACACAGGTGTTAGATAAGAGCCTAACTGGGGTAATGGGAATATTAGTTTGGATGACATAAGATATGAGAATGTGAAATATATATATATGCGCAGCTATTAGCTCAGATCCTGGCCTAGGTTATAAACAGATGTTAGACAAGATCCCAACAAGATTATATGTCGATTTTTAGATCAGATCCCAAACAGATTTATACACAGATTTATGATCAGATCTCAACAGGTTATATGTGAATGTTAGATCAGATCCCTACCGAGTTATATTTGAAATGTTAGACCCCAGTTCTGGTTACAAATCCAAACCGGACTACAAATGAATGTTAGATCAGATCTCAAGCAGGTTACAACTGAACACTTTCTCTGCTGACTCATAGCCTCAGTCACATTTCATGTTTCATGCGCATCCCAAAGAAGCATGGCACAGGCAGCTCTGTTTTCGTTTTGTGAGATGAGTCAGTAGAATAAACTCAGTAATCAGGACTGAGTGAAAGTGTAGGTGCAGCAGGTCTTCAGAAAACAAAGAGCATCACCTAATCCCACTCCGTCTGTTTTCATCCTCCTCCCCTCGTCCCTCCACTCTTTGCCGTCATCCACTTTTTTTTTTTCCTGCATCTCTTGCTCTCCATTTCTCCGCACCACCCTGCTTTGTAGCCTTTGCAGGGAGGATACATTGGAAAGAAAAGACAATCCTTGGAACAGTTGAACAAGTCACAACGCTGAAGCTGCCTTTATGCTTTGACCTCAACCCTTTCTGTGGGGGGTTTATACCTTGTGGATGCGTGCATTAATAATGTACGCCGTTCCTCCCTGCAACTGATATAACCTTTTAACACACGCCTATTATATCTGCCATACAAATGCAGATTTGTACTCACTAACAGCACACTGAAGAAAAAGGTGATAAGGAGAAAGAGACATGACACTTATGAAGCTGCAGGTAATGAATAAGGAATGACCGAATGATTCGAACAGATAATAGTAATTTTCACCCCAGATTATTGCTCGTATTTGTATTGTGATTATGCACTAAATTGAATCACTCAACTAGCAAATTTTGGTCATTAAGGCCCACGCTGAGAAGTTTATTTTTCCTGGACTTCATGAAGTAGTCGTGTTAACACAAGGAGAGCCTTTGAGTCACACTCAAGTGCAGTTAATTTAGAAGTTTAAGACCTGGTTGTTCTCAGCAAAATCTTCACCTCAACTACATCACCAAAATGCACAAGAAGACCTAGCCCACAAGTGTTCGGTGCTATAGAACCCTGAGTACGACACGCCTCCTGGTTGCAAAAATATAGTGGGAGACTATGGTTAATTGTTGGAGCAAGCCAGAATTTGTTTTCTAAAATGTCATGATGTGCTGTTGGGTGCATACTTTAAAATCAAATAATTTGGCAGGAAGAACACAACCCTGGCAACCCAGAAGGCCAGGTACCACAAGCAAAAATCATTTTTTTTAAATCACTGTCATACAGTAGATGTTATCTATAATCTTTACACTTCCACTTCCTTTATATGCTTTTTTTGAGATACTATACTGTATTTTTGTGTACTTTTAAAAATCGTTAGATTTTAAATTCTCTCCATACTGACCATTATACAGCCTATTACCTAAAACACATGATGTAATGTGCCATGATGTAATGGTTTGTCCTGAAATATTCACTGGTTTTAGAGAGTTTATTGGTTTCTAGCATAATGTTTATCTGCCACTGTCTTAAAATAACATGTTTTACATTGCAAAAGTCATATTTTCATTGCTTTCAGAAGAATTACTGGCAATATTTTATTGATCGATCTTGAAGCCAGACATCAACATAGTGGTTTTCTTTAAAATCTTGAGTAGTGTTGACTTGGCAGTTGTCATACATGCAAATATAAAGTGCAAATTAGTGCACTATTGAAGTGAAGTGTAGTGATTTGATGATCTGTTGCCTTATTTGCATAATTGAATGAATTAAAACAAAACTTTCAACACTTTCTTTCTGATATACATAAATAAACAAATATGTCTATAAGCTTGTTGTAAATAATTTATATACTGTACATATTTTGTATATACTGTAAAAAGCCAGTAAATATTCTAATCTTTAATACTTGCACTGTAGTGTATTTATTTACTGTTTTCTTGTACTCCTGTGAGTTATTGTAAGGTGTCAGATTTAATCTAGATTTTTTAAAATATTAGGAGTACCAGCATTTGTGTTTAGGGCAAGTTTATCTACAAGGGATGACTCTTACATGATTATGATGATCTGAGCTAGAGAGCATTGGAGTAGGAGGAATAAGAGTAATCTGTCCGCATTCAGTACATAGAGGTGACGGCATCTATGGTTTGTACACAACATTTATTAGAGCTTGTTCCGGCGACAAACGAGATGGCTGAAAGCTACGCTTTTCTGCTTTCTCAGCTAAAGCAAAACTCGAACCAAACACAAATATAATTAACCTGGCTGAAAAGCCAATTCACTGAAGGGGAAAGGACGTGGGATGTGTGTGGTTATTTTCGATCCACAATATTAACCGTGGATTTTATCTAGGTGAACCTTCTTTTGTAAATTCGCAATCCTCTCTCTTGTGAGCCAGTAGAAAACCAAAAAGCGAGTAGTTTGCATTTCTGTGTCGACTAACTGCTCATTGATAATAAAAGCACAGGGTAAAACATGCACCATTTAGTGTTTTCTGTAGTGTACTTAATCATTTTCGTACATTTTTTAAAAATATTTTGAGGTTGTTTTTTTTTTTTTGTTTTGTTTTTTTTTGTTCCTGTTGATCTGAAGTTGTTCTGATGATTTACCTTCACATTCGTATTAAAGGTGTAAAGACCACTTTGAGTAAATGAAATATTTACCGTATGTACTTTATTAATATGTGCAGTATAACACAGACGTGGACCAGACTGCAGTGTGGACATGCATTTATACTGATGTTTGTAATAATTGTATAAAGTAAGTTTATAGACTCATAAACTCCAAACCTGTATGCAGATACCAATACATTTTTATACATTGATATATAAAGCATGTATATATTTATGCTGTTGGCATCGCCCCGTCCCTTCCACTGATATACGCTAGTTTTTGGGGGGGGTTTTTTTGTCTTCCTTTCTTCCTGCATGGATTATCTTGTTAGCAATGTTAACACATTACAACTAGCAGTAAAGATCTAACATCCAGCTCTTTATGGATGTTTTACTTTTCTTGTTAGTTAGTCAGATTCTGTTTGATTCTCAATTTTTTTTATTTATTTTTTTTTTTTTTTGGTCTGTGGTTGTTACCGCCAAAAAAAGCTGTCGAAGATGCTCTTCCACTTTTAACGCCTTCCACTTTCTCTCCTCTATATTTCAGGTCCGCTCCCTGAAGCAAAGCCTGTCCTCCTGACTTTCCGGAAGCTTGTGTATTGGGGAGAGAAGACATCAGCAACATGTTCAGCACCAAAAGGTCAGGGTGACATCACTGTTTTTGTGTTGTTTCTTGTGCACATACGTGAAAGCAAGAAGGAAATGTCACAAACCTCTTGGGCAGACCTTTTGGAAAGACTAATGCAGCAGATTTCAAAGTGATATTTGAGTCATAGGCGTTATTTTCAGATGTGATTCAGAGTTTGGGAGGAAGACGAAGTCACAGTTGATTTCAGGTCAGAAAATAGGCTTTTCCTCAACTGTCTAAGTGTCTAGGACTGCCTTGAAATTGTGCTCAAACAAAGCATCCACATTCAGACGTTCTGCATCCCATGTTCTACTTTTAGCCACCTAGTGTAAGGTAATTGAGATGTGTGTTTCATAATTGTTGTTGCTAAATGACACCCTTCTTGAATATTACTGTCTATACGTTACTGTCTTAATCTTCATGCTGCAACACTACAAATACTGTAACATCTGTTTACTGTGAGAAAAGATAGGAACAGATGGGTTCCTCAGGAAACATACGTGTTATAATTGACATAAAGGCAGTTGAAACATAAAAACCTGTCCATTATAACAGCTGAACCTGAAACTTTTAATAGCCGAACACAAATCGGCATTGTCATCACCTAGCAAATATACCACCAACCGTGGTGCATGAGACTGAAGTGTGTCTTCTAACAAAATCACACACTTTCATTAAAGTTCTGACAAGCACAGGGAGGTAATTAAACCTGTGGGGATGCATCATGCTTGGGGAAAACAGTGGTGGGAGGATGTGGATTTACATGAGGAATCAAATTAGAATTCAGCACAACATTTGTGCACATGCTGCTCCACTCCTGTATTTCTCTTGTATTTCTATGGATGTTAGCATGTTAGTCTTAAACATCACGTTAAAGATGTATTAGGATATCTGGTCAGATATTTGAACACACAGTCACCTGCAGAATTGTTGGTATCCTTCATTAAAATGAGCAATAATAAATAAAGGGATGTAATTTTGTCCTTTAACAAAAAGCACTTGCCTTTAAGCTTAAAAAAAATCAGGGATAGAAAATGCGGACTGAAGAAGGAAATGGTATGTGGGTTTTTTGTTTGTTTGTTTGTTTTTGTTTTTACTTTGCTGTCGAAAACAAAGTAACTTAAAAGTAAGAGAGAGCGTTTGAAAATGAAAAGTAAAAAGGCTTTTGTATTAAGAGAATTTGAGAAATATGGAATATACGTTATTTTATCACATTTTTAAGATAATCTGACCAAGCTGTCTTCTGTTATGCTTACAGCTCCCTTTAAAAGGTGTTCATAATTTTATCCATAAAAATTGGGTCCTTGAGATGAGCAGTGTCTCTAATTAAGATTCTAGGTGATTTAAACCTGTTTTTAGAATGACCCTGATTTTGCTTATTTGTAATTTTAATTGCTGGTTGTTGTTTTTTTTCAGTTAGTTAGGATGCGATATAACAATTTAATCATCTCTACATGGTATTACTCTGCCACAATATGAAGTGGTGTTTACTCCAATTATATTATATTACCTGATTTGCCAACCTTAAAGCGTTTTGCATTTAATCTCTGCAATTTAAAATCAAAGACTGCTAGTATGAGTTATCACTCAAAAATACACCAAAAGTGAGCCAATCGAAATATGAGTCTGGAATGATTTGCACATGTGTTTTGAACTCTCTGATATTAACTGACACCGAAGCTCCGACCCCCAAACTCCTAACTGCAGAAGCTGAGTTTTTGCAATTGCCACTGCCAACAAGCAGTTCCTGACCGCACAGCTGGTGCTTTTATTATTATGCCCTACTCTCCTTAAAGCTGAACTGCCCATCTTTTTATTGTCAGTTCTGGACAGTTAAATAAAATTGTTTATCAGGATTTTTTTAAATGGTAAATTGCAAAAAAAAAAAAAAAAGGGGGGGGGGATCTACCATTAGCTTATTTGTGCAAATCACCAGCCATTTTTTTATGTTGAAAGCTCTATATTTTTCCCCATGGTGATGGGTGACAAAGAGATTTTACATATTTTACACATTTTATCAAAGGCAACAGAGAGCAATTTAATTTTATTCTTTTTCCCCCAAGGATGACAGTTTTTAAAAATGTATTTTAAATACCTTGGTGCCAATCACTGTGGCACATATGCACTTTTACTTTAGAAACAAGACATTTATATTAGAGGAGAAGTACATACTTTGTTTCATATTCAAAGATATAGATTTTTAACATTTACTCTTTTTTTCACTTTGAGATTAAAAATTTTATTACAAGCTTGCACTACTGGAACCTCAGGAAAGTCCTGACTTTGTTTTTGTTGTTGTTGTTGTTGTTGTTGTTGTTGTTGTTGTTGTTGTTGTTTATTATTAATATTGGCTTACACCTCGTGCCCCACTTAATCATGGAGCGTTACCGGAGCCGTCCCCTAAGCACACAGACCGCACCTTTAATTAATGGTCCTTCATAAAACTTTAATCAGATCAACAGCCGACAAAGCTCTGCCTTCGATTATATCAGAACGAAGTCTGCAACTGAGACAGGACATAATAAATCCTGAAATGCTCTGCCTTACAGAACTGGCAAGGAGTTCATTTAGGGCCTACTGTTTCCGTACACTGCTTTTTATTGCTGGACGGAAGGATATTTGTCACCCAGGTTAATTGTTTATACTCATACACGCTTCTTAAAAAGTTAATGAGAGCAGTGTTAAATTAAATTGCTCATCAACTTTCCCTCTAAAGCTTCTCCCATCATAAAAATAAGAGACCCTGATTCTCTGGGGTTTGTATAATCACTGTGCTGGAGATAAGCTCAGCTTTAATCAGACTCACCAGTGTTTACATCCCAAAATGGCACAAAACTGAGTCCCTGCAGCCCCAAGCACTAAACTTATTACCAACTCATTATCTTTTATCCCCTCTGAAACTCAGATTGAGACTCCGCTATCTCTTGTTGTCTCCGAAATCCATCTCTGAGCTCACTTGCAGTGCCACGTGACCAACTGGCTTGTCCCGTTGCTTAGTCATAATGAGGCAAAGGATGTTGGATGTTCTTGTTATGCGTCCTCTGCCCTCAGCTCAAGCTATTAGCTCAGCAGTGGATGCTAGTTATAACTAGCAGGAAGAGGAAATGTCTAAGCTGAGTTAGCTCTGTGTCTGTCAGGTGACAACCGTGCTGTCAAGCTCCTGGAAGAAACTGCAACCAGAGAAGCAGTTACGATATTAGAGCAGCCCTCATTAGCTGCAGGCTGAGGTCATGGGAATTTACCGTATGCTACACAGTGCCAGATTGTTACAGGGGAAATGACATATGTTAAAGGAAAACACTGTGAGAATCCAAGGCTCATATAAATTGTTGTGCATGAAGATTTATTTATCGTGCAAACAGAGGAGAACAAGTTAGAGCATAAACATATTGCAGTACATTATACCATGGCATTGTTGTCTGCTCAAATCAGGAAAGTGTCGATTAATTTTCTATAACTTACATGGATATATTGATATAGTAACACCTCATTCACAGGGACTTGGATCACAGATAAAAAGCATGTTACATATTACAAAGCGCTGACACTGGAGACTCCTTCCATAAAGGTTTACCAAACATTCTCCTTGCAGAAAGCCTCACCATATCAGTGCTTATATGTTTTTTTTTTGTTTTTTTTAAGGTCTCTTTATACTTAGGCTGAAATTACATGAGCACCCACTTTTGTGCTGATATAAAAAAAAAAAAAAAAGATGGCACTGATCTGATACCCAGGATTGGTATCAGGCCAATAGCAGCAAAATATGGTGGATCGGATATCGGAGGAAAAAAAGAATGATTTCAATTCGATCATGTAACAAATGGAAAAGATTAGAATTGGATTTGTAAAAGACTTTTCCAACCTGATTGTACTTTTTGTTAGAATTGATTTTTGTTATATTTATACTTTATTACATTTATTACATTCGCAGTGTAAGTGATTTTGTGTGGAAAAAGTTTATCACGTACAGGTGAATGTCCCAAAAATAGACACATCTGTAAACAAGTCTTTGCCACTGTATATATAATATTATATTAGAGCTACTGCATTAATATAAACCTGTGATTTATCTTCTCTCAGAGCTGCTGTTATTAAAAAAAAAACATGAATTAACACTTCTGACAAAACAAGATCGAGAGTCCAACATCACAGTGGCATAAACAGTAATAATGCTCGCTCATAAACTCTTCCCTAAAATGATTCTAGTTTCAATGTGTAATGGGTCAATGGGTCAAAGTGAATAGTCTCGGAATGATCCAGTGCTCCGGCACCCTCAGTAACTTGGAGAGGATAAAAATTTGAGTTTTCTGTGTGTTTGTGGCATGACAGACAGCATGAACCACAGAAACAATAAGGTCCATTTGTGTTTCACAGAAAGAAGGTCAGAGCCAGTCATATTTCAGATTTAGCAGGCATCGGCTGACTTGAGATGCGTGGACACGCACGTTTAAATACAAATATTTTCACCAATGTGTATGAATTCCTAATAAACTGTTTATATGTATTCTAAACTGGCCAGTCCATAGACCGTTTATATGCATGCTGTATATTCCAGTCGAATCCTCCTCCTAATTCTGATCTTCATTGTGTATAATTAACCAGATCCGAGCGATCTACAGATCCGTGTGGAGATTGAAATGAGCAGAAATGAACTTGTGCTTGGTTATTTATGTATGCAGGCGAGAGAGGAACTGAGCCCCTGAGGAGCTGCTAAACTTGCTTGGCTTTTTACCCCCTATAAAGACATGCTGGTCCAATTAGGGAACGACCTTGACAGCGTTCTTGAGCAGTTGAGAGATGAGATCCTCTATAAACATTTTCCCATCAGCTGTTTCTTGTCGTCTCGCTCTTATGGTTCGGTTCCCATGGTGCTTTGAAAAGCCTCAGTGGATACATGGTTAATGGATATAAATGGATTTTTGAGTGTGCTTTTGGTGAAACTGACTAGATTCTGGGAGCATTTTGAATGCTGACGTTTGGTAATGCACCACTCTAATATAATATGAAGCTGATTATTGGGTTCTGACATGGCTTTACCATGTGATTACAGACTCAAGTGTGTGTGCTGTTGTTTGGTAATTAGCAGTGGTTGTAATATTAGATGGGAGGATAAAACCTAATATCTATCAATAGATTGACACTGAAACTATTAGGGTTGATCAGTGCATTATATCATGAGGTCTTATCAGTAGCATAATAAGAATGACATGGGGCAAACTATTACACATGCACACTTCTAAAGGCAGATAGACAACTACATTTATGATATATATATATATATATATATATTTAAAAAAAAAAAAAAAAGTTTTTCAAGGTTATAATGCTATACTATGTTCATGACGGAATTCCTCTGAATATCAAACACGGTAAAGAGTGAAGTTTTAACCCTTTTCTTCAAATCAAAAAGCACTAAACATAAAGTTCTGCCATCTGTCCTTTTAGTTTCTCCACCAAACCATCTCCTGCAAGTCTCAGCCCTGTAGCTTCATACCATTCTGTGTATTTTTCTTATGACCATTGGTGGTGCTGTTGCACTTGGTTTCACAAAAATAATTTTTTTGGTCTTAACACTTTGCTAGCTAATGCTCCCCTATCACATGACCGCTACCAACCAGGGAGGATGGAGCAAACACGTGCTTCCTCTGAGCCACGTGAAGCCAGCCAGCTACATCTTTTCAAACTGATGTTCATGCTGCATCACAGGTTGGCGTAACACACTTGGAGGAAAGTGCTGTCTGCCCTCTTCCACATACATGTGCACATAGATGCCTGTGATTGGTTAGTCTCAAAGTGATAGTGGGGGGGGGGGGTAGTATGCCATCCATCCCACAAGCAATTTTGCTCCCGTGGCTCCTGGCTGTATTCGAATTCACCATCTCCCAGTGATTGTGCAACTTGTTAGCTGCTTTAAGACGTTTGTTACCAGCAAATAATATGATGTGGAAATGAAATGCTAGGCTATCCCGATGTCTTTTTGTCTTTGAAAGACAGAAGGCTTAGACCTGCTAGTGCATTTATACCAGCCATTCCTGGTAATGAGATAGACAGCGAGAGAGAGAGAAGGGAGGAACATGCTGTAACCATGGTGGTTTGCAAGACCCAAGCTGGTAGGAAATGTGGAAGTTTTTTCCTCAACAACTGGTATGTCAGGTAGAGATGTAAAAGATTCAGGTTGCACAGACATGGCAGATGGCCCACACGGCATGAGCTGCACACAGACAGTAAAGATTACCTTGAATAATCAGGCTTAGAGAAGAGGTCGGCTGGAATTAATTTGATTAGACGTCCTGGAGAATCTGAACTCAATCAGCACTGGAGGCACTTATGAGGTTTTCTTATGAAAATGAACCTCCTTCAATGTTACGTTGAGAATGCTTGTTGTTCAAACATTCTCATGATGTTTCATCAGGCTCTCATGATAGTGAATAGCAACACTCCTCTGAGAGCCTGATGTGTATATATATATATATATATGTTATTTATATATATATATATATATATATATATATATATACACACACACACATAGGCAGCATGCCTGTTCCCTAGACAGGCATCATGCAACTCCTTCCAAATGTATCATCACAGATTCAGAGAGATGTCCGTGGATTTATTTACATTTACATTTGTCTTTATATTTAAGTGCGATGTACGTAATCTTGTGAGGCTCAAGAGTTCCCAAAGGTTTCTGTTTATAAAAACAGAACTTGTCTTTTTTTTGGCAAAATACCATCTACCATCCACATGCATTTGGATTCAGGTCATCACTCCACCCCCAGATACATCTCCAGTGACAGTCAGAATACACCTTAATGCGTGCTATATGCAGCAATGCGTAAGTTGATTTTAGTTTATATGTGACACCATGATCGATTGTTTACCTTAAACAATGGATTTTGAAAACCCTTACTCGTAAATATAAACCATTCCTATTTCATAGCAGTTACTGAGCAATATTCTTTATGAGAAATAACTGAATAATATACCAAGGCTCTGGTTTGCGTCTCTTTAAAAAATTGTTTCCATGGGCAAACTTGACACACACAAATTTCCTAATTTTCTAGAAAAATGAATTACTGCACCCTGAAATTTACTTCAGGAATGGCGCAAATTAATGGTGAGTGCAAATTAATACATCCGGTGAGCGTGTATTAAATTTGCGATATTCCAATTCGGTCAGATGAAAAAATCGAAACGTACCATTGAGAGATTGTTAGAAATGTATTGGGATACTTATGCCTTTCACACTAACATTTTGTTGGAATGATTGATTTAAAAAGAAAAAAAAGATTGGCAAATCACATCACATCTTATTGTAGTGAGATATTGTTGAGCAGTTCCTTACATTAGTAGACACTGTGATACATTGGGAGTAGTAGTAGAAAGCCTAAAAGGACATTTGATTTGGTTACATGTGAAATTGACACCATTTCCCCCTTACACCAAATTTATAAAGAATTAAGGCATGATCACGCACTGTAGCCAGTGGACGGCTGACCGGATGACACTGACGTTAGCAGCTCACACCAAGAGGGTGATCAGCTCAGCTTTTTTTTTTACTCCAAGAAGTTTAATCTTACATCTCTCTCTTGTCTTTACTCCACTCCTTGTCTCTTGACGCAAGTCGGGACATTGGCTACGCTGTTTGCCTCTTAAACCATTTCCTCTCCCGGTGGGAGAAAAAAAGCAGGCAGTTCAATGGTCAGTGCAACACACACAGGGCTGTAGAGGTCAGTGTGAGCATGCTATATTAATTATATGACTACATAAAGGTCAGCATGGCTATATAACAATTACAGTGTTATACACATTCACATAAATGTATCGAAAGGATAAGTGTAGGGCTGATAAGGAAAAATTTGACAGTCCAATATTTTTTACCATCATACGTAAACATATACAATATATTATGCAATTTAGTCATGGAGTTTGCTTATTTTGAACACCAGCAATATTAAAAACTGTCCAGCCGTTTAAGTCATTAAACTTGAACATTTAAGCCAAGCTTATTATGTCCATCTCGTCATTATGTCCTAGAGGAAGATGGGATATGACTCCATAAAAAGGCAACTGTGACACACATCTCCATAACAGCGTGCAAGGATTTTGAACAGGCTGCAAATTAAACAGAGCATTGAGATAGTCTGACCTATATTGAAATTTCTTAGAGACTAAATTGCCTCAGAGGAGTTTGTGTTTTATAGAGAGAGAGAGAGAGAGAGAGCGACAGACAGACACTGAGACTGAAGCAGAGAGAGACAGAGAACTAAAGTGACCTAGACACAGATGGAGAGACAGGCAGAGAGACCGAGCGAGGCACAAAGAGTGAGAAAGAGAAAAAAGAAAGACAGAGAGAGATGGAGACAGAGAGAAAGACAGTGAGAGAGACTGGGAGAGGGCGGGTGAAACAGAGATGGAATGAGAGAGACAGAGAAGCAAGGAGACAGAGAGAGACACAAAGAGTGAGAAAGAGAAAAAACAGTAGAGTGATGGAGACAGAGAGAGAGAGACAAAGAAGCAGAGAGAAAGAGACAAACGGACCGACTGAGAGCAGAAGAGAGATAGAAAGTGAAGGAGGGGAACAGATGTGTGAGAGTGATTGACAGAGAGAAAAAAGGAGAGCCAGAGAGAGAGAGAAAGACAGAATGAGAGAGAGAGCACTGATATAGGAGCGATGGAGAGCAGAGGTAAAGCACTAAATATGGAGGAACCATTTAGTTTAAATGTGATAGCTTGAGACATGATGTAGTAACAAATCTGTCTGTCTCTCTCTTGATCTCGAACCACATCCTGTGTACAGGCCTGTGGCAGAGACTCAGTTTTCTCTCTACTTCTTAGATGTCAATTTGTACAGGATTTTATAGGAGGCTTAATCTCTGACTTCAAAGTGAGCTCTGTACATGGCTGGAGGTTCAGCCAAATCCACCGTCTTTCCCTGTTTACTGTTCAAATGCTTTTAACCTGTCCTTCAGAATCTTTCACAGTGTAACTGTTCATCACTGACTTTTCATTTTGCGCCCTTCCCGTGCTGAGAAATGTGAGTAGTGCTGTATTTGAAGATAAGAACCCTTGTTATTGTTGCTAATATTTAATAAAGTAATGCTAGAGTATATACAGTATGTCAGTCTTATGCCGAATATCTTGTGACAGAGGGAAGACTGATAGATTAAACATAGAAAAGGAGATGCGAGAAGCCTCAATTATCATAATATGTGGACTGTTCAAAATTGTTGCATGTGTAATTTGTAATCCTTATCTTGCTAGTTATTATTTTGTTGTTACTAACAACACATTTATTAAGCTTTAAGAAATCTAAAAGGAAGTTCTCAGTAAGTGAATTTCCTGCCAGAATGGACAAATCATGAATTTATTATCTAGCCCACAAGGCAAGAGGAAGCTCGACTGTGCTACACAGTTCCAAGTTTTAGTTTCCCAGAAACCTATCTGACTATGATAAAAATGGTAGCTAAGATTATATTTTTCTGTCTTCACCTATCCAGTTTCGGTGAGCCTGTGCCCACTGTAGCCTCAGGTTCCTGTAACCGGATGTGGGTTTCTGCTGTTGTAGCCCACCCCCCCCTCAAACTCTGACATGTTGAGATGCTTTTCTGTTCACCGCTGTTGTAAAGAATGCTTCTCTGAGCTATCATAGACTTCCTGTCAAGTCAATCCAGTCTGATCGTTCTCCTCTGACCTCACTCATCAACAAATAAGGATGGTGCTTCAAATGAAGATGCTAGCCAAAAATTATATTTCTGTGGAGAGAACACTGCAGCTCTTAGCTGAAATGTTTTTGCAGAGGTTGTAAACACGGGATAAGGACTATATAGTCATCCGTTTCTCGTGAATTCATGTACGTACTTATTTGTTTCCCTTAGTCTGTGTTAATGCACTTAGCTAGCTAACTAGCTCGCCATACACTATTACATTATGTTAGATACAACTTTTAGTATAGCCATTTAGGTTCCCGGGCAACCAAACCTAGCTAAAAATGTATCGTTTATCATCACCGCTGCTTATGAATCTGTTATGAAGTTATCCTTCAAATAGTGTTACCGAACATGTTGTCATGATGAAATAACTAGAATAATAATAGTGTCAAGTGTTACATTGTTTTCTGTTTATTGTGGTTGAAATATCTGATATGACATTTTACCCTCCCTCATCTGTAGGTTTTAAATAGTTACTGAACCGTTTTTGCACTTGCACCCGCTTGTTTATGACTATAGCAGAGGCGGTATATTGGCCGGTCGACTTTCACACTTCAGTCACTACATGCAAACTCAACAGCAAGAAACGCTTCCATATGCCAAGAATTACTGTGCCAAGAGTTCTAGTGTCCTGGGGTTACCACCTCACATATGGCAATTTCCCATCTAATTTCTTTCAGATTGCTTTATGTGGTACAGTAGCCGTTGCCAAGGTCAATTAAAGGTCAAATGATTCCAGAAAAGGAAAGTCTGATATGTTTTCCAGACACCATGGCAATCAAATAGAAGTGTTAGAAAAGATCAGGTTCTCACATTTATTATATAATGACATAAGGAATGTGTTTTCCTTGTGCAACAATGCGTCATAGTCATCTAGCTGTGTATGGAAATGAGTTTGTCACGCTTATAATTGGTTTTGTGAAAGAAAGGCTCTTCAAAAGGAGCAGTCAGTTCTGCAGAAATGTTCCTTTTATTCCTGAAATATTAAATCGCAGCGGATTTTACGATGGAACAGATTATGAGTCAATAAATAACCTGGTGTCAAATAACAATCTTGAATGGCTTCTGTACATTTTTTTCCCACCAGAAATGTGAATGTGAACGTGAAATGTGCTGATATCTTGCCTGCACCCATTTAAACCAGTGGCAATCTGATTTTTGAACTTGTGCATGGTTTGGATTGGAATTATATGGGATAAATCAATAAGTGTAAATGCAGTAATGAATAATGCAATAATGTTATTAGACTGGGAGACACATCCTGCGATTAATTATAATCAAGGGAGGTTGTGGGAATAGAATTTTGAAGGTCAGGTTTTAAGCCTGGTTTATTGGAGGAGGGATCACTCAGGTTTTAAACATAATTATGATAGCACAATGTACACTCATCAAACATTTCATTAGGAACAACTGTACACCTGGTCATTCATGTAGTTATACAATCATGCGGCATCAAAACAATGCATAAAATCATACAGATAAACGTCAAGAGCTTCAGCTAATGTTCATTTCAAACATCAGAATAAGGAAAAATGTGATCACAGTGACGTTGATTGGCTGGCTTGTGTATTTCGGAAACTGATGATCAGATAATGGCAGTCGCTAGGGTTTACATGGAATTGTGCAAAATACAAACAGAAAAAAAAAAACATCTAGTATGCAACAGTTCTGGGAGAGGTCAGAAGAGAATCCCCAGTCTGGTTTGAGATGACAGGAAGGCTAACTCAAATAACCACTCTGTACAACAATGGTGAGCAGAAAAGCATCTCGGAACGCACAACAATGTCAAACCTTGAGGCAGATAGGTTACAACAGCAGAAAGACCCCCTTAGGTTCCTCTACTATCAGTCAAGAACATGGATCTGAGGCTACAGTGGGCACAGACTCACAGAAACTGGGATTGAAGATTGGAATAACGTTACCTGGTCTTTCTCCAACTGCCCAGTTCCTCTTAAAGTGGTCATTGAGTGTATGTGAGGACCTCAGCCTTCTGTACCTCAAGCCCCAATCGTCAAAGGTTACCTTATTCAAGTACACGTACAAACACTTATTACCCTGCTTATTATTCCTCATGATTCTTCTTCTTATTATATCTTCTTATTATCCATATCCTAACACTTTCCTAGCCTTAAAGTTCAGACTCATTTGTAGATCTTTTCAGTGAGAATCTGTTTTTAGCTTTAATAAAGAAGTATAATAAGCTCACATCTCCAGGGTCCTCAGTTTGATCCTGAGCTCGGTTTGCTGTCTGTGTGGAGTTTTGCATGTTAGTCCTGTTAGATGACATGTTAGTCACATGTCACTCCTAGATGTGAGCGAGTGTGTGAATGTGGGTGTGCATGGTAATCTGGAATGGACTGGTGTCCTATCCAGGTTGTATCTTTTGTGAGCTAACTTGTATATAAATTACAAGGTACAAGATTTACTTCATGGTTTCCTAAAAGCACTCAATAAACATGAAGAATTTGCAGAACCTAGGTCCAGTTACCTGGCTCCTCTTTCCAAACAGTTGTTTGTTTGTTTTATTTGTAAATACTGAAATGCTGATATAGCTAATTGAAGCAAGCTGGACATATAATCCAACGTAACATTTTCATTTAGACTGTGCTTTTAAGTTTGTGTGTTTACGGAGGAGTGATATTTTTTCAGTAGCTTTGCAATATAGAAATAATGGGTTTAATTAATGTAAAAGTAATTTAGATGAAAATGAAAACGATCCTATTTAAGATTCTTATGTCGTACAACGAGCAGAAACTGTGAACATTAACTGACCCCTTTTGTCATTGAGGCAGAGTGTGTATGTGATGTAACTGAGGCAGAGAGTGGATATCTGTAGCCAGACTCATCATTCACCTCTTTAGTGTCTCTGACTTCAAGGACCCATGACTGAATCTGTGAAAATGGACCTGCACTGTTTATAGTTTTCCTTCAAACAGATAAAGGCTGTTTTCCACTCAGTGATTTTACGTGCGCTGTTCAATTGCTTGTTCATGGTTTGTGTATTATGGACTAATTATGCTCACAGCAAAGACAACAGAGCCCACTAAGAGAACCTGTGGGGTGCCATAAGAGCCTTAATAACTTCTCCTGGGAGAAAGTACAAAAGGATTAATGTGGAAGAAAAATCCTTCAGGAAATTTTTGTAGCATACCTTTTACAAGGGAATAAAGTCATAGACATTTCTATAAATCACGCATATAGCCACAAAGACTTTCCGCTCCATGAAAGTACACACAAGCACCAAACTCCATACCATACATGTATTTTTCTACCTCCCACAGGCTTCATACAGAGTTCAGGCTTGGCTTGAGGAGCATTGACGTGAGCCTAAATGCTTCCTGACAGGGTAGCCCACCAGTCTGGTGCACTCTCAGAAATAAAGCCACCATTACCTCTCTCCACTTAGCTGAATCCCAATTCAAATCTGCACAGCTGCAGGGTATTTACCAGAAGTATTCCGCAGTATATAATATGGAGTATACAGTACGCTGCTGTATAATATATGGGAGTATACAGTATACTGCAGTATATAATATGGGAGAATACTCTTTAGTAGATAATATAGAAGTATTTGCTGCAGTATATGATATGGGAGTACACAGTATACTGCAGTATATTATATGGGAGAATACTCAGTAGTAGATAATATGGAAGTATTTGCTGCAGTATATAACATGGGAGAATACAGTATGCTGGAGTATATAGTATGGGAGTATATGCTGCAGGATATAATATGGAGTGTACAGTACACTGCATTATATAAAATGGGAGTATACGCCATAGTCCATAATATGGAAGTATTTGCTGAAGTATATTATATGGGAGTATACAGTGTGCTGCATTATACAGTGGGTTAACATGAGAGTATACAGTGTGCTGCAGTATATAACATGGGAGTATACAGTGTGCTGCAGTATATAACATGGGAGTATACCGTGTGCTGCAGTATATAACATGGGAGTATACCGTGTGCTGCAGTATGTAACATGGGGATATACAGTGTGCTGCAGTATATAACATGGGAGTATACAGTGTGCTGCAGTATATAACATGGGGATATACCGTGTGCTGCAGTATATAACATGGGAGTATACCGTGTGCTGCAGTATATAACATGGGAGTATACAGTGTGCTGCAGTA
>CM075024.1:5329451-5341176 GCA_037576675.1 Pangasius sanitwongsei | reverse complement strand
CTGCAGTATATAACATGGGAGTATACAGTGTGCTGCAGTATATAACATGGGAGTATACAGTGTGCTGCAGTATATAACATGGGAGTATACAGTGTGCTGCAGTATATAACATGGGAGTATACAGTGTGCTGCAGTATATAATGTAGGAGTGTCAGTTCACCAGTGATATCTCTGAGCTAAGGAAGTAAAAAAAAAAAAAAAGTAAAAACGTATAATCACTCTATCTCTGAACTGTTTATTTCTGTCTGCACTTATTAACAGACACACTGAATAAGACATATAGTCCTCCTTTGTCTTTTTTTTCCTAAAGATGAGCAATCTCCTTCTCTCTGTTCATGTGCTTGTAGTGTTTAGTATTTTATATCTCACCACCAGCCTCTTAATGAAAAAAGGAAGGTGGCATATTGCTTTTCATCACCTAGTTGAGCTTTAAAATGAAGTGCTCCCTTCGAGTCAGCAAAACTCTGGGGTGTGGCATTGCATCAAACTCAATTCTACACACACTCACACACACACAGTGCAACACACGGGCCATGCCAGAGAAGAAATTGAAGCATCCATATTTGATGTGGTGTCCTAGCTCATACCTGGACAGCTCCAAGCCTCTTATCTCTCTATCTATCTCCCTCTCTGTATCTCTCTCTCTCTCTCTCTGTCTCTCTCTCTCTCTCTCTCTCTCTCTCTCTCACACACACACTCACTCTCTCACACACACACACACACACACACACACACACACACACTGTAGAGAATACGATGCATTTGCACTACTCAGGTCAAGGTGACGGGCATTGTGATGAGTATGGAGATCTCACTGCTACATGAGAAATTGCCTTCCATTTCCCTTGCACTCATTTTAGGATTGATTCTAGGATTGTTTGTAACATGCCGTTTTTGTGTCTACCAGAGGAGGCTGTTTCCATTTTTCCTTGTGCCATTTTCACTGACATTTTTCTGTCTTTGTCACTGTCGCCTGTCTCATGTTTTCACTCAGTCGATTTCTGATCACGATAACATCGGTGGGGACGTAATCGCCGATTCATAGATCATTGAAACTTTTAAAAAATCGTCCAGTGTTATGTGTACAGAGTGTGTAAGCGCTCTTCTCTGTTTTGATGATGACGTGATGTTTTGACAGCCTTTATCTGATTGCAAACTGTATATATTAGTATATTAGGTTTGTTTTGCTTGTAGCTATTATGGTATGTAACTATCCAAAAAATAATAAAATCCTTGGAAAAGCACACTTAGCTGGCAAGGTTTAAGACATTTTTAGGCAGACTAACTGTTTTTACCACAGCGTTTATTAAATTGGCTTCTTACACAACATGATCTTTGCAGGCAGACAGCCAAGGAAAGGTTAGAAAGGAGCCTAACTAAAAACATTTCCATGTCATCATGGTAAAAAAATATATATATATATATATAAAGCAGACATTTCCAAGTGTATTATTGGCAGGAAACCTAATTTTGGACAAAAGCTGAGTTTTCATCATCACTCAAATCTGAGAGATCTTAATTGATCTACTAATCAAACCTCGACCTGGTAAAGATAATCATTCTTGTTTTATGATGGTCACATGACTTGTGTATGTGTTTCCTACATGCTGTATGCTGGAGGTCCAAACCTTGTCAAATGCTGTTCATTGCTACTGTAAAAAAAAAAAAAAAATCTTTGCAACCATGTATACTAATGCAAGTGTGTTTAATCTTGCTATATTTAAGATGTGATGGGGTTGTGAAGTAGGATGGTGTAAGTTGAAGAACTCAGTTATGGATCACCTACACGAAACGCTCATGGCAATAACGAGTGCTCTAATGAGTTCCTTTCATCTCTCAAAGTCACTGATTAAAATCTTTTATGATTGCAGCCTCGCATGTTTTTTTTTCCTTTTTGATGATGGTTTTTTTTTTTTTTTTTACTGTTTAATAAATCAGCACGTCCCAAAGTGGTCTATTCCTCTGTTGAAGTTATTCATAATTTAACAAAATGTTGACACTGGAGACTTCTTCCATAAATGTTAAATAAACATCTCCAACAGTTATGCTTTTTTATTTGTTAAATAACACATTTTTATTTATTGGTGATGTTAGAATGAGCGCATTAATATAAATCTGTGGTTTGAATTACAGCTTGAACTACAGTCATGGCTGCTGTGATAGAAAATGTATCAACACCTTCTGACCAATGAGATTTGAGTATTGAACAGCTCTGTAGTATGCCGGAGCTATAATATTTCATTGCAGTTGAGAATGATGTTGTTAGAGGTCATATAAATTAATGGTCCTGCCAAACGTATGATGTGTGGTTTAAAAACTATTAAACTCAGTGAACATTTGTTCACATTATTATACTTTGTATGAGCCATTACAGTATATTGGTCAAGTTCTCAATAAATGTAGGCATGACTTTGATTTTGGGGGCCACATTCACGTGGGAGGTTTCGGGAAGAATGGGAAGACTTCCCATTGTCCCAAGCTTTAATAGAGCAGGTGCGGCAATGTGTCATTTGTAATTCCTTATAAACTTGCTATTCCTTTGATTTATTTTTCCACATTTCATTTACACCTCTCTAAAATGCGTCCTTGAATTCGCCAAAGAAAACCGTCACAAAACTCCTCCCTCACGCAAGGAGTTGTGGGCAGTATTAGCTGAGAAAGTGTCCACGGATCCACACTTCAAAAATCTATCGGAAATAGTAGACCGTCTGGGCACCTTTGGGATGCTCATTTCAAAATACTACGATTTGGGAAACACTAATTCTAAATCTCAGACTATTTAGGATGGATAGTAGGTGAATTGAGATGCAGGGAGAGTTATTATTACACCTAGTGGTCAAAACCGGGAACTGCAACAAGCACTAGTAGAGGCCCATTGGGACAGGAATCACACTACCCCATTTGAGGGAGGAGCAGCGGACAGGACAGTTAATGACATGATTGCCAGGGTTGCAGTTTTTGTGCCAAATTTGTTTAAACATACTCTGTGTGTCCATTAAGATCTTGTTTCATAGGACAGAATTGCAATTAAATCGAATATGGTTCCGCAAACAATATATACGTGCAGGCAGTGTGTCTATGATGTACAAAAACATTTCTATTTATAAGATACATTCCAAAGATTGGGGGAGAGAAATCTTGAATGGAAACAGAGGCAGCCAATCCAATCTAGGCCACATTGGAAATCTTGATGTCAGTGGAGCAGACTTGACATAGCGTCTTTGACCGGAGGCACAGCTAGGTCATAGTGCTGTGAACAAGCTTATTATAGTGTACCACAGAGATTAACCTGTCAGCTACAGGCCTTGTTTTTGGCCAGTTAGCATTCAGCCGCTTGGGGTAGAGAGGATGTGGATGGCTGAGCAGGAAATGTGTTTCTGGTGTGTTAGTATTTTCCAGCTCAGTTCTGTGTGGACGTATTTTATCTTAAATTTACAATCATGTTATAATTATTATTACTATATTTTTTTCCAATACCTTCACACATAATTACAAGGTGAGAGCAAAGATCGTGTCCTGATAATCTTTCATTTATCGTCAGCTTCTTTTTATTTTGGCTGAAATGTTCCTTCACAGTGAAAACAAACCCCTATTTATTTGCCCTATGAATTTGACATCAAGTTCGCCAGAGGTTCTGCTTTAATTGGAGGCTTGCTTGAAAGAAGACATCACCCGACATCATGTCATTTTGCTTTTAACCACAGTGTGGTCTGCTGAATGCCCTCGCTATAATAAAATATCTTCCATATCAGTCGAAACTGACACTCTATTCTATGAGCTCTTTTGCTCTCAGAGAAAATACATGACACATACTTCAGTGTAAAAAAAATCAATAATACAAACATCATTACATAACTAAGAAGCTTTCATCATTTATTACACATAGTTGTCCCACTGGGTGATGTTGGTACAAATTCTTATTATACTGCTGTTGTTTCAGTGAGCCCATGGGTGGCCCACAATATTCCAGTAGTCCATAAGCCCCTTACTATGACTGAATTGTTATATGCATAATAAGCGAAATCATACTAATTGAAACAGAATTTAAGCAAAACCACAGAATAATTTAATATTGATTAAGCTTCAATTTCCCAAATACTTAACTCCCTCCAAAAAAAATGGTTTAGCTCACTGTCGATGTTTTGTGCGATTAAGTGCAACGAAACTAGTTGAGTTGCCACTTTACAAGAAAACATCTGGTAAAAAAGGAGATAAAAGGAAAACCATTTTCTTTTGGAAGAAAGGGGAGTGTTTTAAGTGAAATAGCTAGTAGCACATTCGTTGTACAGGCTTCTGGTGCATGTGGTCTAGCCAGCTAAATTAAATAGCAAGCTAGCTTGTTTTAGCTACTGGGTGCACTTATGCTAATAACAGGTACAAGTTGTTAAGGTACCTTAAGTCATTCCTGTTCTAAAATCCAATTTGGCATTCTGAGCAACAGATCAAAGATGGCTGATGATGAAACACTAGCTAGAAAGCCAATATGTCAATGAAAGTAGCTTAAACCAAAAAAAAAAAAAAAAAATCATCCTCATAGCTCCAGAATCCTGGGTTCGATCATGAGCTTGGGTTGCAGTCTGTGCGGAGTTTTGCAAGTTCTTCATGTGTTCGTGTGAGTTTTTTCCTGTTCAGTTTCCTCCCACTGTCCAAAAAAATTGCTACAAGTAGGCAGATTGGCCAAGCAAAATTTCCCCTAGGTATGAATGAGTGTGTGAATGAGTGTGTGAATGAGTGTGTGAATGAGTGTGTGAATGAGTGCGTGAATGAGTGCGTGAATGAGTGCGTGAATGAGTGCGTGAATGAGTGCGTGAATGAGTGCGTGAATGGTGCCCTGTATCCCATCCCAAATTCTCTCACCTTGTGCCCAATGTTCCTGGGATTGGGTCTAGATCCATCGTGACCCAGATGGAAGGATGGATGTAAGAATGTATGGTTGGATGGATGGAATGATGGACGGGAAGATAAATGGATGGATGGATGGATGGATGGGTAGATAGATGGGTAGAAGGATGGATGGATGGACAGAAGTATGGATGGATGGACAGAAGTATAAATGAGTGGATGGGTGGAATGATGGATGGAAGGATAAAAGGATGGTTGGATTGAGGGATAAATGGATGGATGGATGGATAGATAGATAGAAGGATGGATGGACAGAAGTATAAATGGATGGATGGAAGGATAAATGGATGGTTGGATTGAAGGATAAATGGATGGATGAATGGATGGATGGATATAAATGGATGGATGGATGGAAAGAAGGAAGGAAGGAAGGATAAATGGATTGCTGGATGGATGGATGTATCCCCAAGGGGAAAATTATGGTCAGGATAAGGGGTTACTGAAGATGAATGAATATTGGATGCCTTTGAATGTCACATATTACTGATAAACACTAAAGAAGGTCAGGGTGGGTTTTCTGTTAAAGGTTCTGTGTAGAAGCCTGCAGCAGAGTGTTTCTCTATCAGAAAAGGTAGAAGTAGAGTCTTTATTTGGAAGCTAAGAACTCAGTTACCTAATGAACCACTCACCCTTGAACAGCCCTTTTTTTCCAAGAGTGTAAAAAGTCTTACAAGAGAGAAAGATTAAAAAAAAAAGTTCTAAAGGTCAGTTAAAAATTTGTGTTTAAATTTTTGAATATTTTTACTCGTCCTTTTTTCTGAGGTGAGTTATAACTTGTTTAAAAACGCAGCTGTTCATTTTTCTGCTCTAATTGACTTGTTTGATTGATTGCACCTTGTTTTCCACACCCTACAGTTGACAGCACATATAATTTTCCAATATAAATCTTTTACATTGTCATCATTAAAATACAATATATCATACATGGGTTTTCTTATTTATTTCAAATTACAAACTCATTTTCCGTATATGAGCTGATTATATACATTCTATTAATAAGTGCTTGACTGTTTCCTCTTAAGTACAGTCAGTGGGATGTTGTGTTGTCCTAAGCAAACGAATACAGAAATCAGCCTCGTAACATCGGGTATGCATTTGGATTTGACGTAAGATCTGATGATATTGAGATGTTAGCTTTAGCATGTAAATATAGAAATAATTATTTTCAGTGCATGCTGAATCCAGTGCTCGGTCACGAGTCCATACTGATTTGTATAACCACATGGAAGAAAGCAGGACACTGTTAATGTTCATGCGTGCTTGTTAGCAGAGCAGAAGTCTGATATTTCAAAGCAAACACAGGCTGTAGTAATCACTAGGTTACATAATAGTCAGGCTTAAGCCTCAGGACAATGTAGGGACAATGATTAATATGAAAGGTCAGTTTACAGGGCTTCGCATCCAGCGTACTGAATGAACGCTCAACAAAGCTCAGGGCACGCATGAATTATTTTTATCTGCATGTGTTTCTAGTCATGGCAGTGTCAAGGTAAGTCAGGTTTTACTCTGAGATGAGCTGTGTTGTGTTTATGCATAATTATGCCTCCGCCACCGAGTGCGGTTGTCAGTCTGTCCATCCCTCCATCCCTCCGTCCATCTGTCCATTTGTCCGAGATCCTCATTAGCGCTGGATCTCCAGAGCAAGTGGTTGAATGTTTGTAGGATTTCTATGGAATTATCACTGTAACCAGAAGATGAACTGATTAGATTTTGGATCCAAACAGGGTCAATGTCACAGCAAGGTCAAATGTCTAAAATGTCTGTTTTTTTTTAATAGCTTCCTTTATGTTAGAAATATATTTTAAGGCTAGTTCTGGCATACAAGTTAGTAACAAGAAGGACTAGACTTGGTGGCGGAGCTTTAAACAGTCGTTCACCCGCAAAGCCTCTATTTTTTTTTGTCTCTTAGAGTTAATCATGCAAAAAAAAAAAAAAAAGCTTGCCATGTTAGCAAGAAGCCCTCCTTCCTGAAGACTTTCCTGTCAGAAAACCTGGTTACAGCTTTACATCTGACTGTTGCAAAGTGCTGACACTGGAGACTCCTTCCATAAATGTTAAATAAATGTCTCCTTAGAGAAACCATCAGCATATCAATGATTATACTGCATGTTTTTAAATAATATAATTTGTTAAATAATGGCAATCGTTAAATAATCGTTTTTATTCCGTTTATTAATAGGTTTTATGTTGTAAAGTTGTTACTATAGAAACAATGAGGTATTAGAATGAGCACTTTAATATAAACCCGTGATTTGCTGCAGGCACTTAAAGAAGAGCAATGCATTTCTTATCAGCAAAGTGCTTTTCAAATATTTACAAGGTACGCTCACTCGATATGCAAGAGCTAGCACTCAACAAAGCGTCCTGGTATCAGAAAATAATGAGGAAAAGGTGAAGGATGTACAAGCAGAAGGTGAGTCCTGTTTCCTTTATCTAGAATTCTCTAGTTTGAACTGTGCTGCCTTCTCTCCAAGCAAAATTAAAATGCTATAATCCAGGCTGTTAAGTTTCATTAATGTTGTTTATCAGTGAAATAATAATCATCCCAAACCTCATTCCGCTCACTCTGTAGGACGCCTAAATATCATAATTAAATAAATAAAATAAAAACTTTAATAAATTTTATATATATATATATATATATATATATATATATATATATATATATGTGTGTGTGTGTGTGTGTGTGTGTGTGTAAATACTAATAAATTTATGATATTACCATTTTTATCAATAAAAATATACACTGCATCTCTTGAAATAGATTTCCGTACGTTTTAAATGATTGGGATTTATATCATATTAGAAATGGTAAGAGTAGATTCTCTGTGATCTGGGAACACATGAATGTTATGATGAGACATTCCACACACTTCACTTTCTATCTATAGCTAATAAAAATTATACTATCAAGTGTAATACCAAGTGTAAGGAGTGCAATTCTGAACACAATGCTAAATATTAACGCATAAATATGCATTTTAAAAAATGATTTACTCTCTGATACTTTATCACACAATGAAGCCACTGCTTCTAACTGTGTTTTTTTTAATACAAATCTGTACTTGAAAAGAGATACTATTCAGTAATCACAGTATATGATTTTTATGTATAAAGGAAGACAGTAAATGTGGAGAATTTGAACAAGTAAACAAAATAAAGAAATAAAGTTTTGCCATCACTATTCATGAAAAAGGCATCTACAAAAATGTATACCTGAAGAGAAATCTACCATTATTGTCACACAACCCACAGATTAAAAATAAATTCCAGTTATAATGTAATTCAATTATAATATAATTTTACATATTAATATAAAGTTTATTCATTATTCATATTCTTATGAATTTTACTCACATTGCTACAGTTGCTACTCAAACTATGGTTTAATTTGTAAAGCTTGGTTTTAAATATGCATTCTCAAATGACCTTCAACTGCATGAGTGTCAGTACGTCATCCTGCCACTTAGCTAACTTAATTAGAGCCATTACTTGGATTAATTGGACAGCTTTGCCTTTTATGAAATAAATTCTGTGCTCATTATACAGCAGGAAGAGTGTTACTGTGGTCCTTCATCATGCAGATGCAGTGTCTGTAAATGAGGGCCTAAAGAGACTAGACCCACATTGCGAGGCACAATAGACATGAGGAGGGGGGTAGATGACATCACACATACATTATATCATAATTTATTTGAAAATTCCAAAGATAATTATGTATAAACTGCAAAGGGCAGTAATAAATAGCATCAAATTAACTTACATTTTCCTAGAAATATGAATTTGATAGATTTGTGATTAATTTGTGTATATGTGTGTATGTGTGTGTGTTTTATTTCTAACATGTACCTCTTCAAACATATTGCATTTAGTGTGTCCCCTTGAGCACTAAAACTTGTGAAACAAGTGAAACATGCAAGGTGGCAGAGGCTGAGCTTGCTCTTCATGCTACAGTGCACATTGGCGACTGCTACGAGCTCTGCTTTATGGAGCTGTAATTTTCCCTCATGTACAACAACCAACTTAATAGAAGTCTTCATTCCTGACCAACCTCATCAGTATCTTACTGCCAAGGTAATTATGGGGATAAAAAATGCCTACATGGCATGAAAGAAGACTGTAAGACACTAAAGAGAGGCATAGATTCAATTGCAGAGTTTTACTAAGGCTTTCAAAGTTCATAGCCAGGGTCAGGTCATAGATAGACATGTTTATCAAAGGCAAAGCCATACTCAAACTAGAAAAAGAGATAAGGGTCAAAACCAACGGAGTATTATAGGTGCAATCATCTAGAGCTTGGTAAAGAACTCAGAAAGAATAGCTGGTCTATGGAGCTAGGCTATGGATCGTGGTGGGGGCAATTAGCTTAAATAAGGAAGCTGGAAACAAAGAACAGACAGAGCTAATGATAGAGGGTGTGAGTAATTAACAAGGACAGGAACATAAGATTAAGGAAAGTGGAATGCCTAAAGGTTACAAAAACAGGTGCGCAGAGTATGGGAAGCCAAATGCCGCATGACCAAGGCGGAATTGATGAAGAATTATGTCTATGTGCAGAGATTATCATTGATGTAGATAAATCAGAATCAGATTAAATGTTTATATGTAAATATGGTTTCTTATTTTTTTAACTACTGTTGAGGTGAAGTGAGTGTTTATTTATTTATTTATTTATTTATTTATTTATTTATTACACGCTGATCAATGTTCATCATGATGCAGTGCGCATGATGCAGCAACAGAAATGAAGCTCAAACAGGACAAAGAATAATAAGGTTATGTAGGATGCTGCAAAAAGGAACAGGAATTTTACATATAAAAGATCAGAAAAGGCAGTTAGGGACATTTTCTCACAAATATAACTTTGATTTATTTGTGATTTGAGATGGACTACCTGATTTATTGTATGTTGTTGATATAGTGAAGGGTAGGAGCTAAGTGCTACCTAAGACAAATTGTATATTTCACTTTGGTTTCCATGTTTTATGGTGCCATAGCTCCCCTAAGCTTAAAATTTATTGCAATTTGTTCAAATGTAGTTGGTGTTAAACAGTTTTTCTTTTTTAACAAAAAAAATACTCATCATGAGGAAATAGAATGCCTTCTGACCAACCTCGAGAAAAAGCATTGAAGCTGCAAGTCTAGATGAGCCAATGTTTTCAAGAGCTATCACACTAATTTAATAACTTCTCTAATACAAATAACTACCGTATTTGCCTATTAATAAACTACTTTTGATTGATCACATTTTGCCAACAAAATATACATTCCTTGATTCTAAAGTAGTTTCAATGTTATACTAAGTATAAAACCTTTAAAAGCATAAGAGTGGATTGTTACTTTAACTGTTAATACTTGGTTAAAAAAAATGAACTAAATAATACTGATCTTTAATTTATATAGCATAGGCCAGTGTATTTCCTTCCTAATTATCATGCCTAAGTGTTTTTTTATATATATCCCTCAAATGCATTTTCAAATCTGAAAGAAAATGGATCAAAGTGTGAAAACATTCAAGGGCTTCGCTTCTCAGGGTCATCGGCTTAAAAAAAAAAAAAATTCTGCTAAAACGAGGTCTTAATATATTCCTCTAAAAGTGTCACCGTCATTGAAGTGTGCTGCAGAGTAAAATCCATGTCAGGTTAATACTTCTTCCCCACCAAAAGGCAGAATAAAATAAAAAGTAAGCCTTCTTTCCACTTAGATTAGAGCGACGTTTGTCAGGTGTTGTTTTGTGTCACGAATGTTTACAGGCACTGATTTTGCTAAAGGTTGAAAGTCTTACCCACAAGCTTAGTCTCAGGGTGTGTTTTGCCTCGTACTGCAAATAACAGCATGGCCTGAGAAAACAGTTATTATAAATAATGTTTTTTTTTCCCTCAGAAAATTTAACATGGTGACCCAAATGCAATTAACAGCTGCTCCCAACCTCCTAACTCTGCTGATAATGAAAACACTTCAGCTGCAACACATCAACATACGCAGTTATGAAAGATTCAGAGCATTAGAATCTCTCTTCTGTAGTAATACGCTATCTTTCTAACTTACATATTTGCTGAGAGAATGATCATACAAATAATGACCTGAATGTGAAACATTGTGCTCTAGATAAAGTGAAATTGATACCTGACACGACGACTTGTCATAGGCCATACACAACTTAAAGGAGATAGTGTATCAGTGTGAGCAATGCCTTATACATGAACTGTGCATTGTGCTTCAGGACCCCTAGACCAATAACAGTTGATACATCCATAATATCAACTCATATTCAATTCCAAACAACAATGGTTATTACAATATGTTTTAATTTTCTTGTATTGGGAGGCACAGTATTGCAGCAAGCAGTGTTAGTATCTTACAGCTTCACGGTTCGGGGTTCATTCCTAAACTGTGTGGATTCTCCCAGACACAAGCCAGTAGGTTAACTGGATTCTTTAAAATTCCTCTAGTCTTAAAAGACTGTGTGATTAACCTGTGATGGACTGGTATCCTATCCAGGGTGTACTCCAACCTCAGATTCTAGCACAGTATTCCAAGGATTAGGATAACATTTCAGTTTCAGGAAGAAGAGGAAGAGTTTCAGGTATGACTATAACTGGCTAGATGATTTGATGAGATTTTGAAATAAAAAAGAACTAACTAATAATTTTATTATTAAGTAAAATGTGTAAGGTGTATAACTAGTTCGTAATACATAATGTATAGGGCATTCATGTATGTATGGCATTCAGCTGTGTTTTTTGGTTTAGTGATAGTTGTTCATGAGTCCCTTGTTTGTCCTGAACAGTTAAACTGCCTGCTGTTCTTCAGAAAAATCCTT
>CM075024.1:5311207-5329351 GCA_037576675.1 Pangasius sanitwongsei | reverse complement strand
ATGGCACTTAAGTTCATATGTGAGTCAAGGCAGGTGACCGAATACTTTTGGTAATATAGTGTATATATATATATATTTTTTTTCATCGTTAGATTATTATTAATTTATTTCAAATTATTATTTTTTTAAATTATACAGTGGGGTCCAAACATCTGAGACCACACTGAAAATCTGGATTTTTTTTTTCTTTAATTTAAAACTGGAAATAAACAGAAAGTTTTAGAATTTTGGAAACTTTGGAATTTTGGAATGGGAACTATTCACTATTCAAGATGTGGCACAATTTCTAGGTCACTATTTAAATTTAAGCAAATTTGTGATATTGACTAAATTAACTTTGTACAAAGGTCAGATTTTCCGTGCGTCTTTTCCCTTCCACTGAAGCACGTGTTCTGCTGACACGCAGATGGATCTGATCCGGATCATGGATCCATGGATTGAACATGGATCATCAGGTTTTACACAAACTTGTGGAGTCTCTGCCAGCTCGAGTGCACGCTGTCATTAAAGCCAAAAAGGGGACGTACCAAATACTAAGAAATTCTGAAATTCATGTAAAAATTTTTACGATTTAACTTTTCACTCAGGTTATTGCCGATATCATTTGTAATGAAAACCTTTGTGTTAACACTAAAATTCTGTCATTATATTAGTGACCAGATGAATCCTCCTTGCCTGCCACTTCATTCTTAAACTCAAATTTCCGTCACACAAATTCCCTCCATCCTCACATCCACATCATTCCTACACCATTTCCCTCTAGCGCCTCTGATGTATATAACCTCTGAACACTTTACCAAACTCATTAATTAGCTATTAATTATTCACTGATAACCACTAATGAAGATTCATGCCTTAATGAATGAAGTGGCACTGGCAGAGGAGATAGGCACTTCAGAATTTTCTCACAATTTCTCACAAAGTGAGATGAAATCCGAGAGTTTCTATAGTGTGTAGCATCACATACACCCCACAGCATGCCTTCTGTATGTGTCACATGTGCTGTGCTCTTTGCCTCAGGGCTTGTTCTGGAAGAAGCGCCTTAAAACGATTTGAATGGAAGCCTAGCGGGCTGTTATATAAAGAAACAGTTGGATCTTGTACACAAGGTTTATTGTTTCTCCCTTCGGGACATGGCTCAGTCATCAGCTGATGTTTTAAAGTGTGAGAAATCATTTAGCACCTACGGCACACACAGTTTCTCTCCTCTTGGATTTGCAGCATTCGGAACAATGCAGGGGGAAAAATCGTCCCCAAATCTGTCGAATTATAGATAAACAGCATCTCAGGCGGCTCCGATCTCCTCCGTGTTGCCAAATATTTCACTTTCGGAAAATCGCAGAGCAGTGAAATAATAAATTAGCATCTAAAGCCTCATTCATTCTTGGAGAGTCCGTTCCAGCTCCAAGTTATAACAAGTTATATCCTTCACCTTTGGAAGGATTTTTAGAATATGTAATCTACAGTATATAACTCTCCTGCTAGCACAACACCTCACACTTCAACATATCGAGAAAAAGTAAATACGCTAGCAAGACTCAAATAACGTCTTTTCATGTGCGATGTGAAGACTTCTCATAGCCAAGACATCGGCAAATGACTTTGTCAAGGACGCAAAGACATCGTGCTATTACTATGTGCTTCATATACTCTTTCTTTCTGTATTAATGTACTTAAGTAACTAACTAGCCATATGTTATTACACGATGTCAGCTCCCACTTTTTAGCCTGCTCAGGTAAGGTTCCAGGCAACTAGTTAGCCTGGCTTGTAAATTTATCCAACTTTGTCCACCCCTGCCATGTTTAAGGGTCCTCCTGTAGACTGGGTGCTTGTGTAAATAGAAGTGAAAGGAATGTAATAGTGACTAAAATCAAAAAGAAGAGACAGTTGCAACTCTATTTGCACCCAGGTGAAAATAGTATTGGCCATGTAGCATACACACAAAAAGAGTGTAATAGAATTGGGACATGTTTTTATCCAGCTACTTAAACAGAGCACTCAGTAATGTTGACAGTTAAGTACTAAGAAATTAAAACCATCAACCAGCTGCAATAGCGAGTAGAGTAATTATTCTATTGTGTCATTTAAACCACTAGAAAGTTTTAGATTGGAGCCTGTGGGTTTGACAATGACAGAAATGGGTACAAATAGTGAACGTTGCTATTTTCACCAAAGTGCTAATAGCACCCGTGAGTAAATATATAAATAAAGGAATGTAGAAAGGAATGGATGAGGGTCAAAGGACTGAACTCCAGTCAGTGTATCATCTAGTGTCTGCATCACAAGCAGGAGAAAATGCATCTCGGAACTCCGTACTCAACTTTCTTCTTCTTGCCAAGGGCTAAAAAGAACCAAATTTCAATTTGCCACCTACAAAACTGTAATCTTCCCCTGCTGAGAATTTAAAGCAGGAGGTGGGAAGAGAGGGAGGGGCAAAGAGAGCCCAAAAAGAGTGTCTTCTGGTAAAGAACAAAAAGCATGGAAAAAGTACAAAGATAAACACGAGCAAAAATGCATTAACCCGCTAGGTGAAAAGATTTCTCACAGTGTTTATAGAGTTGACTCTGTAGCAGAACATAGCTACTGTAAATATATTCAGCTGCTGTAAATATATATACTGCATGTAAATAAATGTGCATACAGTATATATACTGTAAATATATTCAGTATATATACTGTATGTACATTCACCACCCCACTTTAATAGGAACCTTTGACCATGACATGGTTGTTGGTGCCAGACAGGCTGACTGGATTACTTCAGAAACTGCTGATCTCCCAGGATTTTCATGTAAACAGTCTCTAGAGTTTATACAGAATGGTGCGAAAAGTAAAAAAACATCCAGTGAGCGGCAGTTCTGCAGACTGAAACACTTTGTCGATGAGAGAGGTCAGAGGAGAATGACCAGCTGACATGAAGGCTAACTCAACAAACAACAACCACTCTTTACAACCGTGGTGAGCAGAAAAGCATCTCATATTGACCCTTGAGGTGGATGGGTATATATTAATAAGTGGGATGAGTGTATATTAATTCATTCATTCATCTTGAGAAAGTGCTTTATCCTGGTCAGGGTCATGGTGGATCCAGACACTATCAGCAGTTACTATATAAATATACAGTATGCCATTGCAACAATCAAGCAAACTGTGTGTGAACAGGATATTCAGCTTCATGCAAGGATAAATTCTAAATAGATAGGATAGATTCTAAAGCTTTTAAAATTGCTAATGTAATAACAGTTTTGGATAAGTTATGAAAAAAAATAGTAGATTCAGACTTTAGTCCATACTATATATATTCAGGTACATAAATCATTCTTTTAATTTACAGATGATAACAGAAGAGAAATTACAAATCACAGAGCAGTGAAGTCACCGGGTCTGGCATCATGGGTATTTTTAGATTACTTATACAAAGATGGAACTCTGGCATGGGAAAATAAACAAACAAGCAGCCTATTGATTTGTATTCTAGGCCTCGGTCGGTAAGCCTTTTTTCGAGCAGCCCATTTTTCAAGCCCAGCCCAGGACTATCATCTCAGGCCACCCATGGCAAACAGACCAGAATACAGATGCTCTACCGGGATCTGTTTATTACTGAAATCCATCTGCAGCAAAGATTTTAGTCTTATAGTAATAAATTCCATGGAAGTACACTTGTCCTCTATTGGTCTGCTTTATCGATCTGCTGCTATATGTAAATATATTGCAATACATAGTCACTTTAACAGACTGTCGCCCCAGTAGCTCTTGTGTATTTTTAACGCAGAAACTGAAAGAACTGATAATTTGTGGCTGATTGGATCATTTAAAACATGTTATACACTTGCTGATAGATAATTGTCATGTAAAATATAATAAATTCCGTTATCATGTTACTGTTTTATCCACACATATAGATATAGCTATACATACATAGTGATATATATTGCTATATAGATGAATAATCTAGACAGAATTCCAGTGACTCCAGCCATATTAGTATATTTTGCACAGATGTTGTCACTGGGTCACAGGGTCACAGAGCCAGTCAAATTGCAGTTTTCAAGATCCTGAAGCTTGTGGCCAGAAAAGTATACAAAAGATATTAGGCACAATTCCAGTGACTCTGGTCCAGTTAGTATATCTTGCTCTGAACATCTCAGTGAGTCACAAAGTTCAAAAGTTTGGATGGTACACGGAAGAGCCATACAAATTGTAAGTTTCATGATCCTGAAATCTGTGGCCAGAAAAGTGTACAAAATATATCAGATCCTTTGTGGCCCATGGGTAGAGCGTCTGAGGCAGTGACTAGTTGCAGACAGACTATATAACCACATAAACCAGACTTCACTAATGTACAGTGTAATGTACAGTGCTGGTAAAAATGCCTGTTAAAAATATGCATAAAAATAAAATTAAAAAAAATTAAAAAGAAATACTGCCTGAGAGAGCAAGCAGTTTGCCAGGAAACAAACACTATTGAGTATTTCTACAAGTTCACACGGCAATTTGATTATGAAAGGAAAGTGAATAAAATGTAAAGTAAAAATTCTAAATAAGTGAATAAAATGCTGAGATGGTAAAGGGGTTACAGTTAATTCCAGAAAAAAGGCGTTGTAGTATTAACTGATTGAACATCAGAGGGGCAGCGCCTCTCAGAGCGGCACATTTTCTCACACATAGGAATACCTAGATGGCACTTCATCTCATTTTTTGCATATAAGGGAGCCTATACGGCACTGCATCTCATTTTCTCATTTATTGGGCAGCCAGTAGGACACTTCTTCACGTTTTCCCCACTGTAAGGGCACACTAGAGGGCACTTTATATACCATAGGGGCAGCCTAGAGGGCACTTACGACTATTTTCGACCATGTTGATAATGGGGGGCAGTCGAGTCTGCCAGTGTAGCCAACCGAAACGGTACACAGGATTTACATCAGGAGATCAACTGAAACATTCCAGATGGTTTATTGAACACTTAAAGAAGACACTTAAAACTAAGCCCCTGAAGTTCAAGGTAAATGTTTCAAATTAAATTACCACAAATGCATATTGAATTACTAACTTTGTTAACAGTATCCTCTATACATTTAACTCAGTCACTGCTATGATATTGATTGCACATGAATTGCTTACGTATAAGCTTTTGTGAGCTTTTTGCAGTTGTGGTTGCTTTGTTCATTTCATGTGATGCTTTTGTTAAATTACTAAACTTTGGTTAATTAGGTTCAGCCTAATTAAAGCCTATTCAGTGCCAACTGATATATAAATGATTACTTTTGGAAAATACATACAGCACAAACTTTATTATGTTGACAAAAATAAGCCAGCTGCAACATTTTTGCTGGTGTCTGGTGAATATTAATATAAAACCACCTTTATCCTCGAAATACAGGGTTATAATTTAGAGACACTTTGCCGTTATTTTGACTTGGAAATTGGTCTCCATATTGCCAATTCTATCGACCTTCCACCTGTTTTATTTATTTATTTATTTTTTTTCAGTATTTAGTACAGTATATCCTACATGCCTACATATTTTCCTAATCTTTGGAATACTTTTCATTTCACCCACAGTATTCCCAATGCTTCATAAATGTTGGCCTGTTTGGCATTCTTTAGTTTAATTTGGGATCTGAACTTGCCTATGGAGAAAAATCTCTATGGAGAACAAAAGGTCAAACCTCTAAACCTTTAAATGTTGCTTTCTTCGCCTTCTTTACACATGATATTATTTATGTAATAATTCTTAGCAAATCACTCGCAAGATGGCGACTAACTGCATGCACCATGCATCACAAGCAAATGAACATGTTGGGATCAGGAATAAAATGTGTAGCGATTAATCTTCAGGTTTAACTCTTAACACGAAGGAGTCATCTTTCTTTCGATCTCTTTCTCTCTTTCTTTTTTCTCTTTTTCTCTCTCTGTGTTTCATTCAGTGCAAAGCAGAACATGACAGCATTACTCCAGGAGAGACGCACGAGAGACGCAGCACAAATACACATAAATGTGGAAAGTGGAACCATAAATGGCACAACATTGAGTTGGAGCTTAGTCTGTATACGCTCACTTTGAGCTACAAGCTGGAGCTGAAATCATGGCACATTTTGATACAGGGGCTACATTCGTCTCCCGAACCACCAAGAATTTACACAAGGCAAGAAAAGTTAAGGTTAGAATTAGAGCTGGGGTTAAAGGTTGTAATGTTTGTATGTAATCACTGTAAACGATTCATATAAAATAAAAGGTTTTGCACATTTGGTATGAGTTTGAAACTGTAATGTGCAGATATACAAGGCTCGCCTCACCAAATTCATCACCTCTTTTGAACTCTATGAGCAATTAAAGATTAGCTATAATGATTTCAATTGATATAAGATTAAAAATTAGTTTATTTGCCTCTTTTTGCTCTGTTTGACCATTTGCCCGTTGAACTTCTCCAGTTTAGCTCTTGTATTGGTTCCTGTGCATTTCCGGTTCACTTCCTGGTCTAATGACCCTGCTTGTGGTTTTGTAAAAACTGTTTTTGTAAACTCTCTAAGCTTGCATCCTCATACTGAGTGTCACATAAATGATACATAATCCATCCTGAAAACTGCATGACTATAGTAGCGTAGAATCCACAGCGAAAGGAAATATGAAAAAATGATCAAAGCAGTTCTGCCTTCATGCATTGTTGACTTGGGCCTGGTTTGTTTGTGTGTGTTTGTGTGTGTGTGTGTGTGTGTGTGCGCGCGCGTTTTCGATGTGGGTCAGAGTTGGCCGTGGGTGAGTGTGAGTCCATATGTGTGGAGCATTGTGTTTTCTCTGTTAGTCATGGCTGGTGCTGGAGCGATAAGTGGTTGGTGTGTGTATGTGTGTGAGAAAGAGAGAGACAAGGACACAGTGTGCTTTTGAAGAAAAAGACATGGACTCTCACATGTGAAAGGTAAGACAAATAAGACAGGAAAACGAGGCAGTGCTAAGATTCAGACAGAAAGGAGATAAAGTGGGGAGACAGACAGCCAGACGGTTAGAAAGACAGATAGATAGACAGACAGAAAGAGATCCAGATGGCCATGGGGCTACTACTTCAGCTGAGATTCTCTACTGATTCTGGACGAAGCCCAAACTCACACACACTACACAGTCCTGCACTCCTCCTGTTAAACACAGCCCCGGGGTTTTACTCGCCTCTTCCATCCTGTGCGTACACACTCTAAATACTCCCTGCTTCCTTACTAATTACTCTACTCCAGTGTACTGTTGCATAAAGTATAACTTTTCTTACTTATTATACTTCTTTATTCCTCAGGATCAAGATGACTTGATCCTCATCCAGCCTTACAAGCAAACACACAAACATGGATCTCTCTGTCTGTCTGCCTCTCTGTCTGTGTGTCTGTCTCCCCATGGTACCCCGTTTCTTTCTGAATCTTAACAGTGCCACATTCTCCGGCTTATTCGATCTTCCACGTGTGATTTCATGTCTTTTCTTTAAAAGCACACTGTGTCCTTGTGTCTCTCTCTCTCTCTCTCTCTCTCTCTCTCTCTCTCACACTCACACACACACACACACACACACACACACACACACAGACCCTGCTTCCTCACATATCCCTCCCTCCTTTCCCACAAGTACAGTTATATAAAGTATAATGTTCTTGCTGTTAGTCTCAGTTGCTTTATCCTCGGCTTGGCCTCAGAGTACCGTACTAACCGGCTCAGAGCGGCTTGCGTGGCCCGATCGTCTCCCTGCTTTCCTGCATCATCGCTCTCTGGGTTACACTGGATAAATACATTAGCCTATTGGCACACCCTCCTTAAGAGCAGTCAGATGACTGAGTTTCCTTTAGCTTGACCATTTCTTCCAGACTTGTGTGCTAAATAAGGCTGTTTGCATATTAATTCGGAATTTTGCTGTCTTCCTGCAAAGAAGACTTGTGTATTATCTTCACACATCCTTACAAGCAATAGCAGAAAATGATAAATGTACCATCAGAATTGAGATTGACACAGATTGAGCAGAGAGAGAGATTGTCAGTGTGTCTGTTCGAGGGAACGTAGGAGAAAACGACGTTTTGAGTGACATGAGTGAGGATTTGGGTGTGTTGCTATAGACAAGCTTGTGGATGGTTTGTCTTGTATGATTCAGTGAGCAGTATCCAAACATTTGGGATTTATTTAAAAGATACAGTGGCATCCAAAAGTTTGAAACCACACTGAAAGTCTGTTTTTTTATTTATTTATTTAAATTGGAAATCAACAGAAGGTTTTAGAATTTTGAAATATTTAAAACAAAACAAGTAAATGTTCAATATCTTGAATATTTAATATTCATAATTCTGCACTATTTCTAGGTCCCTGTTTAAATGCAAGGTGTGATATTGGCCATGGTAACCGCTTTGTACAAAAGATCAGATTTTGCTCAAACCTAATCTCTTCTATTGAAGCACGTGCTCGGATGAAACTCTGATGGATTTGATCTAAAATTGGATCATAGAGTCCATGCCAGCTCGAGTGCACACTGTCATTAAAGCAGGAAGTGGACATACCAAATACCAAGAAAGTCTGAAATTCATGTAAATATTTCAAAGATTCTATTTTTCACTCAGGTTGGTGTCAATAATATCATTTATAATGAAAACTGTTGTTTCACTAGTGTTCTCAGACCTTTGGACCCCACTGTATGTCAGTACATATGCAGGTAAAGTTTTCTGTACTCACAGTTGACTTACTGAGGCGGTTAACATGATCTTTTTTTTTTTTTGTTTGGTCTATTTATTTTTTTCTGTCAATAATAGCACATCCTGAATTGTTTTATTCCTCTTTTGTATGACAGCCCGGTTGAATCAGTTTTCTTCTTTCGATTGTAATTTTCTATAACAGCAGCTCTGACAATAGTTGCAGCAGCAAAATAACGGTCTAATTTTTATCGTTTCTATAGTAACAGCTCATTCACAGGGATGTGCATGGTGTATGCTCCACATAATCTAAGACTAATAATAAAAAACAGATTTAAAACGTGTTGTTATTTAGCAACGTATAATCATTGATATGGTGATGTTTTCGGTAAGCAGTTTTGTTTACCATTTATGGAAGGAGTCTCCAGTGTCCGTGCTTTGTAACCGTCAATAAGGACAGGAGTTTCTCTTTTTTTTATCTCATAAACTTCATTAAAGTGTTAAAAAGAGAGACTGGTGAGGGAAATGTTTACAGTAGCTGTAATGATAAGAGGTAAGTTTTTTTGCAGACATTCCACAATGTTAAATGTAACTACAAATCGATGAAAAGTATGGTGTTATGTTCTTTAATTAATAAAACAAAACTAATTGTTGGCAAATTGCTGTGGTATGTAAGGAATAACACAGAGCGGTGCATGCTGCTATGAGAAACAGTCAACTTCAGAGTGGGAACTGGAGCACACCAATGGATTGTGGGTTATCACATTCTGATCTGATGGTATTTTTCATAATCAGGCTGTATAAACTGCGTTGACTTTGTATATGTCAATCGTACAGAGGCTTCTGGAGTATTCTATACAGTAACATTCATAATGTGAGTTTCTCTGGCACTGAATATTGTCCTCTCATGGGTGAAGAACATATTCAATAGAGATGGCCCTGAAGCTGTCACACGTGTCTCAGCAATGTGTTAAACGTGTGTGTGTGTGTGTACTGAGCCCCAGTCGAACATGACCTGCTTACTGTGTATCAGGATCTGGAAAGAATCTTAGTTCTGAACTCAGCACTTCAGGACAGTGAGCTTAATACTTTGAGGCTAATCCTGCTTCAGCAGAAAAAGTGGATTTGGCTCTTACAGAGTCAACATATTTAATCAGGCTGGCACACAGCAGAACCTCAGCTAGTTCATCCAACTGCGTATTTGTTCATCCGTCTGGCTGCCCCTTCCTTTTAAAGCTTATCTAAATCTTTTTTATTGATTAGCTTGATTTGTTTGATATTGGATTGATATTTCAATTTGAAGTGTTATACATTTACGGGTAACAAGATCTTTATGATGACTAACATAACCCTACATAAACATGTATAAAGGTTTATTCTAACAGACGATCTTGATATCTTTTTGAAGTTAAGTTGAATTAACACTTTACTCAAGTGATGTAGATTTTGGTAACGCTATTTGAACAGTACTAACATAGGACATTTATAACACATTCCTAAGCATCTTCTGAGAGATTTGTTGAGATGAATGAGAGAAATAAATGTTTTAATGTTAATGATGGATGGACTGAATGAGATTGTTAGTGTAATTTTTTTTTTTATCCTTATCTTGCAAGTTATTTGTTTTTCATTAAGAGCACATTAACGATTCTTTGAGAAATACATTGTTGCTTTGTAAAAAATCATCCATTTGACTGGATTAATTTCTTTTGAAACATTGCTTATCCCAATAAAGTCCCAGCTTATTATTGAGTTATTTATCTTAAACTTTTCTAGCAGTACGCTGGCATTCCATTCCGCCGACAGAATGGAAATTAACTTATTGGACATTTTCAATCAGTATAAACAAATAATTTTATTGCCGCAAGTCTGTTATAAGATTAGTCAGGGTGCTGTTGGGTTTCTGTGTGTAGAGTATCATGACTCTGTGTTTAGCTGCTGGTGAGCAGGGTGATGGGAAAGGGGAGGGGTGTGAGCCCCCTGTTGGGAAAACAATTCACACCTCTCCACAGTAGCACTGGTACAGAGATAAAACAGACAGCACAACTAAAGCTTTTTGATAGTAAAATACCGTATACAACTGCAACAATAAAATTATAATATTTAAACCTAGGTAAAAAAAAAAAAGAAATACTTATGGAAAACTGCAAATTCTTAAAGCCATGAGTGTCTACTTTCATATGAGCCATTACTTACAACTATGGAGTGTGGCATCCAAATAAATTCAGTGCTGAACACGGGCATCTCCAAAACGGGCAGAAATTCCCTTTTTTTTTTTTTTTGGCCTCTGATAAGTGTTATTACTCAGTAGCTGCTATGAATTATTCAGTCATTAAAGTGAAACTGACAGTACAGTTATGGAGGCAGGTCTTGGGATTTGAAGAAAAATGCTAACCTTCATTTTAAATGTCTGACACCTACATAGTAGGAGTGTAACCGAATATAAATACATTATTCAGATTGAACAGATAATGTGTTCTAAATGATTTACAAGTACACTATTCATTTAGCTTGCCAGAAAGCTTCAAGGTGGGACTCGATGTGTGCATCTGAACTGGAATCCCATAGGACAAAACAAAAAAAAAACAAAACAAGGTTTTTACTTTCAGTGGTTTGGAAGCAAACAGGGTTGCCAGGTTTCAGCAAACATTCGTATCCCAACTGCACAAAAAGACTTGAAACCAGCCCCAAATTTTGGGCATAGGAAAAGTGAGACACATTTCTTCTTTTTCTCAGTCTTTGTGTGGGGCGGAAAGTTAACAGTGGTGCACACGCATTGCTGATGTATTTATAGAGTCGCCGCTCCATATATTCTAGTTTGTGGACACCTGAACATCAAACCCATATGTGATACGCTTTGTGTGCTGTAGCATTACAGTTTTACTTCACTGGAACGAAGAGGCCCAAACCTGTTCCAGCACGACAATGCCCTCGTGCACAAAGCGAGCTCCATGAAGATATTTTTCCAAAGTCCATTCTAATAAATAAAAAACTTTATAAAGAAATTGCATAATTTTTCAATTGCATTATGCAAGAACAAAAACATATTCAAGAATCGTTCATAAAGGGTTTTTTTTTGCTTGTTTGTTTTTTGTTTTTTGCAATATTGCCCAGGCCTACAGGGCAGCAAATCTCTGCTGGAGTCTCCAAAAAAAATAATTATTCAATTAATTTTTAAAATATGAACTTGTGTTTTTGGAAAGTTGTCCATTGTTTTTAAAATATAATCTTCCTGGAAAATCATATGGACATTATAATGAAATGCCACTTAATGGATCCCATTTAGACTCACAGCAGCACTGGGTTCCAGCTTCATAGTAGATTCTGGTAGTGTGTCCAGTGAGTTTTCTGAAATGTAACAAACCAATAAACGAAAGTCAATCTGATAAGATATTGATATTATGATAAGATATGAAACGTAGTTAGCCACATTAGAGGAAGAACATTTTTACAGAGCTTCTGATTCAGGAGTTGAATAAAGTTATGTTCTGCAAATTGATATTTGCTGTCATAATGCACGAATGAATAATGGCATTTCCGGTCAAAGACCACGCCCACTTCTGGTTTAAATCTGAATACGAAAACAGAGGAATATTTGGAATACCAAACCGATACGGATAGTGGCATTGCATTATGTCCCTACTAAACATACAGTACATTTTCCAATTAGTATTAGTTAGTAGTTATTTTAGGAGCTCTATGAGAGGAGGTCTGACCTCTTAATGTACACCCTAAATGACATTATCTTTCTAATTTTAGAGATATAAATATCCATTTTGCTAACAGAACCCTGAAGGATTCAGTCCCGTTAAGTAATTTCCCTTCTTTTTCCACCTCTTTTATTTTTTATGCATTCTCTTTGATAGTGCCTCTAAAGACCATTTTGGTCTGAAGCAGTGCTTGGATTCAAATCACAGCTCTGAAACAAGCAGTTTGCAGAAATTAGCTTTTAAAGTGCCTCTAGCTCAGGCATCTCAACTGGATGCAGCACCGACGAGATGCACCGTAATTGATGGCACTCGTAATTGAAACTAAAAATAGCCAGCTAGAAACTAAAGCTTAAATTCAATTCTCTGCTGCTTCCCTGATGTGCACATCTGCTGCTTCATAGTAGTAGACTTGTATAATGCTTCGAATGAAGTATGCAGTTTAAATAATCCACTCTCTTTGACTTTAATGGTGCCTGACGGTATGAAACGCTGCTCCACTGGTGTTAAGTAAAGTAATATTTTAATGTCTGATCCCAGATTTAGTTGTCAGCAGTCAAGGATGTTTGTGAATGTGCGTGTCCTGTAGAGCACAATTTATAGCTTCCAAAGTGAGATGCAAGGACACTGTGTGTGTGTGTCTGTGTGTGTCAGTGAGTGAGTTCTGGGAAAAATTCTGTGATGAATGTGTGGTGTCAGAGTGCTGATGCAGAAGTGTCTCACTCAGACAGACAATGTCAGGAAATCATAAAAACATGAACATGCAGCCAAGATAGCTCATAGCAAAATCACCTCACACTTCAGGTTCAAGGGCTGCGTTCACAAATAACTGTCAGAAAATGATAATAAAATCAAATAAACTAGAAGTATTGGATACAGTGTTCTATTCAGTAGTATCTCGTTCATAGAGGCATATATATTATCCATTCAACATATGTTAATCTTCATTGCCGTTATTCACATCTCGAAACATTTTGAATTCCATTGACGTACTATTTTCCTGATTTGAGTGACCAACAATGTTACAAAATGTTCCCATTTGTCAGATTCCATTGATTTGCTGACCTTTATAGATGTTGCACAGTCGTGGGGCAGTGTGCTAACTGCCCCATTTAGAGCCGTTGAGTTGTTATTGCACCTAGTGCTCAGAAATGGGAACTGCAACATCTGGTCTGTATCAGACACTACAGGGGAAAGATAATAAATAATCAGTTTAATGGCCTCAGTCTAGGCCTAGGCTTAATATGTCTCCAATAAAGTGGCTCCATAACATGAAACCAATCCATGAAGGAATGAAGCAGCAATAGCAGGGGCAAGTAATAACGTGGCAGTAGCTTCTAACACCAATCACTCTAATAGACTAAAGCTTATAAAGCCTCAGTAAAATTCCCACCACCCAACAGCAGATAAGCAGAGAAGAGACTCAGAGCTGCTGGAATAACCTTCTAAATGAAGATATCCATCAGACTGAAGATTGTTACTATTTAACAATAAGATTAAGCCTGCTCACTATTTCCTGATTAAACACTGAGGCCACTATCAAGAACTGTTTTTATTTTATTAGTTAACAACAGCTAGTAATTTTTTACATTGAAATTATATTTCTGAAACAAGAATACACAATTTAAATAAAAGTGCTCTTATTGAGTAACACAGATCATAGACAACCACACTGTTGAGTAGTAGAGACAACATCAAGTGTTAGTCATTAAGAAATGGGAATAATTCACACTGGGTGTTAGCATCCTATACTCTTGGGGAAAAAACATGTGTTGTTTATCACGGGTACTTAACTATACAAGAATATAATAAGTATCTCTGCTGCTGTTCATCACAGAGCAGATGCATGCACAGTTTATATAATTTTATTGCAATTTTATAATGAACTTTGTTATAGCTAATAACTCGTTACGTTTATTTACAGTCCCCGCTTCAGTTTTCCAGCATTCATGACCATGTTAATGGTTAATTAAACAAAAATTGCTGCTACAGCCACCTCCTAACCAGCTTCCGATGTTATTTTTTCCGCTGTAATGACGTCACTTGTACACGACTCGTGTTACATGTGTCTGGCCACGCCCACTTCTTGCCCTCCGTCAAAGCCACGGGTGATACTTTCGGCAATCAGTGAAAGTTAGGGGACACAATAGGATGATGGCACATTACACACGATCTCACAAGCCTAGCACAAAGCATTCTTCAGTTTGTCCCTCTGGGATTTGTGTTTCAGAAAGGATTCCAATTAAAACTTGTTTAGGAAGCTAGAATGCTTTCTTACCTTTCCTTCTCAATGATATGTTACCACCAAGGGTGCACCTTTTTTTAAAAAAAATTATCTAAGGTACATAATTGGACCTTAAATTCCACTGATGTACCTTTTAAAACTTTACTCTAAAAGCTATTTAATGATACACCACATTCACCTTCCCAGTACATTCATGCATACAAAATATTTACACTACCATTCTAGCAAAAAAAAAAAAAAAAAGTACAGTTTATTTAACAGTTTATTTCTGCCAGTGTGCCAAGAAATGTTTCCTTTAGCACCCTAAAACTTGGTTTTTGGTTTGTACTGCTGGGAAGAACCCCTGAAGGTTTTATGCAGAAGCCTAGAGCAGAGGATTTTCCTGTTGTAGAGGGTTTCATGTAAGGTAGCAAAGAATTCTTATCTATCCAAAAGTGCAAAATGACTCCGTGGTGGCTCAGTGGTTAAAGTAATTGGTCTATTATCATGAGTCCTTGAGTGTGGTCCTTAACCTCATTTGTGTCTACACTGAAAAGTCACTTAGGATATCAGCCAAATGAGTAACATGTAAACGTAACAAAACGTAAAAAAAAAAAAAAAAAAAAAAACCTTTGAAGAACCCTTTCTTATAACAGCAAAAAGGTGCTAATGGCCACATTAATAGGTACACCTGTGCACATGCTCATTCATGAAATTATATAATCAGGTCAAGAGCTTTGTTCAAATCAATCATTAAAAATGTGATCTCAGTGTCTTTGAGCATGGCATGGTTGTTGGTGCCAGACAGGTTGGTTTGAGTATTTCAGAAACTGTTGATCTCCTGGGATTTTCACACACGACAGTCTCTAGAGTTTACACAGAATGGTGCGAAAAACAAAAAGCATCCATTCAGCGGGTCGAAACACCTTGTTGATGAGAGAGATCAGAGGAGAATGGCCAGATTGGTTTGACCTAACAGGAAGGATACAGTAACTCAAATAAGCACTCTTTACAACCGTGGTGAGCAGAACAGCATCTCAAAATGCACAACACGCCAAACCTTGAGACTGATGGGCTACAACGGCAAAAGACCTCGTCGGGTTCTACTCCTGCCAGCCAAAAAACAGTGAGTGTATGTGTGTTGGTTGAACAGGACATTCAGATACATTTCCAATGTCGTATAACAATTTCATAAGATTTCATAACTGATTAAATAAACATCGTCCTTGGCAGTCAACACAGACTTCTAAAGAAACACATAACAAATGCAGCTTTGACTCAGGCTGCCATATTTATGACCATTGCTGTAATCTCTCAGTAACAACAGTCCAACAGACACTAAATCAATGCTAAGCCTGGAGATATTAAACAGTTTACAAATCACTGCTAAAGACAATGGTGTAATCTCTATATATGTTAATCCAGGCAGTGGCCCAGGCATTGGGCCTCAGGGCAAGCACATACAAAAGTTATATAAATCTCTTACCCCTCCTCTGCAAGGTGGTCCATGTGACCCAGTGTTTACTGCACAGTTAAGCTTCTTCTTGGGAAGCACAAGGTCAAAGTGTCCATCACATTTCAACAGTTTTCCTCTTTAGCAGTAGGTGTCCATTTATGTGTGCAATTAAGATAGGGAGCGACTGGAATGGGAACTAAAATGACTTTTTTGTACTTTTCCCAAGGACCATTTTCTAAAACAAATTCCACCTTCTTCTTACTATGTCAAATGTCCTAATAATAGCTATCTATGTACTGTAAATCATTTAGATGTTTGTAATGTCGATTTTTTTTAAAATATTCATTAAAGTGAATCAGGCCAAGTACATTTCACTTTACACTGGAAAAATACATTTTTATTGGGGCCACATAATCAGATTTCATCAGACTCATTCATTGCTCGCACACTCCACAGGGAAATAATAGAGAAATCAAACTCATTTGAGAATAAGTCCATTTTTCTTTGTAGATCATAATGCAATGGGAATTTATGTTTTATTCCAGAAGAGCAACTGTAATTAAATTTCAGGGAGTTCATTCTGTACTGGGAAAGTCAAATTGTTAGTAAAAGTGAGTTTTCTTCATATCAGTCATTGGGCCCATGGTGGGATTTTTACCATGTTTCCATGCCAATTTTTTTTTTTTTTTTGCAAAATTGTCTTTTTATCAGCTTTATTTATGCCCAGAATAGGCTAGACAAAATGAAGTAGGCAAAAGACCACAACACCAACCAAAGTCTGGAATGCCAACTTTTTCACCCTACATAAGCTCATGGTCTAGCCAACTCTAGGAGAGTGGAGTGGATAAATTATTGCTATGGAAAATGTTTTAGTTTATTGTTAGTTATTATTAGTCATGTAAGTTTTAGGTTTAAATAAGCATATTGGATGGCTGAAGATTCCATCATCTCTCTGCATGAGCTGGGTGTTTGTGATTTAGTCAGGAAAGACAACTGTTGAGGGGGCTAAAGCAGTTGCATCCTATGAGCCCTTAACTCGGGCATTTGCTCAAGTTTGGCCAATTTGGACTCCGTTTCAACCAATACTTTTGAGAACTTGGTCTCTTGGTGATGACTTTATCGCCTGCCACCATCTGCTGCAGAAGACACTGTTGAGGACGAAGTGAAAGTTCTCTCACATTGAAAAGAGAGAAAAATGAACTAGGGAGAGAAACCGAGAAAGCTAGCGAGTTTCATTGTATGTTTTTGTTCTTGGTGGGGGGCTGACCAGTAATGATAGACTCTCAGTTGAATTAGAAAGCCATTGAGTCTCTCTGCAAGTGGTCCCACTTTCACCATTCAGAGCTCTGTTATTTCTGCTAATCTAAAGCTTCTAACCAAGAGAGAATTTTTCTACTGTTTGCTCCAGTTCACTGCTCCTTGATAGTGACTGCTTCAAAGGGCTTTTTGTTTTTTAATACAGAACACTCTTACAGCTTCACTGAAAGGAGAACGGTCCATCACTGCCTTTAACTACTGTGTGTATTGGGTGCACTGGGCTTGTGTACTGCTGCTACTACCGAGAATTGTTTCTGAGAACTGAGAACTGGAACATGTTCTCGGAAAAACGGAATTTCTTTGAAATAAAGTCATCTCTGAAAATGTTACACTGAAAATGGCTATTGAACATGACCAACAATGGGAAAATGAGAAAATCACATGGGTTAAAGCATGTTGAGTCAGAACACTCCATCAATGAAAAGCTACTATAGATACCAGTTCTATGCCAGTAGCCATTTTTTCACTGTACTGTAAACAATAAACAGTGTTTTGGGAGCAATAAGTATTTGTTAGATTGTTTTTGATGGTTTTTCTCCACTAATTTCATTCAGCTTCAATGCACACATTGAAATTTACACTGGCATAACAGCATTTGCTTTTACAAATGCCCAAATGTGCGGTGGTCCCGTGGGAATAGTTGGATCAGCTGTAATTACAACGCATTTCAATAAAATGTGATATGAGATATTGAGACAGTGAATAAACAGCATATACACTATATTACCAAAAGTATTCGGTCACCCATCCAAATGATCAGAATCAGGTGTCCTAATCACTTGGCC